>CM021101.1:326257984-326388479 GCA_007115665.2 Sequoiadendron giganteum | reverse complement strand
CACTCTCTCTCTCCATATCTACCTATCCCTCCATCCTTACCTCTCTCTATCCCTCTCTCCCTCTCTTTCCATCTCTCTCGATCTCCTAACCTTACTCATTCCCTCTATATGTCTCTCTCCCTTCCCCATCTTTTGCTCACACTCCCTCCTAGATTCTCTACTCTCTATCTCACCATTATCTCTCCCTCTCTCTCTATTTAGGATTTAGGCTTTAGAGTTTAGGCCTTAGGATTTAGTGTTCAAATTTTAGGCTTTAGGGTTTAGGGTTTGGGTTTTAGGCTTTAGGGTTTAGGTTTTAGGATTTATGGTTTATGGCTTAGGCTTTAGGTCCAACTCCCCTCTCTCTTCCTCTCTCCCTCTCCCTCTCAAGACTCTCTCTCTCACTCCCTCTCAGGTCTATCTCTTAGGGCTATGTAAATCATCGAGAGACCCCATTTCTTGGATCCATTTTCCAAAAAGGCCACTACATTGCCAATTTCACCAAATTGGAAAGCTAGTGGGCCCACTAGCTTGCCAATTCAGTGAAATTGGCAATGTAGTGGCATATTTGAAAAATGGGTCCAAGAAATGGGGTCTCCCAATGATGCAAATCACTGGGAGACCCCATTTATTGGACCCATTTTTTCAAATAGACCAAATTAGGTTATCCATTTCACCAAATTGGCAAGCTAGTGGGCCCACTAGCTTTCCAATTCGGTGAAATTGGAAATATAGTGGAAAATCACCGGGAGACCCCATTTTTTTAAACAGGCCAAGTTAAACCCTAAAACCTTAATCCCTCAACCCTTAAACCCTAAATCCTCAACCCCTATACCCTCTACCCTATACATTGGACCCTCAACCCTAATCCTTCAACCATATTCCCTCAAACCTATACCCTAAACCCTTAAACCTTCCACCCTCTACCCTCAACCCTAATCCCTCAACCCTCAACCATAAACCATCAACCCTATAGGTCCTCAACCCTACACCCTCAATTCTCAACCCTCTACCCTATACATTGGATCCTCAACCCTCATATATCTCTATCCCTCCCTCCTCTTATCTCCTTTCTATCTCACTTCTCCCTCCATTTCTCCCTCCCTCCATCCCTCCCTCTCTTCCCTAATCCCTCAACCCTAAACCATCAACCCTTAAACCCTTAAACACTCAACCCTAAACCCTAAACCCTCAACCCTCAGCCCTTAAACCCTGAACCCTTACACCCTCTACCCTCTACCCTCAAACTAATACCCTCTACCCTAAACCCTCAACCCTCAACCCTTAAACCATATAAAAATATCTACTCTCAACCCTTAAACCCTCTACCCTCAAACTAATACCCTCTACCCTAAACCCTCAACCCTCAACCCTTAAACCATATAAAAATATCTACTCTCAACCCTTAAACCCTCTACCCTCTACACTCTAACCTATACATTTAACCCCCAACCCTCAATTCTCAACCCTGAACCCTTAATCCGTGAACCCTTAAACCCTAAACCCTAAAACCTAAACCCTAAACCCTAAACCCCTATACCCTCTACCCTATACATTGGACCCTCAACCCTACTCCTTCAACCATATACCCTCAAACCTATACCCTAAACCCTCTACCATCAACCCCTAACCCTCAACCCTCAACCCTCAACCCTTAAACCTTCTACCCTCTACCCTCAACACTAATCCGTCAACCATATACCCTCAACGACATACCCTAAACCATCAATCCTATAGTTCCTCAACCCTATATCCTCAATTCTCAACCCTCTACCCTATACATTGGATCCTCAAACCTCATATATCTTTGTCCCTCTCTCCTATCCTCTCCTTCTCTATATATCACTTATCCCTCCACATCTCCCTTCCTCCCTCCCTCCCTCTCTACCCTAATCCCTCAATTGTAGACCCTCAACCCTTAAACCCTTTAAAACTCAACCCTAAACCCTAAAACCTCAGCCTTTAAACCATAAACCCTTAAACCCTCTACCCTCAACCCAATACCCTCTACCCTCAACCATAATCCTTCAACCCTAATCCCTCAACCCTAATCACTCAACCCTTAAACCCTTAAACCCAAGAAAAATCTCTACCCTAATCCCTAAAGCCTCAACCCTCAACCCTCAACCCTCAAACCTTAAACCCTAATCTCTCAAATCCTATACCCTCTACCCTCAACCCTCAACCCTTAAACCCTTAAACCCTCAACCCTGAAACCCTAATTCCTCTCTCCTACCCTCTCTAATTCTCTTTATCTACCCTATCCCTCTTTCTACATACCTCTCTCTCAATCAATCCCTACCTCTCTCTATCTCCCTTCCACTACCTCTCCATCACTCCCTCTCTCTCCCACTCCCTCTCTCCCTCTCTCTCCCACCCACCCCATCTCTCTCATGTCTCTCCCTCTGGCACCCTACCTAGGTAACTCTCTCTCTCTCTCTCTATCTCTCTCTCTCTCTCCCCTCTCTCTACCTATCCCTCCCACCCTACCTAGATAAGTCCCTCTCACTCCACCCCCTCTATCTCTCCCTCTCTTAGGTCACTCACTCCCACAACCTCTCCTCTCTTAGGTCTTTCACTCTCTCTCTCCCACTCCTCTCTCCTCCTCTCACTACCCATCTCTCAAGTCTCTCCCTCTCACCCCCCCACTCTCAAGTCTCTCCTATAGCACCCTACCTACATAACTCTCTTTATCTCCCTTTCTCTCTCTCTCCCTCTCTCTCAATTCTCTCTCCCCCACCCCTCTCTCTTTCTATCCCTCCCATCCTACCTAGCTAAGTCCCTCTCACTCCAAACCCTTCTCTCCCACTCCCTCTCTCTTAGACTCTCCCTTCCACCCCCTTTCCCTCTCTCAATAATCTCTCTCTCTCAGGTCACTCTCTCCCTCTCTCCCTCCCACCCTACCTAGAAAACTCTCTCTTAAAATTCTCCCTCCCTCTAAATACATACATAGATACATACATAATTACATACATATATGTTGTTATATGGAGCCTAATCAGACTCAAAGGTTAAATTTTCCCCACTTTAATATGCATACATACATACATGCATTGATACACACATACATATAGGCATACATACATACATACAAGCATGCATACATACATACATACATGACATACAAGCATACATGTACATACAAACGTACAAATATATAAACATGCATTCAATAGAGTAGCATTTAACATAAAGCAAGACATAACGTGGACGAGGTATACCACACTCATGTTATGTCTTGCTAGACATGTCTCGCACAAACTCAAAAAACTATGTCAAAACTAAGATATAATGGGAGCATGTTATAATGTGTGCATGTTATAAAGTGCTCACATTATATCTTTCTTTGGGAATCTCCAATCCTTAGGCTTGATATTTTCCTTGGAATACCAACCCAAAGGCTTTGAGGGCCTTCCCAATGACCAGAGACATGGTTTTGCAAATTATACAATATTTCACATAATCGAGTTCGTGCTCACCATTACGATTGGACGTGTTTCAATGTCAAACAAATCAAACACCTGGATAATGTTAGGCTCTCTCTTAGCTATCCAACGATGTAATTTTTTTCACTTTTTGACAATGTTAAGCCTTTCATCTATAATTTATTTTGTTTGTGTGTCTCTTTTTTGGCAAATAGCAGTGTTTGGTGTTTTTTGTTATAAATTAGTTGCTCATCAAATTTTCAAATAAATTACATTTTTAGAAACTAGACTCCATTATACAAATTAAAAAAATGTATCAATTAGTTTCCAAAATTTGTAGGGGTAGCACGGCCAAAGTTATATTTTTCAGGAAGTGTCCACTTAGAAAATTAGTAAAAAATCAAATACTCATTAAAAAATTATTGGAAAAATTGTGCATCAACTAAATACTATTAGCTAATTTCTCATTAGAGAAATTTTAAAAATACTAAAAGAAAGGTCACTATGCTAGGGACGTAGAAAATTTGCCATGTTATGTTTTTCTGACAAAAACAACACCAATTTATGTATGTCCCTCTTTTGAACACCTTAATCTCACCCATTTTCAAAATAAATTAGTAGTTTAGAAAGTAGACTCGGAGCACTACGATCCTTGTTTTTGTTGCACCTCAAAATTTTGAGTGTAACTATTCTCAATTTCACGTCCAAGATCAGTATTTCTTGATTTCAGAAAAAAAGTGGCTACTTAAGCCCCCTTTTTAGGCCCCCATCTTTTTGCACTTACCCTCCTCCACTACTACAATTATATTATGATTTTCACATGACTATATCTAGGATGCTTGTTATATGGTTATTATGATTTATGTATCATTACGTCTTTTTATCTTCCCCTCCCATTCAATACATCCTCCACAAACAATCAATTGGGGGAATTATGAAGTTAATATTATTTTTGTGCATCCTTTATATCCCTAAACAAATAATCATGATTATAATTGATATACCTTTATATCCTTAATTGGTCTATGTTGATTTTGATGAAGTTTAGATTCACACCATAGACATCTCACAAAAGATAATTATTGTGTCATATGTAATGAAACCATATGGATTTGACATATTCAATACTTCAAAACCAAGTGCATTATACACACGTCAACATAGATGTAGGTAGATTAGCTATAATATTCTCTTAACCCCTCATAACTCATCCAAGTATGTCATTTCCTTGAAAACTTACAAACTGTAACAAAGAAAAAGGGAAACCATAAGTTTAATGCATAAAAACTAGTGTTAATTTTGCTCATTTTTCTAGGAATTTATTAATATGGAGACCAACAAGGTGATTAGATTGACTTTCAACCATGAAGGTGAGTCAATAAAACCTAGATCTTCATATTTTTAAGCTTTAGAATGGATTGGAATTTATTTGCATTGATTAACCTAATTAGACTATTTTCCCTAATATGAAAATTACAAGATTCTAAAAATTAATAGACTATAACAGGGAATTGCAGACAGTTATGGAAAGGGAAGAGTGATGTGTACCTATCTTGAAAGTTTGGAGTTGATATGAATATGAGGACAGAGTCACCCAAGGGCATTTGGGTCTTTGTATGTCTTTTCTGAAACTATTTTTGTAGTCCTCTGATGTCAAAGTTGAGATCCCTGTTTCCACTTGTAGACTTGTCATATCACTTTAGGATAATTTTTTAGGTGAGTTTTCATGAGTTGACAAGATGTAGGGATTTGAATACAAAAATAAATAAATTATCTTCAAGTTTCCTTCAATCCTCTCCAAACCTAAAATTTGCACACTCAAAGAGAGAATAAATGTTGTGCTATTTAGGGGCTTACCTTAGTCAAACCTCATGTTAGTATTTCCACTTCCACAATGTCAATGTCAATGATAGGAACGATAAATTATAAGGAATGATGAATCAACAAAGTGTTACAATTCACCACCCTTCAATGGCTTCCTTAAAGGACTAAAGTCATGCACGTCACTTCAAGATCTTGCATCTCGTTTTCTTGATTGATTGAATTTCTTGGATACCTATAACAAAGGTTAGCCTTCACAAACAATGATAACATAAACATGCATAAACTTCCATAGGATTTGACATGATGTTTGGATCTTGAATTGCTATAATAAAGCTCTGAAATGTTGCTCTTGAATTGATTGATAGTTCTTGTTAGGACCTAAAATTTCTTTCAATTTTTGGAAAAAAATTAGGTTCCCATGAGAAAATTGATTGCAACGCTCAAAAATACATTTGTGAAATTTGCTCCAATGGCCTACTTTGAAAAATCACAACTTGAAGCCTATTTAGTTTCATGCCAAATCACTTTTCAAGCATGTTTATCTACCATATGTGAGTGTGTACACCTGATTTTAACTTCCTATTATTAATTTTGATAGGGTTTAAAAGTACCAAGTTGGAGGGTTCTGGAAAGGTTTCTTGGTTGCATAGTGTTAGATTTGCCAGAAAGGTTAACTTTGGAGGACAATATCTACTAGTTGGATAAATTTTTTGATGAACTGATTGGAATTTCTGATTCTCCCCATATTAATGTGCTCCCATGTCCATTTTTAAGGCCCCAACATCTCATTTGGTATTTTTTCAAAATCAAAAGCAAAAGGAATTTGCATAGTTTTGATGTCTGCAATTCCAAAAAAGTTACAGAGGGGTCAAATTTGACCTCCAATATTTTGTGAATGAAATGAATTTATGAAGACCCCCTCTGCACACTTGTTGATGGGACCTAAATAAACCAATTTTCCAGGTTGTAGCTTCCCATAATCAAATTTGATATTTTTTCAAAAGGGTAGGTTGGTGAGTTCCAAATGATTTTCTCACAGGTGCAGTCTCGAAAACAACCAACTAAGCTACTTTGAACATTTATATTTCACAACCCTGATGACTCCATCCAAATCCATTTGGAAACTAGACTCCTACATCATAAATCAATATGTCAGTAAGTTTTTGTGGCTTTAGAGCAATGTTTGATCATTTTTTTCGAGGAAAATTTGGAAGCCATTTGTTCTATTTTGGTCATAATGAAAGATGTTAGGAAGCAAAGAAATCATCAATAGAATAGCGCATATATACATTTCTTAATAAAAATCATGATGAGATACTCAAAAATTGTCTCCAATTGATTGGTCAAGCTAGGATGAAAAAGGAATTGATGAACAGATCTTGAGCACTCTTGGAAGAAACTAACAAAACACATGAAGGTTGTGCTACAAAATAAAAGGAGAAAGATTATAGAAAGGAGTCAGGGGGTAACTTCCATGGTTGGAAATAAAGATCAAAAGGGGGAAATGAAAGTTACAAATAGAGCCAAAGGAAGTTTCAAACCTAAGAAACTAAAATTGGTGCTTAAGATGAAAGTAAAATGTCCACAACTTATTCACATAAGTAGCTCTCCAAGCCCTAAAACAATAGCATTTGGATTATATCTATGGCACATTTACAAATCCTACTAAACAGAAGTTTGAATAGAATTGCATGAAGGAAATATGGTCCATGGCACTGTGGTTCTCAAAGTTTGCACTCCAAAATGTCACCAAAGATTTTAGACAAATGTAAGTGGCATTTTGCAAGACAAAATTTATGCCTCTATTAGCAATTCCTATAGTTGCATATTACATTACACATTTATGTTTGAGCAAGGGATTTACGCCAAGGAAGGTTGGCATCGTGGTCAATATGAACATATCCCCATTCACATTCATAGAAAAGGCTCCCTTTCAATGCAAATGAAAGCAACAAAATTCCACTTAGATCATAGATTCATTGCTTCAATAAATCTAGGAACCCTATATTGAAAGATCATCAAGAACAGGTCTATGTGGAAGGATACATATTAATGAATTGGATTGCGAAAACAAAGGGAGTTCTTCTAGTTCACTATTGGATAAAAGTGATGGCGACTGTTATAGAAGGCCCTAGAATATATGGGAAAAGAGGTGGATATGTGTGGAATTATTCTCTTAGATCATCATCAAATATAGAGAATAGATTCAATGGAAAACTAGGTGGTACACACAAAATGTCCAAAAAGAGTTTAATAGCTTATGGATTTTTGCGCATTATTTAATCAAGGGGAAGATAAGAGTTTACACTTTTCTAGAGAGGGTGGATGTTCTCATGGCATAGAAAACCATGCACAGTAAGAAGTATTTGTCGTGCCTATTGCACACATGTCTCATTGGGAACAGGGACCCTCTCTTCCCTCTTTTGCTTGCCGGGTCCTTGTTGCTCTGCCTTGTTTTGTGTGCCCATTTTTGTGCCCTAAAAGGTCAAAATATTCTCAAAATTCACATTTTAAGTTTGACCAAATTGGCCCCCTTTGAAAAATGCTAAATCTTAAGCCATTTCGGGTTTCCCTTGTCTGTCAGCCTTTCTCACATCGGTGGTTCCTCTCAAGCCCAGACCCTTGGGTTTCCCCTCTCGGATTTCTACTCCGGTTCTGCCATTCCAAACGACAGCTCGACAAATCTTTTCGGCCCTCCAGGTCCGACCTTCCGGATTTTGCATCCCGAGTTTCCCTTTGGACTTTGCCATTCCAAACGGCTGCCAGCTTCTGTCTTTCCAGATGTTGGACCTCAGATCTCCCGTCGCCGTTTGCATTTCACTTGACATATTTTCGACACGGCCATCGCTTGGCATCTTCCCAGCCACTAGACCTCGATCCTCCCACCGCCACCTGGAAATTTAAATTTAGCTACCTCACCTACCACCGTACTGGGCATTTAATTAGACATTAATGATGTCGGGGTTATATAAAAGAGTTTCAACCTGTCATTTTCACATGACAAATGCGATTGAAAAAGACATCGCCCCAAAAAATTCCACCTCTGCGCCCGAGCCATTCCTCATGAATTTAGTGGAAGTCTTCTTCAAGGTTTCGAGGTATGTTCATTGTCCACATGCTTCATCCTTTTTTTCCTCAAAATCATGGCTGAAATCGGGTAAAAAATGGTGAAATGAAGTAAAATTTGATAAGGTAGTGCCCCAACAAAGAAACCCACAAATTGGAATTGGGAAAATCAACAATTCAAGCCATCAAATTCAAGGCCAGAACTTGACTTCCCCACCACTATTATTCGAAGCAGGCAGCCGCATCCTTTGGGCCCAGAACTCTTCACGGCCATTACAAACCTTAACCAAAATTTGGGTCCGACAAAAAACCACACCTCGGGCTCCAGTGTCTGGGTTTCCATCTCCGAGATTCCATGTTCGTTCCTTCGTTCCCAATGCCAAACTCCAAGTGTCATTTTGGACCCTGGACCCTGACACTGCAAAGTCCATAAATTTGTAAATGAGTCCAAACTTGCCCCAGGTCTTGGCCACTAGAATTCCCTTCTCGGGTTTCCGTTGCGCCCTCGCTGTTCTAAATGACCTTCCTCGAGCGGCTTCTTGACCCTTAGACCTCGGACACGTGAATTCCATCTTAAAACTTGCAGGAAAAATCGGACGTCCAAATTGTCTCTAGGCCCCAACCTCCGAAATTTCGTGTCTGGAATTTCGTGTCACCTTCGTCATTTTGCACGGCTGTCCCGGGACGTCTTTCCGACTCTTGGACGTTGGTTGCCCCTTCACCACATAAAATATAGATAGAATTCATAACGCCAAACATCCTTCATACTCCAGACTCCATAATTTCATCTCTGAGATTCCGCTTTGGTTTTGTCGTTCCAAATAGTCGAACCTGAACATCTTTCCAGCCTCCGGGCCCCGACCTTCAATTCGCCGTCGAGTTTTTCTTAACTAATGAATTCATCCCCAGAGATTACCCTTCGAACTTCCGTCCCCAGATTACTGCTTGCATTCCGCCATTTTGTACGACTGTCTCGTGATAGCAACCTGAACTCTAGAGCCCGGAACCTGGAGTGTCGTCTTGCCTGCATCGTTCCAAATGATCTTCCTATAGCTGAAACCAGAACACCTAAATGAGGGCTCAAATAAAATCTAAATCCAAAATGGACTTCAAGCCACTTTCTAAAATTGAGCCTTTCCTCATGCCAAACCTTTTTTTGATCAAATCCAATACCGAAAAGGTCATTGGGAGTGTCTTGCCTTGTTTGCCCTTCCAAATGGCATTCTGCTAAGGGAATTCCGGCTCTGGGAACACGGATTGCCTATTTTGCTTCCATATGATATTTTTATCAGCTGTTAGGAATTTATCAAATATGAATGATGATTGTAGATCTAACCTTGATGTGCAGGGATTTTCTCGAGGCCGCTTTTCCATATTTAATGTTACTAATTCACATCTCTTTGTGCAAGATTTATGGAATCTGGTGTAGAAGCCTCCGGTGTCATCAAGGAAAAGGGAAAAGGAACTACCAAATCACCTCGAGGAAAGGAGGACAAGGATCAAATGAAGTTCAAATTCCAAGGGGTGCCATTGCACTCTAGAATCACCACTCTTTGGGGAGAAATCACAGATACCAATATCAGGCATGTCGATATTAATGAGTTTACATGGAGGGTCAAGGTGGATCCAAAAATAGAAAATCCAAAGTTAATCAGAAGCAGTGGACTTGCCAAGGCTGTAGGCTTCCCACCAACGTTGGTGGCCCCTAAACTGGTAATGGCATGCCAGGAAGAATATTAGCTTGAAACCAGAACCATAGTGGCTAGAGAGGGAAACATCCTTGTAGATATGTCCCTTCTCGGAATAACTCCAACTTTCCACATCCCCGCCTTGGAAAGCATGGAGAGTCTGACTGTAGAAGAATGCAAGGCATTATGGGATCAAGATCCTATGAGATGCAAGAAACTGATTAATCAGTATTGTTTGAAGGATAAGTAGGCCAGTGCTGGAAAAGTCCCTCAGGAGCTCTTTCACAATGATTTCTTCGAGGATTACCATGACCTCGTTACCTTATTGAGCAGAGTAATGGGCCTTCCTATTGCGGCCTTCTTTCAGGAGTGGAAGCTGTACTTTGTGGAAAAAATCCTCCACGGGACTGACACTACCTTTTATTGGGGGGGAATAATTAACAATTGCCTTCATGAGCAATTTATTAGTGTAAAGAAGACATCACAATTCTATATGACATCATACCTGGTCTATAAGCTTGTCGATCAGTGGAATTACCATGGATTGACCACAAAGCCCAATGAGGTGCCAAGGAGGGAACTAAAGCCCTATGACAAATATCCTTAGCTGCAGTACAAAAAATTCAAGAGAGACTACTACAGGGTAAACGATGCCTTCATTGCCTACATCATTCGGCTGCTTGGAGGAGATTCTGAGAGAAGAGTCTCCCATAATGCTAGAGCCCTCCTCAGGCATTACGACTTCCTATATATACAATTCCCTAAGTTCACTTACATGCGCACTCAAGGATTCATGGAAAGGCCAAACAAGCTACCCCAGTACCCTAATGACTAGATCATACTATTGGAGCTGACTTGGCAGCTATGACACATTCACAATATTCTGAGCAACAAGTATCTAGCAGGGTAATCTTATCCTATTGGCCTTGGCCAGGGAATGTACAAAATTCATACCTCCCAATGCACAGGAAATTTAGAAAAGCAGTTGGCCGAGTACCACTTCAGGCAGTATACAGCTTGGCCTCGAATGGACCCATATGGTCATATCAAAAAGGAACTAGGACCTAAGTATGTGCACCTCCACAATGTTGAGGATTTCTTGGCCAACTACATGGACGATCTTGAAGTATGGTTATGACACTATATGTGCATGACTGCCCTCTACCTGTGAAGAGTCAACTTGTGTCCGGTTTCAGATCAGCTTCAGAACAAGGAGTGACTTATAACGTCTCCACTATCAACTTGGGAGTGGCCACTAGGGAGAAGAAGGTTGACCACCTCCGAGAATCGGTAGCCATGGTGGTGCACCTTATCCAGCAGGATAAGGTTTTAAAGGAGGAACTTAAAGCACAAGTGGCCGACCTGACGACCTACATTCAGCAATGGTCATCCCCAAATAAGCTGCCCACCACATCATCAGCCCCATTGTAGTTATTGTGCCAAGAGAAAATCAATAAGCTAGAAAGAACCATGAACTTGGATAAGACTACGAAAAATTGGTTTCGGCAGGTCTTAGACATGGGGAACGCGGGCATCAACTTGGTTGTTCGAATAGCAAATAAGTTCCTAGAGGTACAGAGGACTCTTGAGGGCACTAGGAAAATCTATGAGGAGTTCTCAAAAAAGTATAGAGCCGCCTACCCAAAGATAGAGGCTATCCTCGCACTGTTGAGTGAGGTGTGGGAGAAGGACCTTTCCCTCAAGGATGATGACCACTAGTTAGTGGATGTGTGGAAATGAGATTTTGAACATCAAAAGGGAAGGCTGGAGTAGATCCTAGAATGAGTGGTTCCGAATATCGAATGGGCCAAGGAGGCCAGGGAAGATTTTTCTCGATACCTCAAGATGATAATGGGGTACGAGCTGCCTACTATTGAAATCAATCCAGAAAGCATAAAGCCTCTTTTCTTAAAGAACATAGAAAAAGGGATGTCAGTTGAGTTTACCATGGATTTCATGAGCTTTGTTGCTCGAGCCTTAGCCCAGTCTGAGCTTTTCAGAAGTAATGCTGCCAAGTATGACGATGACTGGAAGAAGCTCATTAACAACTCCTAGGAATGGAGTTACCAAGTGCTATGATCTAACATCATGGAAGTGGAAAAGCTTCAGCCATTGATCCTAAGCTTCATGGGGTATGCACCTTTGAAGAAGCAAGAGGGAAACCATGTCATTGATGATGAATTTCTAAAAGAGTAGCTGCAACAAACGGCAAACAACAAGAAGACAAAACTGCTATAGTGCTACCACTAAAAGACAAAACAGGCAAAAGATGAAAGATGTTTTAAAAATGTAATATACTTGGGGGTACGCGAAATCCTAATGTAAAGTGAATCTTGGCCACTCTTTTTGCTTTTTGAAAACTATAAATAGGACTCTCCTCTCATTTTAAGAGAGTTGAGTTGTTGTAAAGGAATGCTATAGAAATTGCAATAGAAAATGCAATGACTTATTGGTGTATTTTGGGTTTCTCCACATCTTTCATGATTCTTCTCCCATTAGTTAAAACTTTAGTTCGAGTTATTTTTCTATTCTAGTTTCCTTTAGTTGACTTTGGTAGATTTAGGATATTGTCTTTGGTTATGAAGTTTTTTGTTGTGTGTATGATTTCCTTGTCCATAATTTTAGTCATTTGTTGCTGGTAGGTGACTGTGTAAAGTTAGTCTGGACTATAATTTCATAGCTACTCTCTAAAATTTGTCTTTGTTCACATTTACATGGTGAATGAATGATGAATATCTATAGTCCTTAGAAGATAGCATAGATTTCATGATATTGTTAGAATTCTGATTAAGAGAAATCATATTTTAAGGAAACTGTCCACAACAGGAACCTCCATGATCACCATTCATCGGTAGTTGTAGGTCCAGGAATCTTCCCTCTTCCCTACCCTTTTTGTCTTTTTTTATAAACAACCTATGCTAAGGTTCATCGCACATTGTAAAGCCAAATCCAATGAAACAATGGAGTTCTAGAGTGATGTTTGAACCTGTAGCGAAGTGCAGTAATTCCCTATTTGAAGAACTCCACTCATAGACCCAATTCTCCTACAGCTTTAACTTTCGTAAGGCCACCTTGTGATTCCAGCAAATCACATAAATCAATTGAAATATTCCAAGCATCATCATGACCTGACATCTGAGAGACCTTGGGATAGTGTTCTGCAATTTGATTGTGGAAGATTGTCTTTCAAGAGAGGTAATGCACCTACACATTACATGTGTTGTCAAGTGCATAAAAACACCATCAACAGAACTAGTGCCAAAAGGAGGGATTTTTGGAGATAAAGTTGGATTGAATTGGGTTGTTCTCCCCTGAGAGACTTCATCGAGTCTTGAGATCTACACTGAGCAAGGGAGAATTCCAGGAAATACAACCCCCTATTTGAGCTAAAAGAGCTAAACGAAGGGAACCATCCGCCACCGATTCACCCAACCAGCTCATTGCTCTTTCACCTTCATCTTCTCCATCATAATTGGCAGTACCACCTTCCACTCACCTGATCCAAACAGCCTTCCAAGCTGCCAATCCATCTGGCCTGAACACTGCCTTTCAGCCAAACATAGTCTCTAGCCCTACTGATGTCCTATCAGTTGCTACTGCCCCTTTGCAATTACAAGCCAATTTGGCATAGCCACCTCCACTACCCCCTCCAATGGTGTGGCTGGGAAATAACCTATCTCCTTTGGCCTTCAACCTCTACCATGATATGCCAAAGAATCCCGATAATTTCTGCATGAAGTTCAACTCCCGGGATCCACAGAGGACAGCCGAGGAGCATGTCAATATTTTTGAGATTTCCTTGAAGACTATGTAGATCATATATGAAGATGTGGCTTGCAGGATCTTTCCCTACTCCTTAGGGGAGGAGGCCTTCTAATGGTACATCAATTTTCCAGCCAGAACTATCAACACATGGGACCTTCTGAAGAATGTTTTTCTACATAAGTTTAAGACTCTGGTCAGCCCTGCTGACTCATATCAGTATTTTATGTCGGTTTAAAGGGAGATTAATGAACCGATCAATTCATTCAATGATCGCTTCCATAGAGCATATACTTAGCTGCAAGCCCCATATGTTTTCAATAATGGTGTCATCTTACCTATTTACTATGCAACATTGGATAACCTAACTTCAACTCTAGTAAAGAGAATGCGACCACCACCCACCAGGTTGGTCGATGCATACACTGAGGCCATTATTGCTAGCGTAGATTTGGGGTAGAACATTTATGGTCCGTTTCCTTCTCTTGGGAAAACAACACATCTAGCACAGATTCAGGGGCTTACTCAAGCCTTGCAGCATCAGACACCCCTACTGAATCTAGTACCACAACTACCTATGGTTGTGCACCCTGGGTAGCTAATGAATCTGGCGAGTCTGGTACCACACTGCTTGTTGCCCCAACAAAAACATTCCCATCCCTAGCCATCCCAAGTGCCGACATACCTCCAGGCAGCTAAATTCCCACCCGCTCATCAAAATCAACTGGTTGCATAGCCCGTATTCCTTCAGAACACCGCACTACAACCAAAAAATATCGAAAAGGATAGGATTGATGAACTTACATAAATGATCAAGAAGATGTCCACAGAGATGACGAACTTAAAAAATTAGAATAACCAATTGAAAGCATCACAAAATAACATCCAGGCTAGCCTTAATTGTGATAACTGACATCATCATGAAAATCGAGACAATCAGGATGCTAGCACGTCACTGGGATAGAATTATCACATAAATCAAAATTCGGGCCAGAACTTTGATAGAAGGCCCTTCCAAAGGAAAAATCGGACATGGAACACGAGACCCAACAATGGTGGCATTCCCACACCCCTTGATCATCCTAGCAATAATGAGAACCCCGCAGGCAAAGGCTGCTCTATCTGGTTGGTGTCGCATACACAAAATGAGTCGCCACTCTGAGCTGGATTGTCTAGAATTCCAAACTGCTGTTGATATTTTCCAAGTTGAAGTTCAGAATGTAGTGGACAATTTAGGGTGTAGAGACATTGTCCCATTCGACCCATATGACTCCTCGGTGTTGGTGTTGAACCAGACTCCTTTCCTAAGGGCGGAGTGCAACACATCAGAGCAGGAGGGTGCCAATTCAAACATCAATAATAAAGTGGGAGAGGTAATTTCGGAAGGTCCTTTGTATTAGCTTTTCGATTCAATAGATAATGGTCCTAAAGATGACAAAGAAGAGTATAGGGAGGATGAAGTCTCGATGTTTCACCAACGGACTACCCCATACAACCTCAAAAATAGACAGGTCGGTGGTCATGCTAGAGGCCCTTTTACGACCTCCACTCCACTGAATAAATTTAGCACCCCTCCCGATCCAAATGCAAGTAACAATCTAGGTTTTCCCCATACACCCATGCAATATCTCAGTAGGAATAAACAACAGAACAATAGCCAAAGCCAAGCCACCAGCTCCTCTGAAAACATCTCCTATGATCAAGAAGTTGAGTAGATGGGGGAGTATATTGCTAAGGAATTCAAAAAGGTAAAGCTAAGCGTGTCTGCATTCGAAATTCTAAAGGTTCCTACGGTCAGGAATGCCTTTTTCAGGATGATAAATGGAACTCCATCAAAGGGGTCAACTCAAGAAACTCCAACAAAGAGGGTCTCCTTCAATGATTAGCAAAATGAGTCGGTCGTTAGGCAGATGTTCAACAGTAAGGCTGAACCACCGATAGGTCAGAAAGCAATAAGCAGACCGACGGAGTAACTAATATGGTACTGACCCAAATCAAGGGCAACAAGAAGGAAAAAGGCCAAGTCACCTAAGTGAACATTTTTGGGGGGCTATTTCAAGGGAAATTCGAAACTCCTCCCTTTCTGACCACCATTCATGTGTTCAGGAAAAACCTCCACAAATGCCTGCTTGATTCGAGAGCTTCGGCCAATGTCATGCCCTTGAGCGTGTGCAAGGCACTTGGAATAACACAAACTCCCTCTTGGAAAAAGGTAATAGAACTTGACAAAACTAAGATCAACATAGTGGGGGAGATTAATAGAATAACTATACAGGTTGTTGTTGATCCTTGGATCCAACAAACCATTGACATTCACATGGTTGATATCCCAGATACTTATGGCATAATCTTAGGAAGGGATTTCACAAGGGTGTTGAATGGATATGCCGCGACTGATTACTCACACATGTGGCTTCCATGGAAAGGAATGTCAAATCAGATTCAGATTGATTGGGAACCATTAATGAGATTCATGATCACTAAGTACAACAACACGAATGAGGTGTTGTATGTTGAAACAAATTTTGGGAATTATCTTATCGAAATGAGCAGGAATGCCTTGAAGATGAGGGAACAAGCAAGGTTTTTCTCGTACTATGTAGCCCGCTTGCTAATTTGGCCAATGCCTCTCAGAGCAATGAAGTGCTGATAGAATTCGGTGATGAAGAGTTGGGAGAGGATGATAGTCAAGGAATGTTGGACGGCTTTTAGGATTTCATGGAAAAATGTGTGCAGGACCAGCTTAGTTTGGGGGCCGGAATGAACTTTTAGGAACTCTTGCTTCCTAATTGGTGCGGGGTACATAATGTTGCTCACTTAGAGTTTGACTATTGTTTGTGTCAAACAAAAATTGAACACATTAAAAGATGGGCTACTCTAAAGGAGAAAATGAGGTCTACACTCCATGAAAATGCACGTTCCATCCCTGCACCTCCCAAAACAATTACTGAAATGAACACCCCATCGAAGGTGAAAATCGGATCTATTGGTTCTACATTCAAGGATTCTTTTGGATTCTGGACATTGCACTTTGATGGGTCTAAATCCAAGCACGGAGCTGGGGAAAGTTTTGAATTGATTAGCCCCAAAGGTAAGTCATACTTTGCTGCTCATCGACTTCAGTTCTATTGTACTAATAGCATAGTAGAGTATGAGGCTTTAGTCTTGGGCCTCTTGATGGCATTAAGAAAGGGTGTCAAAATGCTCCAAGTGTATGGAGATTAAGAGTTAGTCATTAATCAAGTCACGAAGCGTTATTTTGGCTACGACAAAAGACTCACCAACTACAAGCATTGCGTATGGGATCTACTGGAAGGGTTGGATGCATTAAATATTCAATTGATCCCGCGTGCTCAGAATCATACTGCCAATACCTTGGCATAGGCAGCAAGCATGCTACAGCCACTATCCCTATCTGGCCTCAGAAGATTCACGGTGGAGCTCACCTCCATCTTGTCAGTGCTGGATAACGTAGCCAATTTCCAGGTATTCAATGATGACAAACACATTCTGGATTTTATCACCAGTTTGGATGTGTTTGTTACGTAGATAATTAACAAGGTCAAACCTCAAGAGGCGGACCAGGATATAGAAGGGATCATTAACCTGAAGACCAATAACATTCCTAGCAAAATGGTCCAATTAGAGCAAATCTTCAATTTGGATCAGATCAAAGATCAGGATCAGTAGGGTAAGAAGGATACCATCAGTGGCCAATGTGACGCTTACAATCTAGGAACAACTGGGAATGCCAAGAATGTGTTCGTTGGAAAGGTTTGTTCTCCTAGGGAAAGAAAAGGTATACTCGAGGCTCTACGGAAGTATCACGACATCATCGCCTGGAGCTACAAGGATCTCAAGATGTACGATATGTCAATTATCACCCACACCATCCCTTCAGACCAGATGCAAAGCCATTTTGGCAGCGGTAGCACCCTATCAACACAATTCTAGAACCAATAATATACAAGGAATTACAAAAGCTGCTGTCAGCCAAGATCATTTTCCCGGTTAGACACTCCACATGGGTGGAAAATTTGGTTTCTGTTAGAAAGAAAAATGGGGAAATCAGATTGTGCATTGACTTTCACAATTTGAACCGAGCTTCAGAAAAAGATAACTATCCTGCACCCTCATTGGATGAGGTGATAAAGATAGTAAACATCTCCCAAATGATGTCCTTCCTGGATGGATATTTGGGATAATGGTACAGTATGAAGATTCACACAAGACGACATTCACCACCAAATGGGGAACTTTCGCTTATAGATGAATGTCATTCAGACTAATAAATGCTGGTGCCACTTTCCAATGCACCATGGATATTGCATTCAAGGACCTGATCGAAAAATGCATAATCATATACATGGATGATTTGACAATATTCTCAAAGCAGTGAGGTAATCATGTCGCTAACCTATGCAAGTTCTTTGAAAGGTGTCACGAATTTGGGGTTTCCCTTAATCCGATGAAGTGAATCTTCGGTGTCACTAAGGGGAAGCTCATTGGACATGTCCTGTCAGAAAGGGGAATTTCTATCGACCCTGAACATGTCCAGTCAATCATGAAGATTCAGCTCCCAGGCAGCAAAAAGGAATTAAAATCTTTTTTTCGAAAGATCAACTTTGTCCACAAGTTCACCACAGGCTTCGCAGAGATCATCAAACCACTCAATGCTATGCTAAAATAGGATGCTAAAGTCGAGTGGACCCCAGAAGCAAAGCATGCTTTTGGGGAAATCAAAAAAGAAATTGTTGACACTCGTGTGTTGGTCATCCCCAATTACTCGAAGCCCTTCTACATCTACTCCTTTGCTTCAGATCATTCTTGTGCTAGTATCTTGACACAAAAAGATAGGGGAGTGAACATCCGATCGCCTTCATGAGCACCCCTCTGAAGGATGCTGAACTAAGCTATCATAACGTCAAAAAACAAGCCTATGCCCTTGTTAAAGGAGTCAAAAATTTTAGAAATTATATCTTGCGCAACAAGGTGTTCACTATTGTTCCTGACCCCACGATGAAGATGTTGCTTATGCAGAATGAGTTAGGAGAGTGAAGGGGAAAGTGGATTGCATTTCTACAGGAGTATGATAAGGAGATCCAGTCGATGAAGCTGGTGAGAGGACAGGTGCTTGAAAAAAGAATGGCGGAGGTGATTATTGATGCTGGAACCGAACTCACAGTGCAATAGTACCAGTTGGAGGATGTTTCTTCAGGGGAATGGTATGATGACATAGTGTATTACCTGTTGAATCATAAATGTTTGCCTCATCTACAGGGATTCCAAAGGTGAGCCCTTAGATTGAAAAGTAGCAGCTACATGTTACAGGGCACCATATTGTACAAGAGGAATCATGAAGGTATATACTTGAGATGCCTTGGCAAAGAAGAGGTTGATCATGTTCTCAAGGAATTCCATGATAAGTTCGAGACTGTTCACAGTTTCGGTTTATCAACTGCACATCAAACATTAGGATTTGGGTACTATTGGCCCACTGTTTTCAAGGATGCTCATGGTCATGTCTGTACCTACCACATATTCTAGACTACTGCCACTCGAGAAAGGAATGATATTGTCCCATTGCAACCTGTTTTGGAGGTAAGGTCATTCGCACAATGGGGTCTTGACTTCATTGGTCAGGTAAGTCCTCCATCATCTGCTGGACACAAGTACATTTTGACCACTACTGATTATTGTACTAGGTCGACAGAAGCAATAACTTGTAGGAAATGTACAACTGAAGTAGTAATTGACTTTGTGGAAAGTTTCATTTTAAATCGCTTTGGTTTTCCTTATGCTCTAGTATGCGATAGCAACCCTGTGTTTGCTTCATTAAAATTCATGGGTTGAGCTTTCAATTATGGTATCACCCTTAAATTTTCATCCAATTATTACCCTCAAGGAAATGGCCTTGTTGAATCGACCAACAAGAACTTGATCACTGTGATCAAGAAGCTGCTAGATAGGAATCCCAAGGATTGGCATATCCAACTTCATTTCGCCCTCTAGGCGGATCACACCCGTCACAAGGTTGCCCTCAGAGATTCCCTGTATCATCTCATTTATGGATTGGAGCCTGTCTTCCCCATAAACTTGAAAATCCCTACCCTCCAGTTCATCAATGATTTTTATGAAGGAGGAGACCGCAGAGAAGCTCACCTTGCTGAGTTGTTACACCTAGAAGAGGTACGAGACCGTGCAATAGAAAATTTTTCCAAACATCAAGGCATAGTCAAAATATGGTTCGACTGTTGAGCTAAGATTAAGGTCTTCCACATTTCTGATCTAGTCCTTTACTAGGACAAGGCCCATGAAAAGAAAGGGGAACACAACAAATTCGACAAGCTCTGGCTTGGTCCCTTTAGAATGTTGAAATCCTTGGAGAAAATGCTATTCGTTTAAAGACTTTGACTAGTGAAGATGTCTCGTTGCCTGTCAACGGGTAGCACCTTAAGCATTACTTCCAGGCTTGAGCTCTTCTAGAGTTTCTTGTGTAAATACCTGTACATAGGTTAGAATAGGTTTCCTACTTTGTCCTTCGGTTTTTCTCGTTTTCCCTATTGTTTTGACCTTGGAAGATTCTTCCCGTTCTGCTATGGTGGTCGTGCTCAGCTCGATAAATAGTTTTCCCTACTGAAAACTCTTGCATTGTTCTCTAGATAAGCCTTCATTCTGTATTGCTTACCTCTTAAAGCCCCTAAACATCGGTTTTCAACTTTCAAACTCTGAACTAACCTAGGAGGGTTATCCGCTTGAATCCCTTGTGTTTATTATGGAAAAAACAGAAACACATTTTAAAATTTCCAAAGAATGGTATGGTGATTACTGAGAAGGCTAGATAAGTCAAAAATCTAAAGTCTGCTCTAGTGACCACTGTGATTCCCAAGCCCATAGTGAGCTTCATAGCTTACACAGTTGAATAGAAAGAAAAAAAGGAAAATGCTGAAAATAAATATCAAATGAAAAGAATAGACAAAGTGAAAATAACAATCCTATGGGTGTGTGAATATCTCTACCGAAGCTATGGATGCTTGGCTGGTAGTAGAGCTATGTTCGTGGGGTCACAACGACAACTCCGTCGGGGCTATGGATGCCTGACTAGTAGCGGAGCAATGTCTAGGTTACTTTTTGGGTCAGCTGAACTACGTAGCTTATCTCTCCTAATCAGTGGTTGCTCGTGCTATCTCCAAGGAAAGTAAATGAACTCACCATGCACGCACCTCCATGATGAGCTTGTGGCATGATTCAATCCCACCTTTGTTAACCTGCTCTTAGTTCAGCTTTGAAAATCAACTTTGACATGTGAAACCAAAGATCATGGGTTCAGAATGAATATTTATCTTTAGAACACCGGAAGCGTTCTCTCACCGGAGTCACCATTTGTTGTGCTTGTTGCACACATGCCCCATTCGGAATGGGGACCCTCTCTTCCCTCTTTTGCTTGTCGGGTTCTTTTTGCTCCACCTTGTTTTGTGTGCCCATTTTTGTACCCTAAAAGGTCAACATATTTTCAAAAGTCACATTTTAAGTTTGACCAAATTGGCCCACTTTAAAAAATGCTAAATCTTAAGCCATTTCGAGTTTCCCTTGTCTATCAGCCTTTCTGACATCCGTGGCTCCTCCCAGGCTCAGATGCTTGGGTTTCCCTTCTCAAATTTTTGTTCTGGTTTTGCCATTCCAAACAGCAGCTACACGAAGTCTTTCCATCCCTCCGGGCCCAACCTTCTGGATTTCCCTTCTTAGGTTTCCCTTTGGACTTTTCCATTCCAAACAGCCGCCAACTTCTATCTTTCCAGACATTGGACCCTGGATCTCCCGTCGCAGTTTTCATTTCACTTGACATATTTTCGAAACGGCTGTGGCTCAGTGTCTTCCTAGCCATCGGACCCTAGTCCTCTCGCTGTCACCTAAGAATTTAAATTTAGCTACCTCACCTGCCACCATATCGTGAATTTAATTAGACATTAATGATGTCAGGATTATATAAATGAGTTTCAAACTGTCATTTTCACATGATAGATGCGATTGAAAAAGACAGCACCGCCCCAGCAAATTCCACCTCTGTGCTCGAGCCTCTACTTCGCCATTCCTCATGAGTTCAATGAAAGTCTTTTTCGGGGTATGTTCGTTGTCCACATGCTTCATCCTTTTTTTCATCAAAATCATGGCTTAAATTGGGTAGAAAATGGTGAAATGAACTAAAATTTGATAAATTAGTGCCCCAACCAAGAAACCCGCAAATTGGAAGTGGGAAAATTAACAATTCAAACCATAAAATTCCAAGTCGAAACCTGACTTCCCTGCCGCTATTCTTCAGAGCAGGCAGCCGCATCCTACAAGCCTGGAACTCTCTGCAGCCATAAAAAACCTTAACAAAAATTTGGGGCCGACGACAAACCTCACCTCGGGCTCTAGTGTCTAGGTTTCCATCTTCGGGATTCCATGTTCATTTCACCATTCCCAATGGTGAACTCCAACCATCCTTCTGGACCCTAGACCCTAGACCCTGACCCTGCAAAGTCCATAAATTTGTAAATGAGACCAAACTTGCCTTGGGTCACGGCCATTGGAATTCCCTTCCCCGGTTTCAATTGCACCCCTACCATTTTGAATGACCTTCCTCGAGCATCTTCCTGACCCTCTTACCCCAGACAAGTGAAGTCCATCTTAAAACTTGTAGGAAAAACTGGATGTCCAAATTGTCTCTGGGCCCTGACCTTCAAAATTATGTGTTCAGAATTTCGTGTCACCTTCACCATTTTACATGGCTATCTCAGGATGTCTTTCCAACTCTCAGACCCCGGTCACCCCTTCGCCGCGTAAAATCTAGACATAAATCATAACGTCCAAACATCCTTCGGACTTCAGACTCCAGAATTCCATCTCCGGGATTCTGTTTTGGTTTTGTTGTTCCAAATGACCAAAATTGAACATCTTTCCGGCCTTCGAGCCTCAACCTTTAGTTCGCCACCGGGTTTTTCTTAATTGATGAATTCGTCCCCAGGGTTAACTTTCGGAGTTCCTTCCCCGGATTGCTGCTTGTATTCTACCATTTTCCATAGCTGTCGCATGACAGCAACCTGAAATCTGGAGCCCAGAACCCGGAGTGTTGTCTTCCCTATGCAATTCCAAATGACCTTCCTATAGCTAAAACCCGAATGCCTAACTGAGGGCTCAAATGACCTCCAAATCCAAAACGGACTTCAACCCACTTGCTAAAATTGAGCCTTTCGTCATGCCAAACCTTTTTTTGATCAAATCCAATACCGAAAAGGTCATTGGGAGTGTCTTTCCTTGTTTTCCCTTCCAAACGACATTCTACGAAGGGAATTCCGGCCTTGGAAACTCGGATTACCTATTTTTCTTCCTTATGATAGTTTTATCAAGTGTTAGGCATTTATCAAATATGAATGATGATTGTGGATCTAACCTTGATATGCAAGGATTTTCCTGAGATCGCTTTTCCATGTTTAATCTTACTAATTCACGTCTCTTTGTGCAGGATTTATGGAATCCTGTACAGAAGCCTCTGGTGCCACCAAGGAAAAGGGAAAAGGAACTGCCAAAGCACCTCAAGGAAAGGAGGACAAGGATCAAATGAAGTTCAAATTCCAGGGGGTTCCATTGCACGCTAGAATCAACACTCTTTGGAGAGACATCACAGATACCAATATCGGGCATGTCAATATTGACGAGTTTACATGGAGGGTCAGGGTGGATTCGAAAACAAAAAATGCAAAGTTAATCAGAAGCAGTAGACTTGGCAAGCCTGTAGGCTTCCTACTAGTGTTGTAGGCCCCTGAGCTAGTAATGGCATGTCGGGAAGCATATCAACCTGAAACTAGAACCATAGTGAATAGAGATGGAAACATCCTTGCAGATATGTCCCCTCTCGGGATCACTACAACTTTCCACATCCCCACCTTTGAAAGCATGGAGACTCCGACTGTAGAAGAATGCAAGGTATTGTGGGATCAATATCCTATGAGATGCAAGAAACTAATTAATCAGTACTGGTTGAAGGATAAGCGGGCCAGTGTTGGCAAAGTCCCTAAGGAGCTCTTTCATAGTGATTTCTTCGAGGATTACCATGACCTCGTTACCTTATTGAGCAGAGTAATTAGCCTTCCTGTTGCGGTCTTTTTTTAGGAGTGGATGTTGTAGTTTGTGGAACAAATCCTCCACGGGACTGACGATGCCTTTTATTGGAAGTATATAATTACCAATTGCTTTCATGAAAAATTTATCAGTGTAAAGAAGACATCAAAATTATACATGACATCATACTTGGTCTATTCGCTTGTTGATTGTCAGCATTACCATGGATTGACCGCAATGCCCATTGAGGCACCAAGGAGGGAACTTAAGCCCTATGACAAATATCCTTAGCTGCAATACATAAACTTCAAGAGAGACTACTGCAGGGTAAACGATGTCTTCATTGCCTATATCATCCGACTGCTCAAAGGATATTTTGAGAGAAGAGTCTCCCATAGTGCCAGAACCCTCCTGAGGAATTACGCCTTCCTATATATAAAATTCCCTAAGTTCACTTACATGCACACTCAAGGATTCACGAAAAGGCCAAACAAGCTACCTGGGTACCCCAATGACCAAATCATACTATTGGAGCTGACTTGGCAACTATGACACATTCATAATATTCTAAGCAACAAACATCTGGAAGGGACACCTTATCCTATTGGCCTTGGCCAGGGAATGCAAAAAATCCATACCTCCCAATGCGCGGGTAATTCAAAAAAGGAGCAACACGAGTACAACTTCAGGCAGTATATAGCTCGGCCTCGAATGGACCCATATGATCATATTAGAAAGGTACTAGGACCTGAGTATGCCCACCTCCACAATTTTGAGGATTTTTGGGCCAATTGCAAGGACTATCTTGAAGTACAGTTACGACACTATATGCACATGACTTCCCTCTATGTGCAAAGAGTCAACTTGTGTCTAGTTCCGGATCAACTTGAAGAGGATGAGAGCACGGTGATCAATCCGGGATATAACACCATCACCAATATGCGATTTCCCATGATTGATTGGGATGAGCAAGAGTTTGATGACCTCGACATACTCACCAAGCCTGTGGAGGTTGGAATGAAGGCATGGATAAACCAACAAGTGGCCCAACTGAAGTAACAGGGAGTCGCCTTAACATTCAAGGGACTCTAAAGTGAGCCAAGCGGCTCTGAGGGTGGGGTGACTACTGCTACAACTGGGGATACGTATAAATTCCCACCATCTGTTAAAACTAAAAAGAGAAATGAAGCTAGTGAGCAGTTGCCTAACCAAAGGTTTATGCTCGAAAGGTTTTGGAGGGCGAGCCTTCCAAAAAGCAAAGAAAAGCAACCGAGTTAATGGAGATGCTTGTAATACCTAAAGATTTGCTCCTCGAGGGAAGAGAGGAATAGGTTGACTCACCAAAGTCTCCATCTGTTGCTATTACCATTGCCCCACCTACTTCGCTTGCAGTATCTGCCTCCTCCCCACCTGCGGTGGACATCTCTATCCACCTTGCCTCCACTTCTTCAATCGTGTAGGTTATATCGGTAGATTCATCCTCCACCACGACCTCGTCGATCTCATCATCTTCTATGTCTCCTTCCCTTCCATCTGCTTCTACTACTACAATTACTATCCTCAGTCTCCCAGAATCTTTCATAAAATATATGGAGAACGTGCCATCTGAGCTTTCGGGGATGCTTACAAATCCATTAGTACAAGCTACAATAGCCCAAGCTATGGCTAATGCTCCAACTCTCCCTCCCCCTACCAAACCACCGAGGATGGAGGCAACAATGTAGATCTTAGATGAGCTCGAGAAACAGTATATAGAGGCTTCCAAGAGGCCCAAAGATGAAGAGTTTGTATACCATGAGCACCCGATGTTTCAACACTGAGAAATCGATGAGGTGGCCTATGAATCCTCCAGTGAGAGCAGTGAGGAGTTAGACACATAATTAATATAAGAAACAACTGACCCAAAGGTTGAAGAATAATGGAACAAGTAGCTCAAGGAGATTGAGGAACACGAGGCTACAAGGTAGCCTATGATTGAAGGATCTACTGCTCCGAAGACTGAGACTGGCAGGTCTCCAGTTGAAAGACATGATCGAACCCCGAAGCATGATGAGGAAGCATCCCTCTATGAAGATGAACAAGAAGATAAGCCTGGGGAACGTGAGTATGATCAAGATGAATAAGAAAAAGATGTTGAAAGGGAAGATCCCTCCAGCAAGAAATTGCTGACCAAGTCTCCCACTAAGCTTGTAATGCTCAAACAGGACTCCGACGAGGAGAAGGAGGATACAGGGGTTGAGAAAGGAGCCCTTGTTGTCAAAACCATTGAACATGAGGTGGAGGGTAGCAAGGATCAACGTGAATCACCCAAGGAGGGGCCCAAAATGTCCGATTGGCTAGGGAATCAGCTTAGGCAAAAGACTCTTGCCCTAAAAGATCCTAAGGCGAGGCTAGAGGCAATATTGGCCAGACCACAGATAAGCACTAAGAAGGAGAAAAAGCCAAAAATTAGATCGAAAGTTACCATGGATGCCTCCAGATCTAGGGCAGTACAAATAGCCACACCGGTAGTTGGAGAACAAGGAGTGACTTATAACATCTCCACTAGGAAGTAGAAGGTCGACCACCTCCGGGAATCAGTAGCCAAGGTGGTGCACCTTATCAAGTAGGATAAGGTTTCAAAGGAGGAACTTAAATCATAGGTGGTCGATTTGATGACCTACATTCAACAATGGTCATCCTTGGATGAGCTACACACCACGTCATTGGCCTCATCGTAGTTGTTGTCCTAAGAGATAATCAATAAGCTAGAAAGAACTAGGAACTCGGATAAGATTACGAAAAATTGGTTCTAGCAGGTCTTAGACATGGGGAACATGGGCATCAAATTGGCTATCCAAATAGAAAATAAGTTCCTAGAGGTGTAGAGGACTCTTGAGGGCACTAGGAAAATCTATGAGGAGTTCTCAAAAAAGTACAGAGCTGCCTACTCGAAGATAGAGGCTATCCTTGTGCTGCCGAGTGAGGTGTGGGAGAAGGACCTTGCCCTTAAGGATGATGACCACTAGTTAGTGGATGTGTGGAAATGAGATTTTGATCATCAAAAGGGAAGGCTGGAGCAGATCTTGGAACGCGTGGTTTCGGATATCGAATGGGCTAAGGAGGCCAGGGAATATTGTGCTCGGTACCTCAAGATGATAATGGGGTATGAGCTACCTGCTATTGAAATCAATCCAAAAAGCATAAAGCCTCTTTTCTTAAAGAATATGGAAAAAGGGATGTCGGTTGAAGTTACCACGGATTTCATGAGATTTGTTGCTCGAGCCTTCAGCTAGTTTGAGCTTTACAGAAGTAATGCCGCCAAGTATGACGATGACTAGAAGAAGCTCATTAACAACTCCCAGGAATGGAGTTACCAAGTGCTACAATCCAACATCATGGAAGTGGACAAGCTTCAGCCATTGATCCTAAGCTTCGTGGGGTATGCATCTTTGAAGAAGTAGGAGGGCAACCCTGTCATTGATGATGAATTTCTAAAAGAGTAGCTGCAACAAAGGGAAAACAATAAGAAGACAAAACTACTACAGTGTTGCCACTAGAAGACAAAATAGGGAAAAGATGAAAGATGTTTTTAAAATGTAATATACTTGGGGGTAGGTGAAACCCTAATGTAAAGTGAATCTTGGCCACTCTTTTTGCTTTTTGAAAACTATAAATAGGGCTCTCCTCCTCTCATTTTAAGAGAGTTGAGTTGTTGTAAAGGCATGCTACAGAAATTGCAATAGAAAATACAATGACTTATTGGTGTATTTTGGGTTTCTCCACATGTTTCATGATTCTTCTCCCATTAGTTAAAACTTTAGTTCAAGTTATTTTTCTGTTCTAGTATCCTTTAATCGACTTTGGTAGATTTAGTATATTGTCTTTGGTTATGAAGTTTTATGTTGTGTGTATGCTTTCCTTGTCCATACTTTTAGTCATTTGTTGCTGGTAGGTGACTGTGTAAAGTAAGTCTGAACTATAATTTCATAGCTTCTCTCTAAACTTTATCTTTTTTCACATTTACATGGCGAATGAATGATGAATATCTGTAGTCCCTAGAAGATAGCATAGATTTCATGATATTGTGAGAATTCTAATTAAGTGAAATCATATTTTAAAGAAAACTATCAACAACAGGAACCTCCATGATCACTATTCATCAGTAGTTGTAGGTCCAGGAACCTTCCCCTCTTCCATGCCATTTTTTCCTTTTTTAGAAACAACCTATGCTAAGGTTCATTGAACATTGTAAAGCCAAATCCAACAAAACAATGGAGTTCTAGACTGTTGTTTGAACCTGCAGCGAAGTGCAGTAATTCCCTATTTAAAGAACTTTGTTCATAGACCTGATTCTCCTATAGCTTTAACTTCTGTAAGGCCGCCTTTTGATTCTAGCAAATCACATAAATCAACTGAAATATTCCAAGCATCGTCATGACCTGACATCCGAGAGACCTTGGGATAGTGTTCTGCAATTTGATTGTTGAGAATTGTCTTTCAAGAGAGGTAATGCACCTACACATTACTTGTGTTGTGAAGTGCATAAAAACACCATCAACAGTATCGAAAACTTAGAAGGTGTATTTTCGTAAATTCACTTGTCATTTTGAATGTGCTTCAGGAGTTTCAACCTCCATTTTGCATGAATCAATATAATGATGCTAAAATATACGTGAATTATCAGTGCTCTCATGGTATAGTACCTCAATCAGCAAGAGGATAATAAATACTACTTGAATCAAATGAAATTAAGTGATTGTGGAACAACCATTTTATTCAAATGTTGATACTCATGGAATATTGAACACTATCCTGCAAGATTGATCTGGTGGAGATACTAAAAGGTAATGATTATTGAGATCAACATGTTACTTAAGAACCAATTTAAGGGACTTTCTAGACCACATGTGCGTAGGGATCAGACAATGGTAAATGTTGGGGGTAATTCTGCTATGCTCGATTAGTGCAAATGGAACCCGCGGCTAGAAGACCCAAGAGTGTAAGTCAATGTTCCTAAGACTCAATTAACAGATTGGCATATGGATTTTAGTACTCGAAGATCATGCTGCATTTGAATTTTGAGATCCCTTGTGGCATTTATTCATTTTACAAGCAAGGAAGGTAATAAAGCATTGTAAACCATGTCATGTCACAAACCGAGTTTGTTGTATAGGATTATGTCAGAGACCTACACATTTTGGGACTATGTAGCCTTGCTTCAACTATTGATGGAAATAAGGAGCAAGATTGTATTACTTGTAGAGATTTTCAAATGCAAAAACAAAACACACAAAACTACGGCTCTGTTTTCCAGTCAAGTTGGAAAAACCCAAATCTCAAAAATGTGGAATAATAAATAGGAGGAGACATGCAATATTTTCTTCTTTTATTAACTGACTAGAAATGAACAATACAAAAAACATAAAACTACAAACTCAAAAAATGAACTCTAACTACAAATTACTTTTTGGGAGCAACCATAAGTTGCTCAACCAAACTAGTAATGATCAGGAGCTATCAAGACCTCACTGTCAAAAGCTACGTAGAGCTCGACCAAGAGCAATCACTTCTCTTACAAATAACAAACAAATTTTGTTGTTTAGGAGCTACTAGGAGATCACACAGAATGTTCTTCCCATTGTTTGTTGCTGCAATCTTCTTTTCTAACTTCTCCTCAACAGACTGAATAAACTACCTTCATTCCTTTTTATCTAAAACAAACATTCCCTCCTAAATTTCTAAATCACCTTCCAATATTAATTTACCTACAGACCTAAGTTGCACATGAGGAGCAAAGTGGAAAGCGATCCCCAAAAGAAATCTTCAAGCTGCAAAATAAAAAATGCTTTGATAGGGTAGGTGGCAACGACAGGAGGCTCACAGATAATCATTTTTCCAACACTCCCCCTTTGTTCTAAGCCAACAAAACAAGAATCAAACCTGATCCAAATCAACTATGCCCAAACTGCTCCTTAGGTGCTCAAAACTGTCCTTTCTCAAAGGCTTGCTGAATATGTTTGCTAGATGTTGCTTAGACTTGAAAAAAATCATTTTAATTTAACCATTTTCAACCAATTCATGAATGAAATGATACTTGATTTCAATGTGTTTGGTTCTTCCATGAAACATAGGATTTTTTGTCAAGGCTATCGACGAAACATTGTCACAAAAGATTGTTATTCCATCCTCTTGTTCTTCTCTCAAATCTGCCAAGATTCTTCTCAGCCAAATAGCTTGACATGTTGCTACATTTTCTACTATATACTCAGCGTCAGTTGCTGATAGAGAAACAACAGGTTGCTTCTTGGAAGCCCAAGAGATAGCACATGAACCCAAATGAAACACATAGCCCAAAGTGTTCTTCCTATCATCCAAACTTCCTTCCCAATCCCTGTCAGTGTAACTAAACAACCCAAACTCTTTTGCTGTTGTGTACAACACACCATATCTTTTGGTGCCATTCACATACCTCAGGATCCTCTTACCTGCTTTCCAATGGGTGTCTCTTGGAGTCCCCATGAATCTGGAAATCAGACTCACTCCATGCATTATATCTAGCCTAGTTTTTGTCAAATACATCAAGGTTCCAACCGAGCTTTTATACATGGTCGAATCCACATTGCTGCTGCAATCTTCCTTGCTCAACTTCAGACCTATGACTCTTGGTGTTGGTGTAGGATTTCTCTCAAGAATTCTAAATCTCTTCAAGATCTCATTTGCATACTTCTCTTGAGAGATAAAAATACCATCATGCATTTTTTTAATTTTATGCCTAGAAAATACTTTAAGAGACCTAAATCTGTCATTTCAAATTCTCTTTTCATGACCTCTTTAAAATTGGCAATGAGGAAATCATCATCCCCAATAAAAACTAGATCATCTAAATACAAGATAATAATTAAAATATCACCATTTATTGCCTTGATGTAGAGAGTGGGCTCACCATCGCTTTTGCTAAAGCCATTTCTCATCAAATATGAGTCAATCATGTTGTACCATGCCTGTAAAGCTTGCTTCAGCCCATAAAGAGCCTTCTTCAGCCTATACACTTTGTGTTCTTCACCTGGAACTTTATATCCAAAAGGCTACTCCACATAAACCTCTTCTTTCAATACTCCATTAAGGAAGGTGGACTTCACATCCATTTGAAATACCTTCCATTTGTGTTGGGCAGCAATAGGTATGACTGCCCGCACTATCTCCATCCTAGAAATAGAGGCAAATGTCTCATCATAGTCTCTTCCAAACTGTTGTTTGTACCTCTTGACAACTAATCTTGCCTTGTGCCGATCTATTCTTCCTTCAGCATTTCTCTTGGTATTATAGACCCATTTTACTCCAATAGCTTACTTGTTTGGAGGCAAGTCAATTAGCTCCCATGTATTATTTCTTTTTAATGCATCTATTTCTTCATCCATGGCTTCACACAATTTATCCTCTTTCATGGCTTCTTCAAAATAAATTGGATCATTGTGAGAAAATAGTGCAAAATTCACACTCTCATCAAATTCCTCATCATACCTTTCATTTTGGTAAATCTCCCTTAGACTCTTGGTCTTTCTTAGCATTAGGGAGGTGAGTGGGGTCTGAATTTTCAGAACTACTATTGCTTTGTTGAACAGGTTCGTTCTGGAGCTGTTGGGAGCTTGTCGGGACCTGTCAGGAGCCAATCCTTTGGATGTCTATGGCTGCTTCCCATTCTATCTATTTTGATTAGGAGCTATCAGGAGCTATCGGGAGCCATCAATTTTTATTGCTGTGGGATCTTGTTGATCTTCATTTTCATATTTTTCTTCACTCTGCACTGTCGAGAGCTATTGGGAGCTGTCAGGATCCATCGTTCCATCCCATGACTGATCTTCTAAAAAACTCCACATCTCTACTAATGATAATTTTCTTGGTGACCGGTTTGTACAACCTATAGGCTTTGGACTCTTCACTGTAGCGCGTGAAAATGCACTTTGTTAGGTCTTCAAAGGCAGATATCTAAAAGCTAAATGCATATTTTATCAAATAAACCAAAAATAAAACACATAGAGAATTTAACATGGTTCACCCAATGTGGGCTACATCCACCAAACCACAGCCATCTAATGATTTCATTAACCAGTGTAAAACCCTATTACAATATCGTGAATAATCACATTTTCTTATACTACTGTAACTCTATTACAAACCCCTTATAACCAACTTTTTAGAAGCTTCCAAATTAGGGTTATACAAAGTTGGGGTTTTCCCCTTTTCGGTGATTTTTTCTTTTTTCGATAATTTCGCGAAAAAGCAAGACAAAAATTTCTCAGGGGCTACCACCCCCGAACCCCCATTTTTGGGGGCTGTTGCCCTGAAACCCCCACCTAGGGCCCGGCTTGGCCTCAGACCCTGGTGAGGATACATGAAGAGTGTATAGTATACAATGATTAGTCGCCACCTACCAACAATCTCCCACTTGGAGACTGAACCTAGACGACACCACTGCACTTACAACTCCCATTAGAAATAATCACCTTGGACCCTATTGCTTTGTTATACTTTCATTCAACCTTGAAGGCCAACTAAAGCTGAAGAGGAGCTCAACTTCTCCCTTATCACCGCCTTAGTAAACATATCCACTGGATTTACATCTATATGTATCTTTTCCAGCTTTACCTGTCCATCCTCCATCACTAACCGAATGAAATGATACCTCAACTGTATGTATTTGGTTTTAGAGTGCAAGGCAGAATTCTTTGCAAGATGTATAGCACTCTGGCTATCTATGAACAAGTAATTTTCAGCCTGTTGTTTTCCCAACTCTTCCATAAAAAGTTGCATCCATATCATCTCCTTTGCTACCTCTATTGCAGCCACATACTCTACCTCTGTGGTGGATAAAGCAACCACCTTTTGCAACCAAGATATCCAACTTACTGTTGTCCCACCAACGATAAATACATAACCTGTGGTACTCCACTTGGTATCGATATCCCCTGCCAAATCTGAGTCAACATAGCCTTTTAAATCTATATTAGAGCCCTCAAAACATAAATGTGTATTCGATGTACCTCTCAAATACCTGAGAATCCATTTCAATGCATTCCAATGCTCAATTCTTGGATTACTCATATACCAGCTAACAACTCCTCCAGCATGTGCAATATCTGGTCTTGTGCATACCATGGCATACATTAAACTACCTACAGCTGAAGCATATGGTACATTGGACATTTTTTCTTCCTCCTCTTGTGTCTTTGGACACATATCCTTAGTCAATTTTACATGACTGGGTAAAGGTGTGCTGACAGCTTTTGCATTCTCCATATGAAATCTCTGCAACACCTTTTTAACATAATCAGCCTGAGATAAAAACAATTTCCTATTTTTCCTATTTCTTGTAATCTTCATACCAAGGATTTGTTTTGTTGCCCCCAAATCCTTCATAGCAAATGAATTTGCTAACTGTTGTTTTAAATCCTTTATGTGATCCATGTTAGACCCCACTACAAGCATATCATCAACATATAAACATAAAATAATGTAGTTATCTTCACCTAGCATCTTAAAATAAACACAGTGGTCTGAATTACACCTGTTGTAACCTTGCCTAGCCATAAAACTATCAAATTTAAGATACCATTGTCGAGGTGCTTGCTTCAAGCCATATAAGCTTTTCTTCAATCTACACACTAGTTTCTCCTTACCTTTGACCTCAAATCCTTGTGGTTGTTCCATATAAATTTCCTCTTCCAAATCACCATGGAAAAAGACAGTTTTAACATCAAGCTGTTCTAAATGCAAATCTTCAACAACCACAATACTTAACACAGTACGAATAGAGGTCATTTTAACAACTAGAGAAAATATTTCATCAAGATCAATACCCTATTTCTGTGTAAATCCCTTTACAACTAATTTGGATTTAAATCTTTTCTTGCCTCCATCCTCCTCTTTCATCCTATAAACCCATTTGTTTGCTAAAGCCTTTTTACCTGCAGGCAACTTGCATAATTCCTAAGTTTGATTTTTCAGCAAGGAGTCCATTTCTTCTTCCATTCCATGCTCCCACTGAACCTTGGTATCCACCTACATAGCTTCATGATAACATTCTGGTTCACCAGCATCAGTTAATAAGATAGAGTACAAAGAGGGAGAAAATCTATCTGGAGGTCTACTTAACCTTGAAGATCGTCTAACATTTACTAGAGTTTGTGGTATTTCTTGTTGTTGTTGTTGCAGAGCATGAGGATCCACTGAAACTTCATTTTTTGGAGTATCATCCAGCACTGCATAATCATTTTCTTTCTTCTCATGCTACTGCAACTGATCTTTGTACAATACTTTCTCATTGAATATGACATCCCTGCTTCTCACAATTTTCTTATTTTCAAAATCCCAAAGCCTATAACCAAATTCATCAATGCCATATCCAACAAATATACATTTCCTTGATTTTGCATCAAGCTTGGTTCTATTTTCAGAATCTACATGTGCAAATGCTTCACAATCGAAGGTTTTCAGAAAAGAATCACTCACCTTCTTACCTTTCCATGCTTCCTCTGGAATACCACAACCTAAAGGATCAGATGGACCTCTTTTAATTAAATAAATAGTAGTGTTTATAGCCTCTACCCACATGTTTAAAGGCAGCCCATCATGCAATCTCATAGTTCGTGCATGCTCCATTATTGTTCTATTCATGCGCTCAGCCACTCCATTTTTCTGTGGAGTCCTTGGAACCGTTTTCTACTTACAAATACTATTAAAAGAACAATAATCTTCAAAATCTTTACTGCAATACTCACCACCATTATCAGATCTAAGACATTTTAACCTTTTACCTATCCCATTCTCAACCAAGCTTCTCCATTTTTTAAAAGTTTCAAATACATCAGATTTCTGCCTAATGAAATAAATCCATACCTTCCTAGTTGCATCATCAATGAATGTGACATAATAATGAGAGCCACTGAGAGAAGATACCTGAGCTATTCCCCATACATCCGTATGCACAAGCTCCAATTTCTCATCTTTCTGTTGTTTACCATCCTTGAGAAAACTAACTCTCTTTTGTTTTCCATAAACACAACTTTCACAGAAATCTATATTAACACATTTTAAACCTGGTAAAACATTCTTTGAATGAAGTACTTTCATACCTTTTGCACTCATGTGCCCAAGTCTGTTGTGCCATAGTGTTGATTCAGAATCTGCAACAACTATCTGATTTTCTTCCTGCTAAACTGCAACAACTGTTCCTAAACATTGATTTTTATCTGCAATAGCTAAAATAGAAGGAATAGTATGACCTGTACAAAGATATAAGGTTCCTACTTTCACACCTTTTGCTACTACTAAGGCACCTTTTGTAACCTTCCAATTTTTATCACTAAATGTAACAACACAATCTTCATCATCTATTTGCCCTGCTAAAATTAAATTTCTGTTTAACTTTGGAACGTGCCTTACCTCATGTAGTAGCCAATGATTCCCATTCTGCAACTTAATCTTGATTCTTCCCTTTCCAACAATCTGACGGGGTTCATTATCTCCCAAATAAATCAGCCCAAAATCCCCTTGGACATAATCAAGAAAATAATTTCTATGGGGCGTAGCATGAAATGAAGCCCCTGAATCTAACACCCAAGAATCATTAGCATTGTCAAGAGAAAGAATCAAAGCATCCTCATCAGATTTATTACTTACCACATTTGCCTCTTTATTTCCTTCCTGTTTGTCTCCTTCTTTACATGACCTAGCTTACCATAGTACCAGCAATCCCTATTGTCTCTAGATTGGGACCTTCTGTCCCTTGATTTTCCTCGTGACTTCCCACGACTCCCAAAATTTTTTCTTTTCTCGTTTGTTCTGCCCCTGCTTTCTGCATTCAAAACACTGCCTGATGTGGATGTTCCACCTAATATTTTCCTACAAATTTCCTCGCTCAAAATAACACCAAAAACATCATCAAATTTCAATGTATTTGAACTAGAAATAGAATTGCTAACAACCATTACCAAGCTATTCCAACTTTCAGGCAAAGAACAAAGAATCAAAAGAGCCCTAACTTCTTCATCAAAGTTAACTTTTACAGAAGTTAATTGACTGGTAACCTTATTAAACTCATTCAAATGATCAATAACTGATCTACCTTCTACCATTTTCATATTAAATAAATGCTTCATAAGAAATACCTTATTCGAAGTGGAAGGCTTTTCATATAACTTTGTTAAGGTTTCCATCAACTCTAGAGTTGTCTTTGTTGTTGTAATATTGAATGCCACCGATTGTGCTAGGCATAAGTGAATACTTCCAAGTGCCTTTCTGTCCAAAATATCCCAATCCTCATCTGACATTGCTATAGGTTTCTTGGTTTTCCCTTTTAGTGGCCGCCATAAATCCTTCTGATAGAGATAGTCCTCCATCTGCATCTTCCATAACTGATAGTTCTGCCCATTGAACTTATAAACCTTCAACTTACCCTCGTCTGCCATTGCTCCCACTTAATTGTGAGACTCCCACTCAACCATGAGACTTTCCTGCAGATGATAATAAAAAAAATAACCCGCTCTGATACCACATATTAGGTCTTCAAAGATAGATATCTAAAAGCTAAATGCAGATTTTATCAAATAAACCAGAAATAAAACACACAGAAAAATAACACAGAGAATTTAACGTGGTTCACCCAATGTGGGCTACATCCTCCAAACCGCAACCATCCAATGATTTCATTAACCAGTGTAAAACCCTATTACAATATCGCGAATAATCGCATTTTCTTATACTAGTATAACTCTATTACAAACCCCTTATAACCAGCTTTTTAGAAGCTTTCGGATTAGGGTTATACAAAGTTGGGGTTTTCCCCTTTTCGATGATTTTTCCCTTTTTTCGGTAATTCGGCGAGGATACATGAAGAGTGTACAGTATACAATGATCAATCGCCACCTACCAACACACTTTTCACCCTTGTCATCCAATTTTTGTCTTTTTCTTTAGGCATGTGAGCATATGCTACACAACCGAACACCCTCAAGTGTTCAACCATCCATCTTCATTTGTTTCCATGCCTCTTGAGGTATTTTGTCACGACTTGCCTTTGTTGGACTGCTATTTATCAAATGTACAACTGTTGCTACAACCTCTCCCCAATATTTAGTAGGGAGTCCTTTTGCTTTCATCATACTTCTTGCCATATCCATGATGGTCCTATTTTTCCTTTCAGCCACTCCATTTTGTTGTGCAGTATAACTGGCTGTCAACTCCTTCTTGATGCCATTTTTCTGGAAAAAATTAACAAAATAATTGGAGGTAAACTCTCCTCCTCTATCTGACCTTAAAACTTTGATGAAATGTCCACTCTCCTTTCAGCCTAGGCCTTAAACAATAAAAACTTATCAAATGCATCAGACTTATGCTGCAAAAAATAGACCCATGTCTTACGGTCGAAATCATCAATGAAGGTCATTAAAAAATTTCTATTACCAATGGATGTGATTTGCATAGTGCCTACCAAATCCATGTGCACCAACTCCAATGGTGCTCTTTCCCTTGTAGATTTTCCCAATCGAAAGGGTTGCCTATGTTTCTTGCCCAAAATGCAAGCCTCACATCTAACATTAGGCTCTACTATCCATGGAAAACCATCAACCATCTTGCTTTTGGAAAAAAGACTCAAACCAACATAGCCTAAATGCCCATACTTGATATTCCATAGCTTGGAGGGGTCTTCAATGGTGCTCTTGAGGGTTGCATGTTGTACTACTGTACATTTTCCATCCATGAGAGGTGCAGCAATGGACTGAGATGAGAAGCACGTCTCAATCTTCAATGGAAACATCTAGTTCTTTGTCATTTGTATTGCTACAAACACCTTTGTCCTCCCATTCTTTTCATAAATGATGCTTTGGCCCTTCTCCATCAGCACTTTGTATCCATTCTAGATCAGCTGTCTTACACTCATGAGGTTATGCTTTAACCTAGCTGCAAAAAATATATTTTGGCCACCTCCTTCTTCTCACCTTGCTTGGTGCGGGTCATAATAGATCCTTTTCCCTTCACAAGAACTACTCCATTGTTCCCCATTCTAATTTCTGATTTTACATTTTTATCAATGAAAGAAAAAAGACTTTCATTACCACTCATGTGGTTGCTGCAACCATTGCCCAAAAACCAAACTTCAGGGCTACCTTCTTCACTAATGTTGCACATGATGAAGGTTCTGGACTGATTTCCCTTAGCCACATTCGAATCAACTACATTTATATTTTGTCTTTGCTGATTACCATACTTTTTCCAGCAATCTCTAGCATAATGCCCAAACTTGTGACAATAGTAGCACTCAATGTTGCTCTTGTCATTTCTCCCACTCGAATTGTTGTTCTTCATGCCTCTTTGGGAGTTGTTCTGAGAGTTTTTCACTCCTCCTTGGCTACTTGCTCATCCTGGGCTTTCTCCTCTAGCATTTCCTTGTCCAGATCTGCCTCTACCTCTTAATGAGCCAATACTTTGGCGCATTTTGATCATATTTTTATAAATACTTTTCCATTTTTATTATGCTAAAAACAAACATTCAGTTTGATTATGGGATAGAACATAGACCTTTTTATGAATTAATATGATGAATATATTATGATGAAAAGTCCCATGATTATTATTTTTAATGTTTTATTAGTCTGATAAATACTTTATGGCTTTTTGTGATCATAAAACTTTCCTGCAGCCATATCTGAAATGATGTTTGCCTTAGTTTAATACTTAATGAATGAATGAATGAAGTAACAGACTGTCTTAAAGATGAACGTGTTGAGCTAACCTTCTTCTCCAGGAAAGGTGGTGAGTTATTTTGCAGGTGTCGCGATTAGAGGAAGGAATTTAAAATCCACTTGAAGAGTAGAAGGCCAAATCTACAAAGACTAGTTCAATAGCTAAAGATGGGGAGATAGTTTCAAACTTATCCGCCAAGCAAGAAGAATGTTCTAGGAATCTAGATCAGGCATCTTGTTGTTGCTCAAATCCAGGATGATGGCGCTTTAAGTATTTCAAACCAATTTGACTTGGTCCTTGCATTATTATTCGCCTCTTTAATCAAGTTAGTTGGATGTAATAAATACCTTCTGATTTATAAGGGAAGGTTAGTTAGTAGTTAGGATTAGTTTTCAATAAATATCCCATACTTCTTCAAAGAATGAGCTAGAAGATCTTGTCATTTGTAATACATTTTCTTCAGTCTCAGAAATATAGTTAAGAAGGATTGTGTTATGTACCTATTCACTTTAAATCAATAAAGTTTATGGAGCTTTTCACCTAATCTATTGATTACTTTGGCATGACCTAAGGGGGCCCACTTAGGAAATTGCCTGTACTTTCATTTTGTAGGTTAGAATAGCTGTACTTTCTTTTGCAAAAGTTAAATGTGTATGTTCCTACAGCAACATAAATACATCATTGTTGATTGTTCCTACAGCGACTAGAAACAAAGTAGTTTTACCTTTCAATTTTTGTTTCAGCAAGTTATTCAGTAAAGTAATTCCAGAATTTAGAGTTCTAGCATTTTAGAGATCATCCATGTCTGGAAGAGTGGTTAGTGCATATATTTTGCTATCCCATTTCAAGTCTACGTCCTCGGGTTGATAAGTAAATGAGGTTCTTTAACAGATTATAGTTGCTTGTTGTGATGTCCAATCCCTAAGTTGGGGAATTTATATTCCTAGTTATCAAGCTGATTAAAGAACACTACATTTTTGGTGTCGTTGTCGGGGTTGGTGTCAAACTAAAAACCTGTTGCAGGCATATTGGCAGGTAGCTTTAAGTTTTATTCCTAGAATTTAGATCACAATTCACTATTCCAACATTTTTCCATAGTTAGATTTACTTCTTATTGTATGCCTAGAAGAAGAGACCAATTTGGAAGATTCCTTCCTAGAAGCTTTGATATCCAAGAAAACAACCCAGAGATTGACCCAGAAGTTGTCCCAGAAGGACCATATTTGGATGCCATCTAGGACCTTGTCACTTCATCTTCTTCTTCCTCAGAGGCCAGTTTGAACCTGTTTGATGCACCTGATAATCTTGATTTACTCACAACACAGCTGAATAATCTGCATACCTTCAATAACCAGCATTCCCATAACAATCCATTGGCCCTTGTTGTCTACCAGTCAGGAGCTAACCCAAGACCACCATCAAGGATGGCAATGCCTACTTTTCCATTTCCACTCCCTAAGTTGCATGACAATAACAATCTCAAAAACATTCCTGCTTCATTGCTTCCAAAGTTCTATGGCCTGATTATAGAGGACCCTCATACTTTCTTGTTCGAGTTTGACATCCTATGTAGGAGTTATGATTATACTACTAAAGCTCATAATATGAAATTGTTTCCTTCTACTTTAAAGGAGTTAGTCTTAAGATGGTTCATGGGATTAGGGGGTAATGCAACAGCCACTTTGAATGAACTGAAGGAATTTTTCTTAGGAAAGTATAAAGAATATTGTAGGGGCAATGATATGAGAGGAGATGACCTTTTCAAGATGACACAAAAGGAGGATGAAACCTTGGAAGATTATGTATCCAGGTTTTTGTTCAGTGTGCAGAAAAATACTCAGCACCAGCTAAATGAGTCTAAAAAACTTCTCTTTCTAAGGGGAGTCAATGATACTTGCATGGAAGCACTAGAACTAATGGCTGGAGGAGATATTACCCAAAGCAATTGGGATGACATTAAGACAATTTGTCTTAATTACTCTAGGGAAAATGTGAAGAAAGGCAGGGGATTCCAACCCTTTGTTGCCAAAGGAAGTGGTACAGGTGTATCAAAAGGAGAACTATCTAATCTTCTGTCCAACTTCAAGCAAGACATCATCAATGATGTTGCTACTCGGCTGGACACCATGCAGGCTAGGAGGAAGAAAAAAGAAGTTGATGCAATGCTAGATGAATATTATCCTCATTGCAGATTGAGGAAGAGGGACTGTAGATACAAAGCAGTTGCCAATTTGGAGGTGCAACATCTCCCTACTGAGTTCAAAACCATTGAAAGAGAGGAGGAAGTGTTCTTTGTTGCTCAGTGCAGGCCATGGGCCCCAAGACAAGGTATGCCTCAAGACCCCTTGCAAAATTTTTTTCCTATAATAGTCAGTGGCAAAACCAGTACCCTCCAAACTATGGACCATACTCCCAACCTCAGTGGGATAACCCTTTGCCAAATACCCAACAAAGCCATTGGCAATCCCCACAAGAGAATTGACAACCACCATAGCAAAATCAGTGGCAGCCTCCACAAGGAAATTGACAACAATCTAACCAATGGAGAGGAGGCCAGCAATGGTCAAATCCACCCACTGGTTCCCTACAGCAACCCCAACAATAGTCCATTATGCTACCTCTTGCTGCTAATCAAGGTCCGAATCTAAAGCCAACCCAGTTACCTGCTCAAGCAACACCTAATCCAAATAGCCAGCAACAACAACAAGTTTATTTTGGTAATCCTAATAATCAACCTGCCTATGCTCTCAACCTGAACAATATCAATTTACATTTAGGAATTGTGTTGCCTACACCATCTCCTCCCCTAATCTCAGAATTACCATCTGAGGAGATTGAGCAGGAAGAAAATGCCAATGGCCTAGCCCAATCCAATGAACCAATTCGGACTCCATCGTTACCTAAGGTACCTAATACATCACCACCTCCTTTCCCATAAAGGTTGGAAGGTGAACTTGTGAACAAATAGGAGGAACCTACCTTTGATATTCTTGACCAACTAAAGCACATATGTGTCAAAATTTCTTTGTTTCAAGCAATTAAGGAAGTACCTATTTACAACAAGGCCATTAAAGAAGCATGTCTAAAGAAACCGGGTAGGAAGAAGAAAGACCCTCAGACTGTTCATGTCTTAGGTCAACTCTCTGATTTGATGCTAGGAAAGCTTATCATCCCAAAATATTCAGACCCTGGCAGCCCTGTTGTTGAAATTAATATTAATGGGGTTCAAATTAAAAATATTTTGGTCGATCTTGGAACTGCTATCAATGTCATGAAAAAAGACCTTGTACTGAAACTAAGTATTTCAAACCTAAGACCTACACCTACAGTCTTGCAACTTGCTGATAGTTCAACTGTCAAACCTGATGGAATAGTGGAGGACTTAGTTGTCACCCTAGATTCATGGGAATATCCTACTGATTTCATGGTTTTGTTTTCAAAAGCATCATTAGGAGGTTATCTTGTGATTTTAGGAAGACCATGGTTAGCTACTGCTGATGCTTATATAGGTTGTAAGACTGATAACATGACAATATCTGATGGGTATACCACAAAGAAGCTTACCCTATATTCTCCAGCCCAGCCTCAACTTGAGGTTGGATAGGCTGTTTGGCCTGATTTAGGCGAAAAAGAGGAAGTAAACTCTGTGGCCAAATTAATGATGATTACCAGAGAACTTTTCATTGAAAAACAAGCTGAGGAAGATATATTGTCCAATATCCTGCTGAATAACTATGGTACCAAATACTCTCAATGTAACAAAAACCCATGCTCTTTGCAAACTATTCTTCCTCCACCTACATCAGCTCATTATCTTGCAGCAACTGACTGCTTACACACTTTGCTACCCCATGAGGTAGAAATGTCATTTCTACCTGAAGTATCTACGGTTGATTTAACCTCTCAAGTTAAGGTAGCAGGAGGAAAAACCTTGAGCATCAATAAAAACCTCACCAGTGAGCAACAAGAATCTATGCTTAAAATGCTTAGCAGTCATAAGTCAGCTTTTGCTTGGGAATATGGTGACATAAAGGCTTTAGACCCCAAACTCTGTACACATCACATATACATTAATAGTGAGTTCAGACCTATCAGGCAGCCTCAGAGAAGAATCAATCCAGCCTTGAGAGAAATTGTTAAAGAGGAATTGCAGAAAATGTTAACAGTTGGCTTTGTCTACTCGATTTCAGATAGTCAGTGGGCTTCCCCATTGGTTATTGTTCCTAATAAAGGAGGAAAGTGGAGGGTATGTGTAGACTATAGAGAGCTCAACTTGGCAACAAAGAAATATTACTTTCCTCTTCCCTTTATTGATCAAGTTTTAGATAATTTATCTGGGAAAAAGTATTTATCATTCTTAGATGGTTTCAGTGGGTACAATCAAATCAAGATTGCACCTGAGGATCAAGAAAAGACTACTTTTACATGCCCTTGGGGGACATTTTCCTATTTTGTTCTGCCTTTCGATCTCTGCAATGCACCTGCAACTTTCCAGAGAGCAGTTACCAGTATCTTCTTAAATATCTCATATGATTGCATGGAAATATACATGGATGACTTTACTGTTTATGGTGCAACATTTGAAGAGGCTCAAGCAAACTTGAAAAAGGTGCTGCAGAGGTGTGAAGATCATAACCTGTCACTAAATAGTCAGAAGTGTTTCATGATAATGCAGGAGGGAATAGTGCTTGGTCACTATATTTCTGCTGCAGGAATATAGGTTGATCCTTCTAAGATCGAGGTCATCTCTAATTTACCCTTTCCCACCAAACAAAAGGAACTGAGAAGCTTTCTAGGCCATGCTGGATACTATAGAAGATTCATCAAGGATTTTAGTCAAACAACTACCCCTCTCTACAGTTTGTTGAAGAAAGATGCAGATTTTGCATGGACAGAAGAATGTGAAAAAACATTCCTTGATTTAAAAGTTGCATTTACACAAGCACCCATTTTAAAAGGACTTGATTGGTCACTTCCATTCCATATTCATACTGATGCATTTGATTATGCTGTCGGCATTGTCTTAGGTGAAAAAAGTGGTTCAACTGAGCATGCACTGTATTACATAAGTAAAAATCTGCAAGGGGCTGAATTAAACTACACTGTTACAAAAAAAGAAATGTTGGCAATCATCTATGCCCTCAATAAATTCAGGAATTACATCACAGGTTATCAGATATTTGTCCACATTGATCATGCAACAATCAAATATCTTATGAAAAAAAGCTCAATAGTCAAAATACTGGTAAGGTGGTTGTTGCTGATGCAGGAATTTGACATTACAATTGTGGACAAGCCAGGTAAAGCCAACGTGGTTGCTGATTTCCTTTCTAGAATTCAAAGGCAAGATAACTCTGTAGTTGTTGAAGATTCCTTTCTTGATGAGCACCTGTTTGCAATCAAGATTACTCAACCATGGTATGCTAATATAGCAAATTATCTGGCTACAGGAAGGACTCCTCCTCAATTCTCCCATAAGGAAAGGAGATTATTGGTAGAGAAAAGTTTTAAATTTTCATGGATTGCAAATTGCATATTTTATATAGGGACGGATGAAGTTATGAGGGGATGTGTGCAAGAGGAAGACACTTATGATATATTACATGCAAGTCATGATGAGCCATGTGGTGGACATTTTGCTGCCAAAAGAACAGCAATAAAAAATTTAAACACTGGTTACTATTGGCCAACTTTGCATAGAGATGTAGCCAAATATACCAAGAGGTGTGATAAATGCCTTCACAATGCCAAAGGATGTGAAGACCAACTAGATCTGATGAGATGCCTCTATTTCCACAAATTATTGTTACACCCTTCGACAAATGGGGACTGGATTTTGTAGGACCAATTGATCCATCTTCCAATGGTAAGTCCTATATCCTTGTATGCATTGATTATGTGACAAAATGGGTAGAAGCTAAACCTATAAAACATGCTAGGGATAATAAAGTAGTAGAATTCCTTTATGAAGAAATTTTCACCAAATTTGGTGTCCCTAGGGAAATAGTAACAGATCAGGGAAGACAGTTTACCTCTACCTTAATTACAACCTTAATCAATGAATATAATATAAGGCACAAAAAATCAACCCCTTATCATCCTCAGGCTAATGGCCAGGTTGAGGTCACCAACAGGGACATAGAGGCCATTTTGACTAAAACTGTAGCTTTGCATAAGAAGGATTGGGCCGCAAGGTTACCAGAAGCTCTGTGGGCCTACCGAACTACCTGGAAGACTGCTATAGGATATACACCCTTTGAAATGGTGTATGGTAAAATAGCTATGATGTCAATAGAATTCGAACACAAGACACTAAGAACAGCATTAGAGATGGAAATGGATTTCATAGAGGCACAAAAGGACAAACTCATGCAGCTCAATGTTTTGGATGAGCTCCGCAAGAATGCCCTGCAGCTCACTGAGATGATACAAAACCAGAGAATAAGGTGGCATGATAAATACATTAAGGAAAATAAATTCAAAGCAGGATATTGGGCTCTGCTTTATGATTCATGGTATAAAGATAGTCTAGAAAAGCTACAAACCAGATGGTTGGGTCCATATGAGATAAAGGAAGTATTCACAAATGGAGTTGTTCAATTGAGGACCATTGATGAGGTCCGGTTCAAGCTATTAGTCAATGGGCATCGCCTAAAGCTCTATTCTAAACCCATTGACAAGGAAACATTTCTGAAACAATTTGAAATTGACCAAGACAGCAGTGATCCTGCAACCACAAGAATTGAGCCTAGGCTCAAATTCCTAGGCCATGCATAAAGTGCATACTAAACCATAATAAAGGGGTTATCTATTAAGATCCCCATTCCATTCATTCATTTCATCCACAATTCGTACTCATTCTCTCTCTTCCAAAATCATTCGCTTGCCATTCCATATCATCCATGTTTCTCCATGTCACAAATTGCAATGAAGCCAGATATCACATTAGATAATTACAGTGATTCTCTCTAGCTAAATCCACACGAATAAGCATGTTTCTCCATAACTCAAAGTTTTGCCACGTCCTTATTACCGTCGTCATAAGCCTTGCTCCGTCAGTTGTTAGGAACCCCCAATATTTGAACCTGTAATTAATAATCATATAGCCTTTACTTCCTCCAATAATGACCCTAAGTGTATTCTGCCAATTCATGATTTCTCTCTCCTTCCACAAAATTGCATGATCACATTATTTTCCCTATTTTTCTGTAACTTTTGAAGAGAAGTTCAAAAGTATTGATTGAGGGGAGGGGCAGAGTGTTGAAGAATAGCAGAGGATTCTTTAGTTGGATTGCAGGAAGTTTTGTTGTAAAGGCCAGGAGAGCAATATTTCAACACATTTGATTACAGTAAACCAAAGAAATGGGAGGTCAGCCGATTCGACATGAGCCTACAAACCATAACATCCTATTGCGGGATATGCTGCATGTACCATTGTTCAGACAATATGGGTGGCTAAATTACTTTGTGAAGCTTGGGACTTTCAGCACGGATATTGTGGAGGAATTCATGAGGACATTTCAAAATGGTGAAGCAACAGTTAGGGGCATAACAATCAATGCATCAATTAATAGGATTGCTGAAATAATAGGGTTACCCCAAGTTGGAGAACCCTATCCCAGGGGAAGAGATGCAAGGAGCGCCAGGGATGAATTCACTCAGCTAGATGATCCTCCTTTATGGGTAGACAAGCAAGGTGCATAGAGGATGAGTCTACCTCAGGAATGGGTGCCATGAGCAGGGTATATAATGAAATACATAATCTGTGAAGGTAGATTTTCAGTCTTACATTCTCATGATTTTAAGCTTTTGTCTCATTTACGTCATGCTTTATTGATGAATGTACCCGACTTCCTTTATAAATTGTTATTCAATAGTGTCGCTGAATATAGGAAAGGTAGGGTTAATTTTGTATCCCACCATTGCCTCATAAAATTGCTTGTTGAGAAGTCTATTCAAGATACATCAACGATGACATGGGAGGAGTTCATTGTCCAATTCAACCTTGAAATTCAAAATGTAGGACCTAGGGGTGAACCCCTTACCTTTAAGCGACGAACTTCCTGGTCAAAAGGGCAGACCTCTGTTGCTATGTCCTCCCCTGAGACATCATCTGATTCACAGGATGATGTTCCTATTTCTGAAAGAACTTCCACACAGCTGGCCCAAGGCCCTATTAAAACCCTTGAGTCTTCTTCCAAAAATAGGAAAGGAAAGTCACCTATTGTAGTAACCCCTGAACTTGTGAAAAGGAAGAGGAAAGAGAACTTCTCTGTTCTTGCAGCAAAATCTTTCAAAAAGCATAAGTCAGTTCCTACCTCCATAAGAAGGAGCTCTAGGCTCCAAAACTAGGCAGCCCGCTAATTGCCTAATACTACTCCTACCGTACCACCTTCAAATCCTTTCAGTCCTGAACTAGGGAAAGAAGAACCTGTTATTGAAGAAATTATGAGTACACCTGAAGGGGCTGGTTTGAGTGAGTTAGCTGCCATTGCAGAATAGCTATAGGAAGGTATGGAATGTGATAAGAAGGATGAAGAGCCAGTTGTGCTTCCAACAGATGCAGAACATGAAAACATTGGCATGACTGAGGTAATGGAAGAAGAACAGGGGAAGATGGATGAACTTGAAGAAGTGTAGGAAACACCTGCAATATGCTATAAACATAGACCGCCATTCCATGTTACAAACTTTTTCGCAGGAATGGAATGCTTTCAAGAACTTCAGCAACAACAAACTGCTTATGCACTTGAAGTTGAGAGATTGAAAAGAGTAATCTAGAATAAGAATCTGGAAATCGCCAATCTAACTGATACTCTCAATCAGGTAGTAGAACTTATTCCACAGCTACTATAGTCTCGAGCGCCTTCACCAGTTTATGCCATGTACCTCAAAGAACTATATTTGAACTTCCAGCTGATTAGAGTCTGGAAAGGGAAGAACCCTTCTTTGGAAACCCTTGAGGAATGTTTTGAAGCATACAAGGATTCACCTCTGCACATTACGAACCTCCTGTGTGAGTTTTACCTGCACAATTTGGTTGTATCCTAGGACAAGGAATGGAATCCTTTGTGTTATGTAGGTGATTCATATCAGTGCCTTGATTTCCTGGATTACCAATGAAATCAGCAGAGGGGAACAATTTAACAATCATATGCATGATGAAAGGAATATGCCATTGTATGCGAGAAATGAATCTCGAAATGGCATGGGTATTTATTTTGACTGGAAAAAATTGTGACGAGATGAGAGAGCCAAACCATTGATTGAGCCTTTAAGGCAAGAGGTATTTTCTCAATATTCTCAGATCATAAACAATGATTTTAATGTTGCAACTCTGCATATTCAGAATAGATGGGAGCACCTTTCATTTCAGTTAAAGAAAGCAGAGCCACATTCCCCTAATACTTTGTATGCAGCAACCCGAAGAGTAGAGAGGTACATGAGAAATTTCAAAACAGGTAAGGAGGATTGGTTTCCCTTGGTTATGCAACCACCTATTCTCCTATGGCCATTATTGGCTATACAAGGTGACAATAGTACTTACAATAGGAGTTCAGAGGATAACCGATGGCAAAGATTGGAGGCAATGAGGGCTCACTTCTGGAGTTTCCAGACTGGTGAATGTGGATAGTAGTTGAATGCAGATCTGAGAGAGTTTTCCGAAAGGAAGAATGCTAAACTTGTTGAAGGGTCCAGCAAGTAGTTGGTTGAGGGGAGTGATTAGCCAATACTTTGGCGCATTTTGATCATATTTTTATAAATACTTTTCCATTTTTATTATGCTAAAAACAAACATTCAGTCTGATTATGGGATAGAACATAGACCTTTTTATGACTTAATATGATGAATATATTATGATGAAAAGTCCCATGATTATTATCTTTAATGTTTTATTAGTTTGATAAATACTTTATGGCTTTTTGTGATCATAAAACCTTCCTGCAGCCTCCACTACCAAACTTCCTGCAGCCATATCTGAAATGATGTTTCCCTTAGTTTAATACTTAATGAATGAATGAATGAAGTAACAGACTGTCTTAAAGATGAACGTGTTGAGCTAACCTTCTTCTCCAGGAAAGGTGGCGAGTTATTTTGCAGGTGTCGCGATTAGAGGAAGGAATTTAAAATCCACTTGAAGAGTAGAAGGCCAAATCTACAAAGACTGGTTCAATAGCTAAAGATGGGGAGATAGTTTCAAACTTATTCGCCAAGCAAGAAGAATGTTCCAGGAATCTAGGCTAGGCGTCCTGTTGTTGCTCAAATCCAGGATGATGGCGCTTTAAGTCTTTCAAACCAATTTGACTTGGTCCTTGCATTATCGTTCGCCTCTTTAATCAAGTTATTTGGATGTAATAAATACCTCTTGATTTATAAGGGAAGGTTAGTTAGTAGTTAGGATTATTTTTCAATAAATAGCCCATACTTCTTCAAAGAATGAGCTAGAAGATCTTGTCATTTGTAATACATTTTTTTCAGTATCAGAAATACAGTTAAGAAGGATTGTGCTATGTACTTGTTCACTTTAAATTAATAAAGTGTATGGAGCTTTTCACCTAATCTTTTGATTACTTTGGCATGACCTAAGGGGGCCCACTTAGGAAATTTCCTGTACTATCATTTTGTAGGTTAGGATAGCTATACTTTCTTTTGCAAAAGTCAAATGTATTTGTTCCTGCAACAATAGAAATACATCACTATTGACTATTCCTGCAGCCACTAGAAACAGAGTAGTTTTATCTTTCAGTTTTTGTTCCAGCAAGTTATTCAGTAAAGTAATTCCATAATTTAGAGTTCTAGCATTTTAGAGATCATGCATGTCTGGAAGGGTGGTTAGTGCATATATTTTTTTATCCCATTTCAAGTCTACATCCTCGAGTTGATAAGTAAATGAGGTTCTTTAACAGATTATAGTTGCTTGTTGTGATGTCCAATCCCTAAGTTGGGGAATTTATATTCCTAGTTATCAAGCTGATTAAAGAACACTACACCTCTTCAAGAGCCATTTCTACCTCTCCCCCTACCTCTTGCATTCAACTGAGCTTTGAAAGCTTGCTCTTGGGAACAAGTTGTAGACCTTTTTAGGTGCTACTCGTGGGTATGGAGAGAACCCATTAACTCATCCATTGACAACATAGAGAGGTCCTTCACCTCTTCAATAGCAATGATGAGTGGATCATACCTCATGGGTAGACATCTGATTATTTTTTTCAACAATCTTTTGCTCCTCTATCACATCTCGATTCATTCTCAACTAGTTTAACAAACCCGAGAACCTTGTTTGAAATTCTAAAAAAGACTCACTTTACTTCATTTCAATAACCTCAAACTCTCTTCGAAGTAACTAGAGCTTCACGGATCTGACTTTATCAGTCCCTTTGTAATCAGTTTGGAGGATTTCCCAAGCTTCTTTCGCATACTCAACTGCTTCTATTCTAGGAAAAATGGCCTATGTCAAGGCTACCTCTATCAAGCTCAACGCCTTCACATCTTTCTTCCTCTGCTCCTTTAGCTGGGTCTTCTAGTTATTTGTGAGAGTTGCAAATGCAGCTAGTTCAGTGACATCCATGAACGCATTTAAGAGAAAATCCCACAAATCATTTGCAACCATAATGGTCTTCATCTTCTTGGCCTAAACATCATAGTTTTGTCCATTAAAGGATGGTGGCTACTACCAACTCTTTCCTTCATCTCCAGCCATGTCTCCTACAACAAAAAAATCAACTCCCAGAAAAAACAAATGCCTGAAATCACAAGGAAATGGGGCCTATGGCTCTGATACCATGTAGAGATTTTCAAATGCAAAAAAAAAACACATAGAGCTACTGCTCTATTTTCCAGTGAAGCTGGAAAAACCCAAATCTCAAAAATGTGGAATAAAAAACAGGAGGAGACATGCAATATTTTCTTCTTCTATTAACTGACTGGAAATGAAAAATACAAAAAACATAAAACTACAAACTTAGAAAATGAACTCTATCTATAAATTACAAATTTTTGGGAGCAATCAAAAGCTACTTAACCAAACTGGTAATGATCAGGAGCTATCAAGAGCTCACTATCAAAAGCTACACAGAGCTCAACCTGGAGCAATCACTGCTCTTACAAATAACAAACAGCTGCTACTGTTTAGAAGCTACTGGGAGCTCACACAAAATGTTCTTCCCATAGTTTGTTGTTGCAATCTTCTTTTCTGATTTCTCCTCAACAGAACAAATAAACTTCCTTCATTCCTTTTTGTCTAAAACAAACATTCCCTCCTAAATTTCAAAATCACCTACCAACATTAATTCACCTGTAGACTTGAGTTGCACATCAGGAGCAAAGAGGAAAGAAATCCCCAAAATAAATCTTCCAGCTGCAAAATAACAAATGCTCTGATAGGGTAGGTGGCAACGACAAGAGGCTCACGAAAAATCAATTTTCCAACATTACTAGTGGATGCTGGTAAAAACAGAGATGAACACCTAATGTGAAAACCTATATCGAAGAAACTCCTCTATATTGGAGTGAGTAATTTTTGAGTCCCTTCGAAATCCTGAAAATAGAAAGGGAAAATGATTGAAATCATCTGAGAGAACAATAAATCTCGATGGAAAAAAAATACGAGTCCCTTCGATATAGAATATAGTGAGGAAAGAGGATAAAATCATGGTGGAAGTACAAACAAAATATACATCGAAGAGACCTTTTAATGTCGAGGTGAGTAATTTGCGAGTCTTTTCGATATCTGGAAGACAAGTAAGCACATGATTGAAGATTCTATCGAGGGAGAAACAGATATTGGCATAAAAAAATTGCATTCCTTATTATACAACAAATACACCTTCCTTTTAGGAATACAAATAAATATTTAATAAAAGTGTGATTATAGTGAAAAGTAATATTACTTTGAGGAAATATAAACTTCACATTTTCATCGAGGGGGTTATAAAGTAGATAATTATTTTACCGAGGAACATTATGAAAAACATAAAGTAAATGGAGGATAATAAAAGGAAGTTAAAATTAAAATATTTTAATTTGCCAAAGATAATCAAGATGTAGAGAGTTGCACTGGGTGGATATCTAAAGGGTCGCAACCTTTAAAAGTATAATGTATATATGTAAGATAAAATCAAAATTATTAGGAATAATCAGAGTAGGAATTAGATATTAGATGGTAGATAGAATATACTTGAAAATGAAGACTTATGATGCATATTCTAAAACATTTTGAAGCTATTTTATGGAGAAGATCAATATTATAATTTGGCAGCCCTAATTTTGGTGTTCAGATGTCTTGTTGATTTAAATTCATATATGTTATCCTACTGTCTCCAGAGTGGTCTTTTCATGTTATTTAAATTGAATATATCAAGGATATACTTAATTTATCAAGGCACATTTAATGTTCTTGTGTGATTAATTTGACCGTCTCCTTTAAGGAAGGATTAAATTCTTTTAAGTTTTCACAATAACTTGGAAAGATATCATTGGGATTCATAAGAAGAGCTTGATAACTTAAAACCTTACACATTTATACAAAGTATAAACTACTAAAAGTGTCAAAAAAATTAGAGTTAAGCCAAGAAGGAGAATCCACATATCATACACATCTTGACTCCATCTACCCAATAGGCACTGATCCTGCTCATCTCAAAACAATATTTCATCTAAACTTTATTCACATACCTACATTTCAACTTTAGGAGTAGTAGTTGTTAAGCTTGCATCTATTTCACATTTACATGCCAGTGTGGATATATCCTTAAAATTAAATAAGTCATACAACCTTTAAATTTACATTAATTATTAAGATACACCTACCTAGGTCTAGCAGAGCCTAAAGTGTAGGGATTTATCAACCACATCGGTTAACTCCGTTCGTTAGCCAAAAACATTGTAAGCTTGACCATAGAGCTCAACATCCTCTTAAGGTTTGCAACCTTCATTTTTGAGACCTAACAGTTCTCTTGACAATAATTTTCCTAGATTCTCCTTGTTAGTTTTGAAATAATGCAATAACTAGGTATTTATAGACATTTACCAATAGCTAATATTTGCAACTTGAATTTCAAATGTTAAAATGCCAACACTAACATATTCAAATTTGGATCTCAACAAAATAGGGAGACTAAGTCGCCCAAGGGCGTCCTAATCGTGGCCCTATTTTCCAAGATTTTAAGTGTCGAGGGAAAAACATTAAATAAATGTATTTGTTTAATGCTTGTAATTTCTCAGAAAATGGTAGACTTAGGCTATAGAATGCATAATTTGGGAAATTAGGTGCTTAATCAGGTCCAATATTAAGGGAAGAAAAACATAGTATGAAATTGTCAAGGGTGATAATTTTGGATGCTACATTTAGCCCCCACTTTAGTGAGAGTATGAACTTACATCAGACTCACACTAAAGTAGAAAATTTATGTTAAGAGGGGTTTGATTATCCAAATATTGAAGAGATAGGATGAATAAGGATCTATAGGGAGTGCACAAGCCCCTAAGATCCAAGATCCCATGGAAAACCAACATAAGCAAAAAGGAACACACATATGTATGAAATACAACAAGACAACATACACAACATACATGTCAGAAAATATGAAGCATATGGGATGAAGACATGTGACATAAAATAACATATAAATGAAAACAAAATGAACACAAGCACAATACAAACACAAAGAAGACACACAAAAGAGATACTACAAGACACAATGTTAGTACTAAAAGGATTCGAGTTGGTAAGGAAAAGAGACCTTGGTCTTAAATTGTCTCAAATACCAAACTCCATCCACTGAATAAAGGAATGCTCTCATGAACATCAACATGTTGCATTATGCCAAATCACTCATGAGCCACATGAATCTACTTCCTAGAGAACTATGTTATGCTAGGTGTACATGCAATATGATGGATTCCATAAGGCTAGCAAGCTACATTATTCCAGACACTCATGAAGCACGTAGCTCTTTGGCAATCAATGTGTGTTATGCTAGGTGTCCATGTTAAGGAATTCATGAAACAATAGAAAATTCTGATATTTTCTAGGTGAATCACAAACTAAAGGCAACATGGGCTAGTGAAGTCCGATATTCACTAAGTGAGCCCCCAAGATAAGGTAGAACAATGAGAAACACACTAGGTCTAGTGAAGTTTTGTATTCACTAGGTGTGCACCCATTAACAACCATATCAAGAGTTATACTCCCTAATAACTTTGATAAGGTGCCATAAAATGAGCAAGATGTTATGTCAATGCCACACTAAGTATAATGTGCATGAATAAAGTGAAGAAAAATTCCAAACTCACCTAAGGAGGTGCACAAACTCGCTTGAGGAGGCACATAAACTTGACTAAGGAGGCTCATAAATGACAACAAGATAAGGCTAAAAACTCAAGGGGTGTTATAAAAACACCACCATAAAAGGTGATTTACAAAATAGAAAAGGGGTTTTCCTCAATACATCAAAGGTCACGCCTTAGGTAATATCACACATGAAATCACCACCAAGAAAGGACTAGCTGTGGAATAGAAGTAGGGATAACTTTAAGAAACCCCCCTCTTCATGAAGGTGTAAAATCTTGGTGAATCTTGGCTAACTGCTATAATTTTCTTGACGAATCTTTCCTTTTTTTTGAAAAAATTATTAATTTTCCTAGCAAATCTATGCACATTATTAAAAAAATTATAAAATTCTAGTGAATCTTAATGAATAATAGTTAAAAATAATAATCACTAAAAAGATTAATTACAATGGTGAATCTCTCCTTTAAAAAATTTCATAGTTGATTGGTGTAGTTCCCCCATATTTTTTTTATTTTTTGTAATATTGAAGTAGGGACCCAGGGGTGGTAGCCACTGGTGGGGTCAAGGGGCAACACCCCTTGTGGGGGTCAAGGGGGAAGAGCCCCCTTGTGGGGGTCGATGGGGAAACGCCCTCTCATAGGGTCTGGGAACAGGGGCCCCGACACACTCCTGTCGTGATACAGGCGGGGTCGAAGCGCAAAGCCCCTCGCCACCAAACATAAATTCACTATCTAAAATGCATTGGAGCACACGGGTATGTGTAGGATCATCATGGAAAAAATAGGCCTTTAAGTGGCGATGAAAATTTAGAAAATCAGAGTTAGGCAACTTGACATAAAAATTTGAATAAGTCATCTATATTATTTCAAAAATATGTAAGAATAGAATCTATAGAAAATTGAATGTAATTTCTAAACTACTAGGTTTTTTTTTTTTAAATATATTTGGTGAAAATTTGAAATTTTAATGCATTAGTACTTAAATTTCAAGGAAAAAATAAGTAGGTGTTTGTCTGACCACCCTAACCACAATAAAATGATAATATTATTTTATAATATTTTAGATATAAGTAGAGGACTCATGTCCCAATGTGATGCATATTCTTTTATAATTTTTTCCCAAGTAAATAATTAATTATGATTTTTTATTACAACTTTTAAAAAATATAAAAAATTGTATGTCTGACCACCTTAACTTTGTCAAAACTTCATGAAATTCAATTTATTTTTTAATTCTATAGTATGTGAAGCATATAATGTGATGCATGTTTCGGATTCAAAAAATGTGATACCGTTTGAAAGCTATAGATGTTATTCAATCAGCCTATCAATCAGGACTTTAGTCGTAATTCAAATAGAAAATGAATAATAATTATTTATTGAATTCAAACTAAAGCATAATTTATATTGGTGGAAAGTTGAGAATCTCCTTTAAAAACCCTTTTGGATTCATCAATTTTAGGTTAAAAAAAAGTCGTCAACCACATGGGCCATCATATCACTTACATATCGCCACTTTTTGGCCCATCATGATCCTGTACATAGCCACCCATGAATTAAGTATTTTTTTAAATCTCACTTTAAAAAAAAAGACTAAATGAAAAGATAAATTGTTACCATTGATTAGCTTTTTAATTGGTTGGCTACAAGTTGATTTCATGACCTATATGCACGTGCCTTTTAAAAGGCTTGTTAAGGCCCAAAATTTGTTTTGGGCCACACAATTAGATTTAATCATGTGACACAAAACAAATTTTGGGCCTCAACAAGCCTTTTAAAAGGCACGTGCATAAAGGTCATGGAATCAACTTGCAGCCATCAAATTAAAAAGCTAATCGATGGCAATAAATAAAAGCCCTATTCAAGGCTAAAATATCTCTAGAATTAAATCAAAATTTAGTATTCATGGCGATATTGCCCCAAAATTAATGGTAGGAATATAATATTACTAATGAATATAATTAATATTTTTAATTACAGTATAAACTACTCGTGAATCAATTCCAATGATGCATCGTTTACATGGCGAATCAAATTGATTTATTATTGTAAAAAATAATGCATAGGTGAATTAATCAAGATGAAATTATTTTTTTGTAAGAACCTCATGATTCAGTCTCCTTTTTAGCTTGTATTATTCACCATATCTAAAGGTCTTGATTTCAATTATTTGCCAATTGGCGAAGATTCTCCACTAAATTTTTCCCTGAATAGAAGACACACACCTTAGTGGATACTAGCTATAAAATTACCATGAAGGGGAATGCTATATTCTAAGAAAAATCACACACTTAGAGGACATCAAGCCAAATATCATCACAAAGGAGACACCCACTTAGATCAAGAAGGCCACACTTTGATTGACAAGGTCACACTTCCTAGGAGATGCATGTTATCATCACTAAGAAGGAAGAGTAGGAGACTATATGTTCCCCCTTAGAATGTTATTGTATTTTCTACAATAACATTTTAAGGAGATAGAAAGGGATCCCTTGCTAGAAGGAATGTACCTAACACAAGGATACCTTACTCATTGCCCCCAAAGTGTAGGGACAAATATGAGCCCAAAATGGATGATGATATATTGCTCCTTTCACGATGAAATATGATTGCATAAATCTTGGTTTAAATACCCCATGCATAGTAGTGAGTATTGTGTGTTACTACAAATACCCCATGGAAAGGAGTGGAAATTAATGCTATTTGTGTCTTGTATGATTAAGTAAAGGTCTTTTTTATGAAGGATAATAATCAAGACCTCTTGTTGTTTCTTGTATGTTGATCTCTATGGGGACATAGATGCGTTGTTATCTTACACCACATCCTTTTCCATTATAGTTAAATGGTTTCAGCAGTTGATAACCTCTTCCATAAATGGATTTCATTTCTTTCAAAGAAGGTTGTTTTTCATAATCACTTTCATCATAAGTGGATGTGTAATTTGTGTTTTCCTCTTTGTTAGAAGTTGTGAAATTGGATATTTTTGATGATTTAGTGATATAGATTACATTGATATCATTGCGACTTCTTTCTTTTTTTCTAATTTTGATGATATAATATTGTATTTCCTAATGAATACATAGGTGTAAAATCTAATGATCCCCAATCATCATCCAACAACTATCATGAATGAAAAGCACTCATCTTTTTCTTCAATTGGTAAAGGTTCCACTTTTTTAGTTGGTTTCAATGTTCTAAGAGGATTCTTCATTCTTGTTTCAGTTTGTAAACAACTTTTAGATTTTGGATCAGATTTTATCATGTAAATATTATTGTTGTAAGTGTATTTCATTAGAAGATGAAGTGTTGAAGGCTTACCTTTCATCTCATGAATCCTTAGTCTACCCAAGAGCAGATTATATGAAAGATCCTGGGGCATGACATGGATAGGAGTTTGTAACACAACCTTACCAACTTTAGAAGGTAACATTATCACACCAAGTGGTTGCTTTCCCACACTATCAAAAACATAGATGGATAAATTATCTAGTTGAATTTTAGTCTTATCTGCTCCAATTAGATCCAAAAGGTTCACACTACAAACTTTAAGCCATGAACCATTGTCAATAAGGGTACGCCTAATCCCAACCTTGTTAATAACATCCATTACCATCAAAGCCTCAATTTTTTTATGTTTATGAGGGAGGTAATTAACTTTGATGAAAGACAATATCCACATTAGCTGAATTCATACCCTTAATTAAGGTTTCTACATTGTTTGGTTGCACACTAGAAGAGACCAATTTTTTTGCAAAGTATTTTGAAGCATGCCATGGTAAACAAGAGATGTTTGAATTAAATCCCACAAATAGATCTTAGTTAGAGTGTTATGAAGTTTCTCACCAAGATCAAAATCTTTACCACTACAATGTGGAATGTTAGGTGTAGGCAGGAGGTATGGTTGAAGCAATAGAATATATGTTGGTGTTTGTTTTGGTTGCTTGTTGTTTATAGTGTTATACATGTGTGATAAATTGCGCGATAACTTGGTTGCTATGACACATGATTACTAATGAGTTGTTTTGTAAAGTTTAGGATATGGCCATGAGATTTAGGAGGTCCTATAATGAGAGGTGACTTAGGAGGTCCAATAATCAAAGGAGATCTAATAGCCAATTTTACGTTCATAACCTCAACGAATTTGAATTCTTACTGATGATATCGAGGGGTAATATAATGTCACCTCAATATCTTCATCTATACAATTCATCACTAGTAGAATTTGGAAAATAAATGACTAGGTGACTAAAACATTTGGTCACAACAACTAAAAATGACTAAATTCTACTAATTTTTTGCAACCTAGCTATAAATGAGTAAATAAATGACTAATTTGGTCATTGACTAAAAATTATTTAGTCACACAAATAAAAATGACTAAATAGTTATTCATTTATTTAGTCACAATCCATTTGAATAAATAATTTAAGGAATCAAGAATATAGCCCACCAAAATACTCTAAAACTTTAATAAACATACTCTAAAACTTTCGTCGAAATATTATTTTCAGGCATAGCCCACCAAAATGGAGTTTTCATTTTAATAAACATACTCTAAAACCTTCATTGAAACCTTATTTTCAGTCATAGCCCACCAAAATGGAGAAGTGTTTCAATAAAGAATGACAGAGAATGGTAAGGAGATGTGCATGACAGGAGGCATAGGATTCATTGTTGCTCTACTCAACAAGGGTTACATTATTCATGCTACTATTTATAATCTAGGTATTTAATTGACATGTATTTGCATAATCTCAAATTTTGTTAGGTGCTTTTGAAGTATCAATGTATCCTATATAGGGTTTAGAATGATTTATTTTAATTAAAAAAAAAAAAATCAGATGCTTTTAAAGTATCAATGTATCCTATATAAGGTTTAGAATGATTTCTTTTAGTTTAAAAAAATAAATAAATGATGTATTTTCCTGTGATTAGATAATGTGGAGATCTCATAAATCTGTCCCACCACACTATCCTCTTTGGCACTGTATTCATTACTCTAGTTGCTAGGGTTTTGCATGTGACATCTTTAATATCTTCATGATAGTGGCTTTTAAATAGATCTCAGTATTTTCTTTAATCCTTATCATGGTAACCCTTGAGTTCCATAATCCAGCTTCAATCTCTTCTAAGAAGGTAGTCTTAAGGTAGACTACATAGTATGCATATAAAGCAAGTCCTTCATACCTGCCATTGTTCCAAACCACCACTCACCGCCTTCCTGAAAATGTTGCCTCCATTAGCACAATAACATGTTTTAAAATCATGGTTTCCAATGATTGACCATTAAGTTCACTACTTTCATCAAGATACAATGATATTTTTGTCTTCAAACTCAAGGCATTATGCAAGATAACATTGTGAATTGTTTTTTGTGTACGATTTGATTTTCTTGCACATTTAATACTTTGCTAATTGCCTTTAAGATTGGATATTGCACCCTGAGCTGCAATCTCAAACAACTCACTCACTGCCACTTGAATATTCCTTTCATGTTAATCCTTCTATAAAATCAAAATGCCCTATAGACTAGGCCTACTTACTTACTACAAGGGACTCATTATTTCATGGTATTGTGGGTCTTAAGATCCTTCAACCTTCTTTTCACTACTTCACAGTTCACAAGGTATTATTCACTATTCTCCCATCTTTGATGAGTCTCAAAACACTGCTCAAACATGCAATCCACTACCTCAATTATACAATGGCTAAGAAGAAACATTGAACCTGTGATTACCACTATTACTTAATTTGGACAGTCATTCCCTGATTGCATTTTCCTTGTCTAACACTACCAATAGCATTTGAAAAACCCTTAAGGTCAACAAGGGGGTAAGAAAACTCACTATTAAAATCTCCACTTTACTATGCAAGGTTTGAGCTTTATTATCTTGTCACTGTTTAGCCTCTTTTTGACTATCACACCTTAAGTGATTGTCTTTCTTCTTACCATGGATTTCATTTACAAATGTCACTGAGCTACACAGTGTGCTTGTTATTGGCTACAATCTTTAGATTGCAAGATTTTTTATTAGCTACAATGTCTCAATCTTTTTGGTATTGCAACCTCACTAATCCTCTAGAGTTATGGTTTATGTTTGTACAAAGGCCTAGGGTTTTTACCCTAGTCATGCTCTTACCAATGCTTCTATTGGTATTAAAAAACAACCTTAAATATTGGGTCAAAAAATTAGTTGTCTTGACAGGGTTGTGGTATGATCTTGGATTGTATCCTGGAGTGTGTGGGAAGCTTGTGTTTGATCATTAAGGTATGTAAAAATGATCAGGGAAATGTATCCTATATAGCATGGGTCTTGCTTTAATACTTTCCATAATGGTTATTAGCATATCACATTATTATAGTTTTTGGTAACCCAAGATTGCATTCAAGTATGTAACAAACTTGGTTTGTAGTTTAACTTGTACACTTTTAAGTAACATTCATAAGGTTTATAAAATCTTGATCACTCTTTAGAATAGCCCATTAAATATGGGTTGTTCTTGAATGCACTACATAATTGATATAACACAACCACTTTTCATATCAACCAGAGTTAAAGGCTCTTTATTGCAGCAAGAGGTAATCACTCTTGGATCATGCTATCATTACATCGTAACCTATTAAACTTGAGTCAACCTAAATGCACCCAATGATGATTGACACCTAATTGTGATAACAGTGATTTGTACATGAATTATGCTCATATGAGTGCCTCCATTTCTATCACAACATAGCCACATTAAACTTGGGTCACACATGAATGCATCATGTATTTGTTATAGCACAACTATGCCACATGACCAATAGAGTTATGGATCACATAATTACAATCACAAGAATTTTTTCCTCAGTTGTGCTCTTATGGTGATTCCATTACCGCTACAACATAACCCTTTGGACTTATATTTTTCAAATCCTTACATTTCTTATTTTCTCTTTGGATGGATAGCTTCCTGGATTTTTTGTGATTTATATAGCTTTTTTTTTGATAGTAAATGACATCAGATTCTTTCTGAAGTTGAAATGATTATTAATTATGGTTTTATGATGATTTTAGGTTTTATTTAGAAGGGGTTAATATGTGGAATTTTCATGTGCAGGAATAATAGACTATGATGCAACATTTGGGTATGGACGTTTCAGGAAAAATTGGATTGCTATCGGTGACATAACCAAGTTGGAGAGTACCTTGAGTCATTACGAAACACTTTCGAGTGTTTTTGTTGGGAAGTAGAACGTGAGTGTAGGAATTTTTGAATATCTGACAAAGGAATTTCCTTTATTCTAAAGATAAAATCATAAATTTGTTTGTCCAATTTGACATCCAACCTTAGATCTTTAATATCCGATAGGGAAAGTTCATACATTCTAAAGATAAAATCAGAAATCTGTTGGCCCAACTTCAGATCCAATTTGAGGTCTTGAAGCTCTAACAAAGGAAGTTCCTATATTATAAAGATAAAATCATAAATTTTATTGGTCCAATTTGAGATCCAATTTGAGGTTGTGAAGCTCTGACAGAGAAATTTCCTACATTCTAAAGATAAAATAATAAATCTACTTGGTCCAATTTGAGGTCCAATTGTAAGGATTTTTTTTAATTATACTTTTTGACATTTGGCTTGATACAAATTGTTACTTTAGAATTATGGTATTGATTTTCTTCTAATGTTTTCAACCCTCATTTCAAGGAAGAGCTCCGAAGATGGTTCCTTCAAATGGAGACTACACTTTTCCACTATAGGTTTTTTCTAGAAACACCAGAAGCTCGAGTACTATCATACTCAGGTACAACAGAGTTTGAGGTGAGTTGCACTTAGTATTTTATGTTGATATGGATATGTTCTATCCTATAGTTAATTGTTTTAGCATAACAAATAGGCTAAATAGTTGCTCATATACCATTTTTTAAAATTCTAAATTTCTATACCTTATTCTAGGAACAAATTAGAGGGGGAGTCTATACATAAGACACCATTGTTTGAAATTCAAAATTTTTGGCTCTTTCTCAATTGTTTGCTTCATTTATTTGATCTAAGATAGCCTACTGTATAGAAGATGCTTCATTCATTTAGTTCATCATGGGGTGTGTTAGAATCTTAAAATTTTGCCTAGTTCCATCATCACAATTAACCTTGAGCTCAATGACCTGAGCCTCAGCCTTTATATTCCTTTTTATTTTTGACTGAGCTTCCCCATTATAAACAAACTTATAAAAAATCTAGGTTTGAATGACACTGAAAGACCTATACAAATCCAAAACTTCATCATATATACTTAATAAAAAATATGTCTAGCTATTTTACATCCATAAATTTCCTTTACCACAATCATAGAGAATCAATTTGAACCCTTAGTGGGTTGGTGATATATAATAGAAACCATAAAAGTATTCACCATAATACCATAGAGGAATTATAATAAAGGTGTGGTTGGGTAGTATAAAAGAGCTTAATTACATTATAATTAGCGGCAAGGAAAAGTGAATAGTGTGGTATAGTGGGGAACAACCCACCACCCCACAAGGTGGGAGATAATATAGAGTGGTAGTGCGGTAAGAGTCTTGTTGCCCCATGATGAAGCATAAGGAAGCTTACGGTATAGCGGTATACACCCCGTTATCCCACAATAGAGAAATCTCAAGGCAGTGGTACAATGGTAAGTTTGATAAATAAAAATATTCATGAGCCCGCTATCTCACACCAATTAAAGAAAGAGGCGATGGTGTTGCGATACAGACTATCGGGGAATTATTACTATTTGTGTTATTATATGCATAAATCTTAACAACCCTCAGATCTTGTGAAAATCAATGGCACACATTGAAACTCGAAATATGAGTTGATTAGAGAATATTTGGCATAAGGTTGAAATTAATGATGACATGACTAAACTCATAAGCCATTAAAATTGAGAACTCAACATTATTTTGGCATTCATTTGCAAGGATTGTCATTCGGGAAGCTAGGAGTTCAACAAGGCGAAGTTCTGCAACTATCACATACTGGGTAAGTACACTGAACTTACTGAAGTAGCTTTGCAAGCATAGAATTGTTTGAAATCATGCATTTAAACACTTAGAAAGCTCGAGTAGAGTTTTACATTAGATTTTTAGATTTATTTCAAGAAATCCTACTTTACTTTCTATCAAGTACTTGGGATAGATGCACAAGAACAAATGCCAGTTAGTTTGATGATGATGGCTATGAGAATTTAAAACCCTGAGACAAACATTGAATATGACTTTACCTCATATCTTGAGAAGGAATTGCATGAAGGCTTCCTACAAGTCAAAGAGAACAGGGCCCCTATAACATTTAGGCAATATTCTTTACTGTGTCACTTGATATTGTACCAGAACAAAGATAGATGGACTAAAAGGATGTGTTTGGGTAAGCTTGCTCAAAAAGGGAACTTGCTACCTATGCAATGATGGTGTTATACATGGGATGGAAGATTCCAAAACTCTAATTGTGTAGTGTTCTATGATTATTTTGTGTATAGAGTTATGAGAGTTCTTGGCCACTCATCCCCAAGATTACACACACCTATACTACAACTATTGAGGCACTTGGATTTGAAACTAGAACAAGGTCATACTCATAACTTTGGTGATTGGTTTTTTTTGTAATATGTCACAATAATCAGGATTTATGGGTGATCACAGGCCCCACATATATTACCAAAATTTATTCCTCTTCGGCTATCCTTTTTAGAATTTATGTGGCAGAATAGGATGTCATGTAGAAAAAAAAGAAGGGTACATTTCTACCTAACTTGACAACATGTGAAGAATTATTTTTTGGATATGAAACCCTTCAAGAATTACAACATTACCTTAAGACAAGATATTCTTTGAGGCTTGGAAGTCAAAGGGTTTTTGACCCTGAGGGCCATATGAATTTTATAAGATGAAACCTCCTCATAAAAGAAGCAATCACTCATCAAGTGGATTATGAAGAGGATGTGATTAGAAACTGCTTCACTCCCCAAGAGTTATATCATAGGAAAATAAAATGGGAGACCATGATGAAGCTACATGAAGAAATGAAGAAGAAGAACAGTGACTTCTTGGGGTATTTTGTAGAAGAAGTGGATCCTCTTAAGAGGATAAATTTGATATTTTATCATTTTAATGAATTGTATGCATTTAAGTTTGCAATAGAGGAGTAGACGCCCACCAAAATCTCCCAAAAATCCAAGTGGTATTGTAATTTCAGAGCCATCTCCTGACACTATTTCAATATGTCATGTTCCTTAAGAATCACCTCCTAAACAACCACTTCCTAAGAAACAAAAGACATAGGAGCCACATAGATTGGTCTCCTATGGAATGAGAAAAGAAGTTGGAGATACAAAAGAAGTGTCCAGTGTACTGAGGAGTTTGAAGGATGATGTTGAGGTAGCTGATCAACCAACCCATGAAACTGAAGCTCATAAAATAGAGGCTAGAATTGATATCCATATGCAAGGAGAAAGGGCAATGCAGGATGATGAGAGGGAAATTGCAACTCGAAAAATTATTGAAGATGATGATTTCATTAAGACCCTTGAATTTAAGGATTTGTGAGTTAAAATGAAAATGAGAGAGTTTGAAGAAAGGGTAGAGACAAACAAGATGGGTATTGAAGAGTCTTAACATGATCAGATTGTAGCCTAGACTTTGAATGAATTGAGAATTGATATTGTTGATATTAGCCCACAAGAAGCCAGGGATATGATTTTGAAGAGTAATATACTCATTATCCCGGGTATGGAACTAAAGAAGATATTCTTACTTGACCAAGTAAGAACACAAGAAGACCCATTGACAATTGTATAATTTGATTCTGATGAGGGGATAAGTGGTACAAGGTACAACCCTAAGATTGAGACCTTGGCATTTTGGTCCAAGCAAAGAAATACACAAAAACCAAGGTTGTTAGATGTGGTACAAGAGATGAGAGGAATGACTATGGTAAAAACATTGAAGGAAGTTGCAACCATGACAATTCACTCAACCATGTTCACTCGAGTTGTTTTTAAGGAAATGGAAAAAAAATTGATAGAATATGAAAAGGAACATAAATTCTTAAATGATGAGTTAAATAAACTGTTCATAGAAAATGTAAGACTAAAAGAGCAATTGAAAGGAGAAGGACCCTCATAGAGTAAATAAATATTATTGTATCAATCTCCTAATACCCAATCAACCGATATAGATAGTTCATCCTCGAAACAAATGAATGTACTAAGATAGGAGATCTAAGAGTTGAAAAAAGCCAATAATGAAACCAAGGAGGGAGTGAGGGACTAGATCATCAAGAATGTCTTGGAAAAAATATTGGACCACAAGATCAAACTGATTGAGGGAAAATTGGAAAGTGTGTATGATTTCTACACTTCATTATCCCAAGAAATTGATAAGATGAAAGCCCATGCACTTATATTGGATCCTCTTTTCAAGAAGTGGCAGCCAATTCATCATACCTTGGTGAATTTATGTAGAGTATTATATAGAATTATGGAAGCTCCTTCAGCTTTGAATCCAACAAAGTAGATGGCTAAGATAGTTTCATCATACCTTGGTGAATTTGTGTAGAGTATTATATAGAAGTGTGGAAGCTCCTTCATCTTTAAAGCCAACTGAGCAGATGGTTAAGATAGTTATAGATGAATCTCAGTATATAAATGGAGAAGATCAAAAGATCAAAAAAAGGATGGAATTATTTCATACATTGAAGAAGTGGTTTGTGCCAAGGATATTAAAGGATGACGACCAATTGAAAAATCTTAATGAATGAAGAAAGGAATTTGGCAAAAAAAATCCCGATTACATTGCTCATGTACAAAAGGATGGTGAATTGAATGTCTACAGCCTCAATTTGATCTTGGATGGAATAATAGCCTTGGATACTAGATATTCTAAATTTGTTATAGATGGCAGAGGGTAACTTGACAACAAATGGAGGAATCACCTAATAAACATATCAAATATTCAAGAACACAAATGGCCTCATGACTACACAGTATACCAATGGGAGAAAAAGTATTTGGATCCTACAGAAGAATAGGGCCGTGAAGATGTTGTAGTGGAAGAACCGAGCCTTCAAACACTCTATCATGGAGAGGGGGACTTTTCCAAATCGGGATGATCATGGGTCTCCTATGTTTATTAACAAACTGCAATTGTATTGAAAGTGTTGTGGGTTTCCAATCAATATTGTCTACTTTATTTGTTTTCTCTTAGTTATTTTTTGAGAAAAAATAATGTTTAGTTTATATAAAAAGGCATGAATTTTGAAAATATGCCATATTTTGTAATGGTCTAAAGCTTGTTGCTTCTCTTATAAAAGAGAAACCAAGACCGAATTTTAATATCATCATCATAGGAATTTATAGAAAACATATATGAGGAGACTTTTGTTATATTATAATATCTATTTGAAGAAATCAATGGAGAAGAATATTTAATCTAGTGCTCGAATTTTGGTCTCAATTATTTGTTGATAATATTGTGCATGATTGTATGGTTGTCTCCAGTTTAATATTTCCTTGTTATTCAAATTTAGTATATCAAGTATATGTTTAATTTGTCATTACACACTTGTTGTAATTGTGTGATTTCTTTTAATTGGTTCCTTCAAGCAAGGATTAAATCCCTTTAAATAAATCACATTAACCTGCAATTCTTATCTAGATCAATAAGAAGAACCATATAATTGCATCATTGCACATCAATGCAAGTCATTGACTCTCACTGTGGCAAATAATTAGAGTTGCAGCCAAAAGTAAGACATGTATATCACCCACATCTTGACTCCATTGCCCAATAGGAATAGGAACTGGTCGATTTCACTTAAAATTTTATTTCACCACACCTCATTCACATATTTCCAGTTTTTAGTGTCAGTCAGACCTGAGAGATCATTTCTTTGTTTGTAATGAGGAGGCTTAGTTCACCTAATGTTAAGATATCTATATGTATTATTAAATCACAGATGTTCATTATTGATATTCAAATTGTTGATTACATTGCATTGCACATCTTTCAAAATCAAAGAATTACTTCACATTGCATAACTAATAACTAAATGTTGATAGATGACAAAATGTAAAAAATTGTAGAATAAGAGACAAAACCTATTTTTTTAATTGAAAGGCATTTTGATAGCAATAGAGTTAGAGAGAGAAAATAAAATAGAGAGTTTAACTAATTAATTATAAAAAATGGATTTTGGTAGTTTATATTCAAATTGTTGATTACATTACATTGCACATCTTTCAAACTCAAAGAATTACTTCACATTGCATAACTAATAACTAGATGCTGATAGATGACAAAATTTCAATTACAATATAGTTTTTACAAAGTCAACCTAAGTAGTTATGCAATTACTTCACATTGCATAACTAATAACTAGGAGCAGCTGCCAATTGCATTTTCTTGTCATGGCATTCCATGAGACCACATTTCTTTGAGGCATTTTTTCAAACAATTTACTACCTTGTCTATGCTACCAAATTTTTCATACATGTCTACCAAATAATTTTATCAAACAATTCATTGCCTTGTTGCTATGGCTAAAAGCCTAGAACAAATTCTTTTGAACAAGATATGTATGCTTGGAGAAAATCTATCAAAGCATAATAGTAAGCAATAGCATAGACAAGGCAATGAACAGGTTGAAAAAATTCCTCAAAGAAATGTGGTCTCATGGTGATGGAATGCCATGAAAATCCATAACAATTTTCTTTTCATGGAATTCCATCACCATGAGACCACATTTCTTTGAGGCATTTTTTTCCAAAGTTCATTGCCTTGTCTATGCTACCATATTTTTCATGCATGTCTACCAAAGCATTCTATCAAATAGTTCACTGCCTTGCTGCTATGGATAAAAGCCTAAAAAAGGTGATTTCAAACAAGCTATGGGTGCTTGGAAAAAATCTATCAAAGCATAATAGTAAGCAACAAGCTATGATCTCATGGTTTTTTTTGGTGCAAAAATAAGCGTGATTTTATTTGCATTTTTTTGGCAATTTTGTTGTTTGAAATGTGAAAAAATCTCTGTGGTCAGTTTTGTGCATTTTTTAATTGTAGGATTCTCATAGTTAGTGAAAAAGGTAGTGTTCATGAAGGAATGGAAAAGATGCATAGAGCCTTTGAATTATACCCATACTATGCAATGGCGTTGAATCATTTAGAAAACCATTTTTTCTTCACAAGGCAGCATTTTCTTATGGAACAATTAACTGAGAAAAATCTTATTTCAACTGACCACCCTCTCATGAAATCTCATTCATATTATAATCTTGCATGATCTTATCATAGTAAAGGTGATTATGACACCATTGGCCACTACTACATGGCATCAGTCAAGGAAAGCCAGAGGCCATCGGATTTTGTGGACAAGTTCAATTGAAGTTGGGAGATGTTAAGAGTTCTCTCTCAAATTTTGAAAAGGTTCTAGAGGTCCACCCTGAGAAATGTGAGAGCTTAAAATTTATAGGCCATATATATGCTCAACAAGGGTAGGTAGAGAAGGATTTGGAAATTTTAAGAAAGGAAACTCACATACGTCCACATGATGCCCATGCATTTATCAAGATGGGTGAGTTATTAATATCATTAGACCCCAGTGTAGCCTTAGATTCTCTTAAGATTCCAAAGTCTCTTTTGAAGAAGAGCAAAGAAGAAGTACCCATTGAATTGTTAAACAACATTGGGGTTCTTCATTTTGAGTGCGATGAACTGGAGTTGGCTCAAAAAACTTTATGCAGGCATTAGAAAATGATGTTCTACCTCTACATAAATCTTTGTGGTTAGTTTTGTGCTTTTTTTACTTGTAGGATTCTCACAGTTAGTGAAAAAGGTAGTGTTCATGAAGGAATGGAAAATATGCGTAGAGCCTTTGAATTATAACCGTACTATACAATGTCATTGAATCATTTAGAAAATTATTTTTCTTCATAGTGCAACATTTTTTGTGGAATAGTTGACTGAGATAGCTCTTATTTCAACTGACCACCCTCTCATGAAATCTCATTCATATTATAATATTGCACAATCTTATTGTGAACGATGGATCAGTATGGGCTGACTACACTTGATCCATGAGGATACGAAGCATATTCGAGCCACTAAACATCAATCCCAATAAGATTAATCAATAAAGACTAAACTAAGCATCCATTAAAACTAACATATTAAACTATGAAAACTTTTAAAACATGTATTCTAATCTATTAAAAAATATCCTATTGGGGGAGTGGTATCGCATTGATGTGGAATGGCGACCCTTTCCCAATCCCATGGATAAATGAGCTTGTTTCGATCAATTCTATTAAAGAGAATCAACAAAACCGATGATAGATGTGTGATGAAACATAATTCAAATACTAAACTAACATGATGCAATCTATTTTAACATGATGTATACTAAGATGATTGATATGGGTGGGTGTAAAGCTAATGTAAATATGTTTTAAGCTAAAAAGATTCAAACCCTTATTACCAAATAAGCTAAATGGATGCATCTATGTTATCAAGAAATTCATTAATGGAAGCTAAGATAATATGCAAGTAAAATTAAGCTAAAATGAGGTTAAATGTGAGTGCAAGTGCAAGTGATTTTAACAACATAATTTTTTTGTTAAAAGATGGATCGATGAGTTTCAATAGCATAATTTTTCTCTAAAAATATGGATGGATGAGTTTCAGCAGCATAAGTTTTCTCTGAAAAGGTGGATGGATGAGTTTCAACAACATAAATTTGCTTTAAAAATATGAATGGATGAGTTTCAACATCATAAGTTTTCTTTGAAAAGATGGATCCATTTGTCCCCAAATAGTGTTCTATTTATAGGAAAGAAAATGAGAAATGAAGGGTTAAAATTAAAAAGGTTAATAAATGGTCAAAAATGGAGAAGAGATGAAACATGGATCATGGATTCTCATCAATGGATGAGAATCAATGATCACATAGATCAAGGAAAGAATCAAGGGCTCATATTCTTCCAAACAAACACACATTCAAAACTTGCACAAGAAGTCTTGTAAGTTAACTTGCGAATGAAGTCTTGTAAGTTTGTTATGAGGGAGAATATTCTTTTTCTCAAATGAGTGAAGATAGAGAATATTCTTTGGAATATTCTCATGGGTGAGGATAGTTAGATATTTAGAAAATTTAAAGAAATTTTTAATGTGCAGAAGGGGAAGGAATTGTTGTGCCTTTTGCACACACGCCCCGTTCAAAATGGGGACCCTCTTTTTTTCACCTTGTCGGGTCATTTTGTTGCTGCCTCATTTTGCGTGCCCCCATTTTGGTGTCCCAGATGGTTAAAGTGCCTCTGAAGTCTCATCTTAATTTTACCATGTTTCACCCCTCAAAATTGGTTGTCCTAAATCCTCATAGAGTTCCTTTGGCATTTTACCTTTGTCGCGGCCTTAGGTCCCTCGGGGTCCAGCTCGTTGAGTTTCCCTTGTTGGATTTTTGGGTTGCATTTGTTGTTTTAAAATGGTCTTCGACCCACATCCTTTCCGCCTTTGATTCCTGCCTCCTCGCCCGCCATCTCATAACTTATGTTGCAGCAGACCATCCTTCGCTCACTCTAGGCCTGGTCCACCAGATCTCTCTACCCAGGACTCTGCTATGCATTCATTGTTTCAAAATGGTCATCATCCACTAGACTTCCACCCATCAATCCCTAGGCCCCCCCTTTGCCAGTGAAGTTTTGCCTAACTTTTAAAATGGTCGTGGTCCCACGTCCTTCTGGCCTCTAGGCTCCGAACCCCGCCCCATCATTTTCAAAATTTAAAATCACCAACCTTGAGTTTATCGTACATGAATTAATTGGGTGCATTAAATACACTTAGGGGTATAAATAAACTAGGTTGATCTATCATTTTCACATGTCAGGATTAGCAAGAATAGTTACAGAGACCTCTAAAGCCTTTGTCGATCACCACCTTCGAGCCCATTGCCTTCCTTCGTCATTCTTTGCGGATTCAACAACAACTCCCTTCACCGAATTCTTGTGGTAAGTTTGTTGTCTACCCTCCCACTATCCTTTTGGTGATTTTTTGTTAAAATAATGGATGGAAAGGGATAAAAATGCATCCATTTGATAGAGGAAGGCTAGTTCTAAAAAACCCATGATGAAATTTCAAGCAAACCCATCAAATCACCAAGTAATTGACTCTGGAACTTCATTGCCCCGGCGTCGTTCTTCCTACAAAGCGATAGTGCCCTCCAGGCCTAACACTCCCCATTGTCATCGATGAACTTCAAACAAAACCCAACTTCAAAGTGGCAAGATGTCTTCTCAGGCCTGCTCCCATGAGATTTCATCCCCAAGATGTCGTCTACCTTCTGTTGTTTCCAAATGGTGTTTCGGCCCCATCCTCCTGAGACTCGAGATCCGCCTTTCCGTTCGCTGCTAGAGTTGCAAAATGAAACTCACATCCTTAGCGCTTTTCGGGTCCCAGCCTGCGGAGTTCTGTCCCTGGACCTCCATCGCAACATTTTTGTCTCTAACTGCCATCAAATGACCACCTTCCACCACCCAGACCCTGAACATATCAATGTCGCATGAACAAAAACAAGAAAACTCGAGTGCCTTAGCTTTCGTTGGGTCCCCTCCACTAGACTTTCACTATCGGGACTCCATTCTATTTCGGTCATGAAAAGGAAAATCAAGCCCATCCTTTTGACCTCTAGGGCTCGACACTGTAATCACTGGTAGAACTCTAACAAATAAAAAATGGGGGCAAAGTTCGAGTGTGGGTCCGGTCCACTGGGTTGCTCCCGTCAAACTTTCGCTCATTGCCCACCATTCTAAATAGTGAACCTCAGACAACTTTCCCTCCTCATAAATTTGGGTGCCCTAATGATGATCCAAATGCCTCCCAATCTGGAAACAAATCCCAACCCACATGCTCAAATTGGACCTTCTCCTGCATGGACCTTTAAGGTCATCTAAATCTGAAGATGAGAGAAACCATCCAGGTTTCCCTGCCTTGTTCACCCTTTTAGAACAACATTCTAATCAGCGAAATCTAGCCCTTGGGGCTCGGACCGTCCAAACTCCCTCCAAGTAAACTACTGATGGAAATTTAGACTAAATGTTAGATTTTTGAATGATGAATTATCCAATCTAACCCTGTTTGAAGGGATTTGGCTAACCTTTTGTGTTTTCATTCCTGATTATGCTCACCTTGCCTCCATGTGTAGAATATATGGAATTGGGTGTAGAACCCTCGAGGGAAGTTGTAGAGAAACACAAAGGGAAGAAAATAGGCAAGGCTCCTCATGGAAAAGAAGACAAAGACCAAACGAAATACCAATTCCAAGGGGAACCATTGCAATCTAAGGTCACCACACATTGGAAAGAGGTCTCTAACACCAACATAGGACATGTGGACATTGACGAATTCATACAAAGGATCGAGATCAACCCTAAGACAAAGAATGCAAGATTAATCAGAAGCAGTGAGATAGCCAAAGCTACGGGTTTCCCTCCCTCTCTTGTCACCCCTGAACTAGTGATGGCTTGCAGGGAATCATACCAGCCAAAAACTAGAGCAATAGTGGATAGGGATGGAAACATGTTGGTTGACATGTTAGCCAAAGGAATAACAAATACCTTTCATATCCCTACCTTTGGGGAGATAGAATTTCCAACCATAAAGGAGTGCAAGGCAATGTGGGAGGAAGACCCAATGAAATGTAAGACTTATAAATCAACATTGGCTCAAGGAGAAGAGGGGCAGTGCTGCAAAGGTTCCCCAGGAGCTCTTTCATAGTGACTTCTATGAAGACTATCATGATCTGGTAACCCTGCTAAGCAGAGTGATGGGCCTTCCTACTATAGCCTATTTTCAAGAATGGTGTAAGGAAACTCAGGTGCGGAAACAGCTTCCTACACTAATCTCTAAAGGAAAGTATTGTACAAATTCTTTAAATCCTTACAATTTCAGATTTGTTAACTACTTTAACAATGATATACCAGCTTATAGAAAATAGAGAATGACACAATGATTTACCCTGGGGAAAAACTTTTGGTTAAAAACCCCAACACTCCAAAACCTACACAATGTATTATCTTCAACACAACGGTTACAACACACTTGCAATGCAAGTTCTTTCAAGAGACAATCAACACTCAAACACAAATCCAGTAGCATGAAATCATACCAACAATACACTCTATTCCTATTACAATCTGTAACCCTTAAAAATGCTTATATCATGCGCTTTCCTTTTTAGGGCAACTTCCAAAGATAGCCGTATTAGGGTTTTACCATTCTTCAAGAAAATAGGAACCCAAAAAAGTTTTTGCCACATGTCTTGCATGTCTTCACCCGTCATTGAAACTTCTAGAAATAGCTCTTACGTGTCATAGGAATCCGTCATAACCATTTCAGCCATGATCTCCTTACACACAATTCAAGATGTCGACACATCAAGTGGAGTGACACATCAACATGCCAACTAGACATGTACACTCACACTTAATTACATTATTTGCAAGAAATACATTTTACAAAACAAATCATAAGAATAGGAATTATCCAAGGTTGAGACACCTTATTCCTAACATTCTCCCACTTGTCGAACACCTTGTAAGAGCAATAGGAACATAATAGGAACTAACCACTATAGGCCAAAAGGCCCATAGACTCCGAACACCATCTGAACTTCACAGTGCCCACTGGTTTCATTAATGCGTTTGCAACATTCTTCACAGTATCTACCTTCTCCAAATTTACCTTTCCATCTTCCACCATATCTCTCACAAAGTGAAACTGCACATCAATGTGCTTCGTTCTGGCATGGAAAGTTGGATTCTTCGCAAGGCAAATAGCGCTCTGACTATCACACCAAATAGTAATCTGTTCTGCATCAACACCAACATCAGAACACAATCTCCTAAGCCAAATGGCTTCCTTACAAGCATGAGTAGCAGCCATGTACTCAGCTTCTGTAGTGGACAAAGCAACCACAGGTTGTCGCTTACTCATCCAATTGATGTCACCACCAAACATAGTGAACACATAAGCACTAGTGGATCTCCTGCTGTTAATATCACCTGCCCAATCTGAATCCACAAACCCACGAATACAAACTGAATGCGAAGATCCAAAAGAGTTGCCATGGTAACATATGGAGTAATCTGATGTACCCCTCAAATATCTGAATACTCGCTTAACTGCATCCCAATGTACCCGTCTAGGGTTAGCCATAAACCGACTTAGGACTCCCACTGCTTGGGCAATGTCTGGTCTAGTACAGACCATAGCATACATAAGACTGCCAACTGCACTAGCATAAGGTACTCTACTCATGTCTTCCACCTCACTAGGATATTTTGGACAATCATCTACAGATAACTTTGTTCCTATTGAAACAGGAACACATAGTGGTCTACAATCTGCCATGCTGAACCTGTCCAACACAGACTTCACATACTTACTCTGACTCAACCAAAGTTTTCTGTTAGACCTGTCTCTACTGATTTCCATACCCAAGATGTACCTTGCTGCACCAATATCTTTCATCTCAAACTGTGCTGACAACTGAGATTTAAAATCAGAAATCATACCCTTACCCTTCCCAAACAACAACATATCATCAACATATCATGCAACAATAAGAAGGCATTCATTTTCAACTATGAAATAAACACAATGATCTGATTTCGATCTTACAAATCCAATTGACAACACAAAGGCATCAAACTTAAGGTACCACATCCTAGGAGATTGCTTCAAACCATATAGAGATTTCTTTAATCTATAAACTAAGGATTATTTACCTTTAACAATGTAGTGCTCAAGCTGTGACATATAAATCTCTTCCTCCAAATCACCATGAAGGAAAGTTGTCTTCACATCCATCTGTTCTATCTCTAAATCATATGATGCAGAAAGAGATAACAAAAATCTAATGGATTTCAACTTTGCAACAAGAGAGAATATTTCACCATAATCTATTCCCTCTACCTGTGAATACCCCTTTGTAACCAATCTAGCTTTGTACCTTTCAACACTACCATCTGCACATAATTTTTTCTTGAACACCCATTTACAGCCAACAGATTTTCTCCCTTTAGGCAAAGGTTCAAGGTTCCAAGTTTTGTTTTTCTCCAATGAAGCCATCTCATCATCCATAGCCTCAATCCAGGAACCTGCATCTTCCATGCCCAAAGCCTCTTTCACAGATCTAGGCTCATCAGTGTTAGTAATCAAAGCAAAAGCACAACTAGAATCTAACATAGAATAACCAAACTTTTCTGGTTGCTTTCTTTCTCTCGTGGATCTCCTCAAGGGCTAAGGTTGAGGTTGTTCTTCCTCTTCTTCCGAACTATCAGAGCTGCTAGAGCTCTCCTCATCATTAGACCCAACATGGTCTCTCTGTTCAGTCTTCTCAGGAGTAGGAGGAAACTGAACATCTTTTTCCTTTTCTTTTTCATCTGGTTGTAGCATAATAGGAGAAGATGTTAGCTCTCTGAAAATAACATTTCTACTATGTAACACCTTACTAGTCATAGGATCCCAAAGCTTGTATCCTTTCACACCAACACTGTATCCGATGAGAATACATTTGACAGCTTTGTTTTCCAACTTAGATATTTTCTCCTTTGGAATATGTGCATAAGCTTCACAACCAAAAACACGAAGATGTCTAATTGAAGGCTTCTTACCAGACCACACCTCCATGGGTGTCTTACCAACAAGAGCTAATGTAGGAGATCTATTAACTAGATAGCAAGCAGTGGCCACAGCTTCAACCCAAAACTTTTGTTCTAAACCAGCTCCACTAAGCATACTCCTAGCCTTCTCCATTAGTGTCCTGTTCATTCTCTCTGCAACTCCATTTTGCTGCGGGGTGTAAGGAGTTGTCTTATGTCTCTCGATTCCTTGTTCTTTACATAACTGTTCAAACTCTATGGAACAAAACTCACCACCATTATCAGTTCTCACACACTTGATTCTTTTACTAGTCTAATTCTCCACAAGAGCCTTAAATTCCTTGAACCGACTGAAAACCTGTGTCTTACTTTTCAGGAAATATATACAAGTCCTTCTATTGTAATCATCTATAAAAGATACAAAATATACAGAACTGGAGATAGAAGGAACTTTTATAGGACCAAATACATCAGAATGAATAAGATCCAAAAGTCTAGAAGACTTGTGAGAACTGGAGTAGAACTAAACACAATTTTGCTTACCATAAACACAGTGTTCACAGAAATCGAATTCAAGATTACAATCATTTAGCCCCTCGACAAGATTTTTATTTTTCAAGGTCCTAAGACCCTTCTCACCAATGTGGCCAAACCTCATATGCCACAACATTGTCTTTTCTATAGGAAGCTTGCCTTCCAAAGTGTTTGCACCCTTAGGTACACTTACTGCACTGCCATCGGAACCCATTGCCACAGTCTTCTTTATTGCTCGTTCAGATGGTGGGGATGAAGTGATAGCCGCTCTCTTCTTTGAAACAAAAGAACTATTGCACTGAGCAATGCATGCATCAAGATGAAACAAAGTACCTCTCCTAGTACCTTTAGCGAGCACCATAGAACCTCTCATCATCTTGCATGCATCTTTTGAAAAGACAACTTGCACACCTACATCATTCAGCATACTTACAGATAATAGGTTTTGTGCCAAACCTAGAATGTGCATAACTCTGTTGATTCCCTTTACTCGTCCATCAGGAAATCTGATAGTGACCCTTCCGTGTCCAACTATCTTTAGGTGAGAATCATCACCCAAGTACACCTTTCCACCATCAAACTCTTTATATTTTGAGAACCAGTTTTGATGAGAGGTCATGTGAAAAGAAGCACCCGATTCTACCAACCACACATCATTAGATGCATGGGCTGCCAAAGCTGCAATAAAAGCATCTCCATCTTCTTGAGATTTTTCAGAAGCTGAATCTGAGCCTTTCTTCTTCTTCTTCGGTTCTTTGCAGTCCCTCCGGAAGTGCTTAGATTTATCACAGTTCCAACATTTCGCCTTGGACTTTCCAAGAGTCTTAGAACTCCCACGAGATTTGGATCTACCCTTCTTTGACTTATTATCATTCTGCTTTCCTTTGTCGTTGGATCTCCCATGAACAACAAGGGCTTCCTTAGATGAATCCAAAGTATTTCTTCGCATCTCCTCAGATAGCAGCGAAGACACCACATCATCCATACGGAATGTGACTATAGTACTTCTGAGAGCCATCACAAGATGGTCCCACGAATCCAGCAAGGAACAAAGCAGGGTCATACATCGATCCTCCTCCTCGATCTTGGCATCGGATGATGCCAACTATGCAATCAATAAATTGAATGCGTTGAGATTATCAGTTATGGATCCACCTTCCTCCATTCTTAAAGAATACAACTTCTTTCTCAGGAACAACTTATTCACCAGAGATTTGGCCTGATACACAGACCGAAGCCGTTTCCACAAAGAATTTGTAGTAGTCTCATCAAGAACAGGTCTCGCATCAAGTGAAGTAGCCTCCCATAGATCGCAGTCTTCAAGCATGTCTTCCATCTTGAGTTTCTACAACTCGAAATTAGTGCCATTAAATTTCTCCACCTGCATTCTACTGTATGAGGAACTTGCCATCTCAATCTGCAAATAAGATTCAAAATGCTCTGCACAAAAAACTCCCACTCAGCTTGAGATTAGCTCAAAAAACCCTACCCAATAACTAGGATCAAAAGTTGATCAGGCTCTGATACCAATTGTAAGGAAACTTAGGTGCGGAAACAACTTCCTACACTAATCTCTAAAGGAAAGTATTGTGCAAATTCTTTAAATCCTTACAATTTCAGATTCATTAACTACTTTAACAATGATATTGCAGTCATATACCAGTATACAAAAAATAGAGAATGACACAATGATTTACCCTAGGGAAAACCTTTCGGTAAAAAACCCTAGCACTCCAAAACCTGCATAATGTATTATCTTCAACACAATAGTTACAACACACTTGCAATGCAAGTTCTTTCAGGAGACAATCGACACTCAAAGACAAATCCAGTAGCACGAAATCATACCAACAATACACTTTATTCCTATTACAATCTGTAACCCTAAAAAATGCTTATATCATGTGCTTTCCTTTTTAGGGCAACTTCCAAAGATAGTCGTATTAGGGTTTTACCATTCTCCGAGAAAATACGAACCCAGAATTTTTTTTTCCACATGTCTTGCATGTCTTCACCCATCATTGAAACTTCTAGAAATAGCTCTTACGTGTCATAGGAATCCGTCATAACTGTTTTAGCCATGATCTCCTTACACACAATTCAAGATGCTGACACATCAAGTGGAGTGACACATCAATATGCCAACTAGACATGTACACTCACACTTAATTACATTATTTGCAAGAAATACATTTTACAAAACAAATCATAAGAATAGGAATTATCCTAGGTTGAGACACCTTATTCTTAACAAATGCATCATCTACTTTGTTGAATAGATTCTCTATGGGGAAGAGGATACCACATTTTACTGGGGTGGAATAATCAGTGATTTCTTTCACAAGCAGTTCATGGCTATCAAAAAGACCTCCAAATTCTAGATGACATCTTACCTGGTGTACTCATTGGCCAAACAGAGGCAATACAGTGGTTTGTTTAGAGCTCTAGATGAAGAACCTGGCAGGGAGCTCAAGGTCTATGATAAGTACCCTCAACTACAATTCAAATATTTTAAGAAAGACTACTGTAGGGTAAATGATGCTTTTATGGGTTATATCATCAGGCTGCTCGAGGGTGACTTTGAGAGGAGAGTCTCCCATAGTGCTCGAGCTTTCCTCAAAAAATATTCCTTCTAGCTCATTCATTATCCTAAATTTACATACATCTGCAATCAAGGGTTCTCAGAAAGACCGAACAAGTTGCCCTAGTATCCCAATGACCGAATAATATTGTTGGAACTTTCTCGGCATCTACAACATATTCACACCCTCTTAAGTATCAAACATATAGCGGGGATTTCTTATCCCCTTTCTTTCGGGTAGGGTATGTATGATCTCCATACCTCCCAATGCACCCAAAACTCAGAAAAGGAATTGGTTGAGTATCATTTCAAATTCCACACAACTCAGCCATGGATGGATCCCTATGGCCACATCAAAAAGGTGCTTGGACACGAATATACCCATCTTCATAGAATTGAATATTTCTAGGATGATTGTAAGGATGACCATGAGGTGCGGATAAGGCATTATATGTAGATGATTTCATACTTTGTAAAAAAGGTGAACCTATTCCTAGTGCCTGATCAAGTGGAAGAAGATGAGAGCACAGTGATAGACCCCTGATATATGCAGTCTCTAATATACCACTACCACTAATCGATTGGGATGAGCAGGAGGTCAATGACCTCAACATTCTTACCAAGATCGTTGAGGCTCACACAAAATAATGAATTGATGGGCAGGTTACCTGATTGAAACAAGGGGTCATCCTAACTTATAAGGGGCTCAAAAGTGAGCCAAGTTGATTGGATGGTGGGGTAGCTGCATCAACAAGAGAGACATTGAAATCCCCTACACTCATGAGGTCGATGAAAAGAAAAGAGACTGATGAGCAGCAATCTAATCCAAAGGTGTAAGCTAGAAATGCCTCGGAAGGTGAGCCTTCCAAGAAACATAAGAAATTAGGAAGCATCATAGAAATGCCTGTAATACAAGAAGATCCACTCCATGAGGGAGAGGAAATGGAGGCTGATCAACCAAAGTCTCCACCTATCCTATCTGCTATAGCAACCATTGTTGTTGTTGCTACCACCTCACTTATCCCACACACAGTAATCGCTACCTCTACACCCACGGTGGACATCTTCGTCCACATTGTCTCTACCTCTCCCGCAGCATAATTCATATTAGTGGACTCCTCCTCGGCTACCACTTTCCCTCTTTCCTCATCATCCATGTCCCCATCATTTTCTCTTCCAATTTCCACCACAACAACTACAATGCCTACCCTCACCCTTCTGGACTTCTTTGTTAAATCTATGCAAAATGTGCCATTGAACCTCTCTGGGATATTCGCAAACCCAGCGGTGCAGGCTACCATTTCCCAAGAAATAACCTGTCTCCTAGTTCCTCCTCCTCCTACTGAGCCACCCTCAATGGAGGCTACCATGTATGTTTCTGATGAGTTGGACATACAACAAAGGGAGATAGCTATGAGGTTAGAAGAAGAGGCAAACGACTACCATGAGCACCCTATATTTGAGCATCGAGTAATTAATAAGGTCATCTATGAATCCTCTAGGGAAGATGATGAGGATTTGAATGCAAAGATTATTGAAGAAACCTCTGATCCCAAGCTTGATGAGGAGCTATCCAAGCAACTCAAGGAGATTGAAGAGAAGGAGGTTGAAAGACCTCCCATCATTGAGGAAAAGACCGCCGACATAGAGATAGAGGGCAATAAATCTCCAATAGAGGAATGCTACTGCAACCCCAAGCATAATGAGGAGGTGCTCCCTCATGAAAAATAGGAAGATAAAGAAGAAAATAAGCCTCAAGAAGAGGCTGAAACTCATAAGAATCTAGAGACTGAATAGCCCCAGGAGCATGGGCATGATGTGCAAGTAGCTACGCTGGTGGTTGGAGAAGAAGGAATAAGCTAAAATGTCTCCACCATCGACTTGGGGATGGCCACCAGGGAACAAAAAGTGGATCACCTTCAGGAGTTTGTCGCCATAGTAGTGCATCTGATACAACAAGATAAGATTTCAAAGGAAGAAATCAAGGCACAAGTGGCTGATCTAATGGCATATATCCAGCAGTGGTCATCAACAAAGGAAATGCTTACCACATCTTTGGCCCCACCACAGTTACTATCAAAAGAATAAATAGACAAGCTTGAAAAAGGAAGAACTTGGCTAAGACCACAGAAGACTGGTTCTGACAGGTCTTGTATACTAGAAACATGGGCATCAGTTGTGTCGTTAGGACAACAAACAAGTTCTTGGATTTATAGAAGTCCCTTGAAGGCACAAGGGAAGTTTTGTATGGACTTCCCAAGGATATATGGGTCTACTTGCTCAAAGATTGAGGCTATCCTCAAACTGCCAAGTGCAACTTGGGAAAAAGAGCTTTCATTCAAGAAGGATGATCATTGGCTGATGGATATAGGAAGCGGGATTTCGAGAACCGAAAGGAAAGCTTGGAGAAGGTGCTTGACAAGGTGGATCCAGACATTGAGTGGGCCAGGGAAGTTAGAGCAGATTTCCTTCAGTACCTAAAGCTAATGATAGAATTTGATATGCTTGTCACATAGATTGATCTAGAAAAGATAAATCCCCACTTCCAGAATAAGATAGAGGATGGGATGTCAGGTGATATTGCCACTGATTTCACGAGTTTTTCTACTCGAGCCTTCACCCAGTCAGAGTTATTTAGAGATCACACTACTAAATATGATGAAGACTAGGAAAAGCTCTCCGATAGACCCAAAGAATGGAGTTACCAAGTGCTGCGATCTGAAATCATAGAAGTCAATAAATTGCAGCCATTGATTCTGAAATTCATGGAGTATGTTGCTTTGAAGAAGTAGGAAGGAAACCCTATTATTGGTGAAGAGTTTCTTACAAAATAGCTACAGCAAAAGGCAATCAGCAAAAAGACAAAACGCTACAGTGCTACCACTAGAAGACAAAATAAGGATAAGGACAAAAATGTATTTTAAAATGTAATATATTATGGGGTAGGTGGAACCCTAGTTTGTAGTGAATCTGGGCCACACAATGCAAATCAATCTTGGCCATTCATTCTACTTTTGGGACACTATAAATAGGGGGTCTCCTCTCATTTTCAAGAGAGAGTTGAGTTGTTGTAATGACATGTTGTAAAAAATTTAATAGAATACATTGACTTTGGTGCATTTATGAGTTTCTTTGCATGTTTCATGGTTCATCTCTCATAGTTAGCTAATTTAGTCAGATTTACTTTGTTGTTTTAGTTACTTTCAGTTTGATTTAATAGATTTAGTAATGTTGTTCTATGGTTGTGAAGATGCCTTCCTAGTCCATACTTTTGGTTGTTTGTTGTTGGTAGATGGTTGTGTAAAGTTAGTCTAGACCTAAATTCAAAGCTGCCCCAAGCCTTTTATCTTTGTTCATGCATGTACATGGTGAACGAATGGTATAATATTTGCAGTCCTTAGAAGATAGCATAAATTTCATGATACTGTAAAATTTCTGGTTAAGTAAAATATTGTTTTAAGGAATCTTTCCATAGTAGAAACCTCCATGATCATTGTTCATTCGTAGTTTTAGGTCCAGGAACCTCTTCTCTTCCCTACCTTTTTTTCCTCTTTTTTAGTAAATAACCTATGCTAAGGTTCATTGCACATTGTAAAGCCAAATCTTAAGTCAAAGCAAGAGTTCATGATCATTGTCCGAACCTACAGCAAACGCACAACTCTCCCATCCTAAGAACTCCATTTGTAGACCCAACGTCCCACCTCAAAAAAATTTCCCAAAGACTCAACTTTCTTCTAGCCTAACTTCTATAAGTCTGCCCTGTGATTACCAGCAACACATTTAAACCATTGATAAATTCCATGCATGTCATGACCTAACACCCGAGAGACCTTGGGGTAGGATTTTGTAACTTGTTTGCATATTTCTACCTTTCAAGAGAGGTGATGCACCTATGCATTACCTGTGTTGAGAAAGTGCAAAAACACCCATCAACAGGAATATTCCATGGGAATATTTCCCTTTTGGAGGAATGTGCAAAGGAGGAATATTCCCTTTCAAGTGGGGGGGATTAGATTAATTAGTTAATTTGATAATTAAATAAAGTTTTAACTATAAAAATTAGGGGAATAGGATATCCATTAAATAATGTATTTATTTAATGAAAAGGGAAATTACATGATATTCATTAAATGAATGCTTTAATGAAAAAGGGGGAAAGTGAGATGATATTTAATTAAATAAATTAAGGTTATTTAATTAAAAAAGAGGACTTATGGATTTAATTAAATAACTTTATGTTTTTAATTTAATAAGATGAAATGTTAGTATGAAAAGGTGTGAATTAACCTAATTAAATTAATCAGATTAATAGATGAAAATGACAATTAATTAAATAGCTAGGCTAATTTATTCAATTAAAAAAAAAGAGGATGGGTTTTAGGATGAAATGATGTTAGTATATTTGATGTGATCCATCGACACATTTTTAGGTGTCTACATTTTTCCCCTCTTTGAAGAAATGTACTCGTTGTATTGGTTCAAAGAATGATGTTGATGATGATGCGAAAACGGATATTGATGATATCTTTGAGATGTTGATAGCCAAGCTAAAGTTGATTGATCTGATTGATTGATTGATGAAACTGTTCAGGATTTACAATGATGCAATGATTGTGTTGAATAACACGAGGATTGATAGGGAATGATATATCCTAATGATGGTTGATTTGATAGATTTGATCAAGATTTGCTAGCAAGGCTAGGAACAAAATTTGTTAGATGATTTGATATCAATATGATCGAAATATGGTTGGTTGCCCCCTCGAGAGATCGATCAGAGAATAAATTGTTCTGATCAGGCTCATGATAGGTGAAAATCAGACTTATGCTTGAGATGCTTGAGATTTCAGGTTTCTTTTGAATCAAAGAGCTGCAACTTTTTACAGTTTTTGAGTTGACGATGATATAGATGCCCCACTATGCCCCATTGGAAGAGGGATTTTTCTCATGCTAGCTCAGATATTGATGTAGACAGGTTTCATGATGCATATACATTCATCAACTATGGGTAGCCACATGTATATTTTGATGTGGATCACATAGATTTGATGCTTGGATAGAAATGTTAGTAAAGATAGAAGAATAAGAAGAATAAGATGGATGGAAGAATGAAATGGATTGACCATTGATTTTGAAGATTGATTCAAAAATTCCAACAATTCCTTGATCCACCGAGACTTTATTAGATATGGTGATGAGATGAATGATTTTTCTCATATCTTGGGATTGTGATTTTCCGTCATTCCTTATTTTTGATATAACACATAGACACGATGCATTAGGGTATTGATAACCAGGATGGCATTGTATCTAGTGTAATGTACTTTGACTCTGCAAATAGATAGGATAGTTCTTGTTCACACCTTGATATACGAAAACCTCATTGTAATGTAGGTTAGAAGCTTAGAATATATCAGACCAAAGCATACGTAATAGTCAACGATGTACTCCAAACAACCTCCCTACACATAACTAAGAAAGTATGTGCCAAGATTATTTTACAAGAATTCCCACAAGCACAACAAACAAAATATAATGATCGATGCCCCATTCCTTTCTCTCTAAATCCTTGAGACATCATCGACAGGTCCTCAAAATGGTTCATTAAGATAAATCATAAGAAAAGATCATAGGCAACAATCAATGTTATTTGTATCTCTTTCCAATTGAACATAGCTAAGGTGATTTCTAATACTAATGTCCATCGCAGGAAGGATATATCCCAGGACATGTTGACTAGATGTTTTGATTAGGATGAAGTGTGTGATAAGTCGTTGATACAAACTCCACAGACTCGTTTACCTATGATCTAGACTCTAGATTGTGACACTTATGTTCTCACTTTACGAATTTCTATTTGTTTCACCAAAGGTTGAAGGTGACACTTGATTTATTATGGATGAAGTTTTATTGTGGGTGAAAGCAAAGTGGGATGGATGGTTTTGGATTTTTTGGAATATTTCAATGTTTTTGGTATTTTGAAAATGTTTTGAGGTTGTTTTTGGTCTTTTTGAAAGTTTGTGTGAATGTTTTATGTTTTCAATTATTTGAGGTTATTTAGGGTTTTTCTAAGTTTTCTAAATGTTTTGGATTTTCTAATTTTTAAATGTTTTTGGATTTTTATGAGTTTTTCAAATGTTTAGGGATTTTTTGATATTTTGAATGTTTTTGGGGTTTTTGCGATATTTGAATGTTTAGGGGTTTTTTGAGATTTGACCAAGAACCTAACCTAAAAGACTAACCTAGGGGCCTTGGGGGATGATCAAATATTAGCCTTGCCTATGTTATACATGCAGAAGCCTCATAGTTTGACTGACTTGACTTATTGACAATGAGATATGAACAGTTGATGGATTGCCAGTTTATTATGACACACTCCTAAAGGACTGACCTAGGGTGTCTTGGGGGCTGGTCAAAGATTATCCTTGCCTGTGTTCAAGCTCAAAGAATCGTAGTTTGACATGGTTCTATTTTTTATTTGGATTTTTTATTTTTTAACCTTTTTAGGGATTTTTGAAGTTTTCTGGATGTTTTGGATTTTGACTCTATAATTTTGTCAATGTTTTTGGATTTTAGCTAATATTTTGAGGTAAATGATACCTAGATCATGATGTCGATGTCATTTTGTGAGATATAAGACATGGATCAAGATTTATTTGAAAACAAGAGTGTAATAACTTGCCCCCAGTGTCTAGCAATACTTCATAGTGTAATGGACGAACCAAGATAGGCAATGTATATGTGAAGATTTCGATAGAGTTTTATCATGATATATATTGGCTATTGGAATTCATGAGATAAAATGCTAAAGAGCCTGTCAAAAATCTTGCTATGAGTAGAGTTGAAGTATACGCTGAATCTTTGTCAAGATTAAGATAAGCTGGAATATCTGGATGAATCTGCATTAGATGGATGAAGGGAACATTGGATTTATCATGACTAGGATGAGATGCTTTTGTCTGAGAAGGATCATATAGATGCTTGATTCTATTCATGACACTTTTTTGGTAGGTTTTCATGATAGTACTTTCCCAAAGCGCCATCATAGTGGTTTTCACTTGAGGATGATTTTTATTTTTACTATTTTCTTTATTTTTTGAAAATTTTACCCTCATGTAGAGATTACTATCATAACATGCCATGGATACCCTGCTTGAATAAGTTTCTTTGCTAAGATATGAGCACTTAGATGTAATTTTGAAGAACTTTGATCTACCTTGTGGATATCGGAATTCACCTTCAGAATCCTTATGATGAAGAGTAGCTAACAAAACACGGCCAATGTGAGAATTGGATATCATGAATGAAGTGTACAGTGTCATGCATGAAGAAATATGAGATGGATTGGTTGATAGTTTGGAACCTTTGACTCTCCAAACTTGGGAAGATGAGCGATGATTAGTGGGGATGGAGGTTTTCAGGGAATTAGGACCAACCACTAGATATACTTTGTTCCTTTCTTGAGAAGTATTCTTTTGTATTTGAGGACTCTTATGATGGATACATTTCCCATTTTGATTTACCCCATAGTTTCTTTGAGTAATGGACTTTTGGAGGGGTGATTTTCTTTATTTTTCTTTGGTATCCATTTGTACTTGACATGTCCTTTTTTCTTTACTACTTCATTTTCTTTGATGATCTTTGCCTTCCTTCAATAATTTTTTTTCTTTTTACATTGGTCCTAATTTGTGTATAACATGATGGGTGAATTCCAACTCATGATATGGCTAGTTGTAGCGTTCACAATATTTTCATCATAAGAATTCTCTGTGCCCCGGATTTTGATGTTTGTAGTAGACAAGATTTCCCTCGATTTTGTGAAAGTATTATCAATACCTAATCCTTTGGCTTGATAATGTATCCTCTGATCCATAGCCACTGAATATGATTTTTCATGAACACGTGATGTTGTCATGGGTTCCTAGTGTTCAAGAATATGAAATTTTTTCTATGGTTCTATTACATCATTATCTATTAATAGTACTTCAAAATATGTTGGTGTTGATTTAAAATATTTTGATGATGCACAATCATTATAAGAATCAAGAATCTCGACTATTGCTTGCTCTTGTGTAGGAATATCAAGAGTGGGAGACTCTTGTTTTGGATGAAGAATGTCTATATTTCCATCAGTAAGAAACATCTTAGGGGTGATGTCAAAGACATCTTTGGAGTTTAAAATGGTTTGGAATATTTCTCTCATTTCTTGGTGAAACTCTGGTGATAAGGGTTCTTAATCCTGACTTGGTTCAAAGTAACTTTCATTATCCTCAAGGGTCTCTTCTTGACATAATCCTTGCGTGGATGATATATCATCATAAATAGACTCTTCACAATAGTTTGTGGGTATGGGTGAAATAAGGGATATTTCTTTCTCATTTAGAACTTCTTCAACATGCCCAATCAATTAATTGAATGTGGGAGAGATATTGCAATTTGATACCCACTTGATGTCATTACAATATAAAATATTTCTAAACACTGTTGATGGGTTTGGACTTTGTTTCAAAATAGTATCTTGATGTATGTTTGATTCCTCATGTTGTGATGAATAAATATGTCCCACCATGGTATTATGGGTATGGTTTACATTATTTGAGGTTAAGGCTTTTCCCAAAAAAAAATCTTTTCCATGATCAGGCATAGGGTTTGTGTAAATTTTATTCCCAAATTTTTGATCGATAGCAATGTCTCCTCATTAAATAAGATCTTGTATTAGATGTTTGAGTCTAAATTTTTTTGTTTTATGAACTTTGTATCAGTGAAATTCACAAAAACGATCTTCTCTATAGCTACGAGGTTTGTCTTGTGGATCTTGATAGTTTGAGAAATCTAGGAGTGTGATAATATTATACTATATCAACCTCTTCAACACACCTTCCATAGGTTCCCCTAAGTGAGTGAATTTTCGTTTGGGAGAACTGTTTATTCTTTGTTATCCATGTTAAGTGTTTGCAAAATTTATTGTTGTTTGATTGTTTGATGGTGGCATGGATGGTTATTATGTGTTCATGGTTTGGGTATTTTCTTTCCTAGGACTAGTTAATACCACATTTGCATCAACAACACCATCACTAGTAATGCTCTTGTTGTTGGCCCAAAAGCAGGGTTTGTCATTAGAACTAGTGGATGGGTGGTTGTATCTATACAAGTGTATTTCCCTATGAGATTAGAGCTCTCTCGATGTTGAGGTCCCTAGGGACAATTTTGTCGTAAGTGGTAATGTATTTCATTTTCAAGTGGAAGGATAGATTTAGATCGAAATTTTCTATGATAATCCCAACTTGTTGTTTGTCGAGAATAGGCCACTTGCTTTTACTAGCTCTTTGCATCCACCTTTGTAGTAAATCATCCAAGGATTCTCCTTTTTTCTTCCTGAGTGTGTATAACTCTTCTAGTTTCACATCCATGTCAAGATTAAAGGAGAAGTGATCTATGAATTTATCAGTGATTTCTTGGAAGGTTTTGATACCCGGAGGCAACTGAGAAAACCAATAAATGGTTAGGCTTGTCAAGCTTTGTGGAAAGAGGCACATCAAATAGGATTCATTGTAGGCATCCTCCATACACATGATGTTAAACTCTTTGACATGGTCTACAGGATTTACTCTCCCTTTGTATTTATCAAATTTGGGAACCTCAAAACTAGGAGAAAAAGGTACCATTGTGATGTTTCAATCAAATGGATATGGACATAGGTTTTGTTGTGTATAGGTCTTCTTCATTTTTCCCATCTAGATATCATGCATTTCTTGTGCTAATGCTTTAAGTTGTGATGCTATATCATCTTGTGGGTTTGGTGGAGGAACATATGTTGTGTATTTTGGGATGGTGGATAGATTGTACGTGGGATTTTGATATGATCGGGTGTTGTATGGTGAGTATGGTGGTGTGGGATATTATGATGGTGATAATAGTGGAGGCATATATGTTCCTAACGTGTTTGTATTGGTGATGTTTCGTTGAGGGTTATAGTATAAACCCTGTTGTTGTTGTTGTTGTTGGGCATACTGTTGGGATTTTTGTTGGGTTTGTTGCTATTTTTGGGCTAGTAGAGCTGCTTGTTGTTGTTTTTGTGCTACTAAAGTTTCTTGTTGTTGTTTCTGAACAACTTTTTGATAAGCATGTTGTGCTTGTAACATAGGATCGGTTGGTTGTTGGGATATCTCTGATGGGTTTTGGGTATTTATGTTTTGCATGGGTTGTGGATTTTTGATGAGAGATTAGGGGTTCCCTTGGTTTAACATTCCTTGAAAGATGATGGATTGGGATGGAGGAATGTAAGTTTGAGGTCCCATTTGATTTTTCATGACGCGAGGGACCGAGCGGAAAGATGATGATGGTGTCATTAAGTATTATGATGGTAATGATACATTAGGACCTTGAGTCCATTGATTGAAAAGGTTCCCTTGACCAATGTCTTGAGGATTTCCTTGTGTTAGGAATGTGGATAAGGTATTACCTTGGTTGATGGGGTTCATAACCAAGGTGTTGTTTTGATCTGGGTCAATTATAGATGGGTTTGATGTGGATGGTGGATTGACTTGAGTAGCTTCGGTAACCACTTGTTTTGATGTGTCAATGGGTTGTTGGAACCACTTGTCAAAGGTTGACTTTGCATGAGAGTGTTAACTTTACCTTGTTGTCCTACTTGAGGCACTTGGTTCACATTACCTTGCATAAAATTAGGCATACTTGGGGTATTTGTGGTGATGGATGAGGATGGTTGCGCTCAAAATTTAGAGGTTGTTGTGATGTCATGGAATGTAAGTGGTTTTCCAAATGTTGGTGTCCAACTTCTATTTTGGGGAAGGTTAGTGGTTAATGGAACAGTCGTGTTGTGAATACCCATAGTTGTGTTTGTTCCTAGACATGAAGTGAGACCAAGGTTGGTTCCTAGCCTAATTTCAACACCAGATGTTGATGTTTGACTTGGTACAACGGATGGAATTTTTTCATTCGTAAATTGGGTTAACCCTTGTGTTGATGTTTGTGTGAGAAAAGTCAGATGATTTTGTTTATACTCAAAGAGTTATTATTTATTAAGTTGAAGTGGGTTGTTCATGACATCTTATACCTCATATGGTTCCAATTTATTTTGTGGTGGTTGTTGTGAGGGGGTAGAATGGCCTCTTGGATCAAATTATGGGGGATTAGGATCACTTGTGGTGGATATAAATTTGGTTTCTTCCATGATTCTCTCGTGTTGTGATCTTGTTGCTACCATAAATTGTGGGTCACCTATGGGAGAGTTATGCTAAGATTTGTAATGTTTAAACTCTCTAGTTGACTCAAATCTAGGTAAAAGGCTCTAAGTCTTTTTGGAGCAATGATGATAATTGGAGATGAAAAGATGAATGATGTGGAGAATGATTTTTGCAAACATTTTCGGACAACACTTTTGACTTAGAAGTTTTTATTATTTGATGTTTGGATAAAGGATGTTAATGAACTTGTGAATCTTTAGGGTAGACTTGTGACCTTCAAAATAAACTAGTCCAAAGATGATAACTAACTTAGCTAAGTGCATGGAAAAGGATTCATTTCACATAAAAAGTAGCTAAGTTAGAGTTTGGGTTGATAGATGTCTAAGTCCAAAGTGTTGGTGTACTCAAAAAAATTGCAAAGTTTGGTGAAGTGAAGGATGAGATATGATGAGGGATGGATGAAATGTTTGACCCAATGTTGACCTAGAGTGACCCTTTGTTTTCCAAGACCAAGGTGGTGAGAAAAATGCTATCCCTCTAAAGTGATCTAACCCTAAGGACTCAATTATTTTGGTAAAATAAAACTGAAATGATTTTGACAAGATGGAACTCAATGATTTCGGTAAAATAAAACTCAATGATTTGGACAATGGATCTCAATGTTTTTGATAAAATGGAACTTGGAGTCAATTTATCGCAATACTTTCCTTGTCTCAAATGTGAAGCTTCTCAAACTGCTAATTATATATGTTTTTTCTCCCTCAATTAGTTCAAAGTTTGGTTGAATGATAGCGGGTGTAAGGTTTGGTTGTTCAACTGGAGCGATCAGACACCAAATGGTCATGTGGGGTTCAATTTGTCAATTTATCTTGCTTAATGAGTTTATTTTTACCACAAACACTTTGTCTTGATTAAGTTCAAACTAAATGTCTATGTCGAAAGCATCATAAATTTCACAAGGTCCATTATGTGAAAATCATGAGGTTGGAGCCATAGTTGCCTATGTTAACTTTGGGAAGTATGGATTGAGATATGTCAAGATATTTAGAAATCTCTAAGGATAGAAATCCTTAAGAAAAGAATCAATATCAAGGCTATTTCCAAGGGTATCCATCCATAGACCAATGGATTTGAAATTTAGAGAATTGTGAATTTTTGTTTGCAATGTTTTGGAACCAAGAAAAGTATTAACCTAACTCACAAGAATTTACCACCTAGGTTCAAAATATATTACTTGTTGAGTCCCCACTTGGATTTCTCCAAACGCTAAGACAAAGCGAACAACTAGAGATTTGGTGACACTGGTTCCCCCTTACACGACACACACTTCTCAGGTACACCAAATCTCAAACCTTGAAGATTCGAAGATCCGAAGGATTTCCTATTTCTACAATGAATAGTAAAATCTAGAGTGGCTTCAGAATGATCGTTCTTGCACCAACAAGCATGAAGGTTTTTGGTTACTACAACAAGTGGTTTTTAATTCAAAAATTTTGAGATAAAATGGTGCTATACACATGGCGATTCACTCAGTTAAGAGTCCCCTAGCCCTTAGAAACATCTAAGGGGTTTGACACATCACAAGGATGTTAGAGGAGACATTCATCGATATAGGACAACCACAACCAGTTGGTCAATGACTTTTGTCACACCAAGAATTTATATCACAGACTAAAAATGAAAGCACTACTTGGGTCGTTCCCTCTCACAAGCTGGTAGGTAGACCCTTCTAAAGGTAACATATGTTTGTTGCATAAAATTCCTTTTGTCACCCAATATTGTCAATCAATGCAAGGGGAGAGGATAAGTGCTCCCAAGAAGAAAAAAGTATACTTGTGTGTTTCTCTTCACCCAAGATCACATGAAGCACAAGGGGAGTGGATACGTACAACAAGCCTACTCAAGCAATTCAAACATGTTCATTTTAATCCATCATAGAAAATGAATTTGTTTTAAGCACCAATTTCAAGTGTGGAAGTTTTATTGTTTAATTTTAAACCAACAAGCATAATGATGTGAGGGTTCAGTTTTAACCAATTTGAGTGTTCATTTTAAACCCAAAATAAATTTAGTTTGGTCCTAAAATGTGAAATAAAAAGCAGCATAAATGGGTTATAATTGCCCCAAAAGTGTCGCAACACTTGTTACAATTATAGTTCAACTGATAGTCGTATGCTTTTTTTTTCAAGTTGTATTGTCCAAACCTGCAAAACCCAGTTAGTCTAAAAACCAAAACAAGAAGTTAGAGACATATTAGTGATCAGATAAAGCCAAAAAATTCAAACACATGCCAAAAATCAAGTTATGTTTTGTTTACCAGTAATTCGCAATGTTGAAATCAATTGTGTTGTTGAAATCCATCAATAGCGTAACTTTATAGTATATTCGTTGCCATACTGCAAAATTGATAACGACCCTCTACAACAAACAGTGAGGTCAAATGCATTGCCAAATCGATTGTATCACTAAAAAAGAATTCATTCTACGTTAAAAAATTAAATTAGCATCGCTATATTAATTTATTGTGATGAAATTAATCATGCGTCGCTATTTTAATTATGCATCGATAAACTAAAAATTCAAGTCTGTTGTTGTATAGCAATGCGTCATCAAACGCATTGATAGATAATCAATAGTGTCTTTGTACCTGAAAATATAAGGAAAATGAAGATTTGACAAGAAAATTGTTAGATTAGTTAGTTTGTGCCCTTCTTCTAGCACCAAAATATGACTGATGGATCAGTATGAGCTGACTACACTTGATCCATGAGGATACAAAGCATATTTGAGCCACTAAACGTCAATCCCAATAAGATCAATCAATAAAGACTAAACTAAGCATCCATTAAAACTAACATATTAAACTATGAAAGCTTTTAAAATACCTATTCTAATCCATTGAAACTTATCCTATTGGAGGAGTGGTGTCACATTAATGTGGAATGTTAACCCTTTCCCAATCCCGTGGATAAATGAGCTTGTTTCAATCAATTCTATTGAAGAGAATCGATGAAACCGATGATAGATGTGTGATGAAACATGATTCAAATACTAAACTAACATGATGCAAGTTATTTTAACATGATATATACTAAGATGATTGATATGGGTGAGTGCAAAGCTAATCTAAATGGATTTTAAGCTAAAAAGATTCAAACCCTAATTACCGAATAAGCTAAATGGATGCATCTATGTTATCATGAAATCCATTAATGGAAGCTAAGATAATATGCAAGTAAAATTAAGCTAAAATGAGGTTAAATATGAGTGCAAGTGCAAGTGATTTTAACAACATAATTTTGTTGTTAAAAGATGGATCGATGAGTTTCAACAGCATAAGTTTGCTCTGAAAAGATGGATGGATGAGTTTCAACAGCATAAGTTTTCTCTGAAAAAGTGGATGGATGAGTTTCAACAGCATAAGTTTGCTTTGAAAAGATAGATGGATGAGTTTCAACAGCATAAGTTTTCTCTCAAAAGATGAATCCGTTTGTCTCCAAATAGTGTTCTATTTAGAGGAAAGAAAATGAGAAATGAAGGGTTAAGATTAAAAAGTTTAATAAATGGTCAAAAATGGAGAAGAGATGAAACATGGATCTTGTATTCTCATCAATGGATTAGAATCAATGATCACATGGAGGAAAGAGTCAAGGGCTCATATTCTTCCAAACAAACACACATTCAAAACTTGCACAAGAAGTCTTGTAAGTTAACTTGCACATGAAGTCTTGTAAGTTTGTTATGAGGGAGAATATTCCTTTTTCAAATGAGTGAAAATATAGAAGATTCTTTGGAATATTCTCATGGGTGAAGAAAATTAGATATTTAGCAAATTAAAACAAAGTTTTAATACACAAAAGGGGAAGGAATATTCCACAGGAATATTCCCCTTTTGGAGGAATGTGTAAAGGAAGAATATTCCTTTAGAATATTCTCTTGCAAGTGGGGGGAATAGATTTATTAGTTAATTTGATAATTAAAAAAGTTTTAATTATGTAAATTAGGGAAATAGGATATCCATTAAATTATTTATTTATTTAATGAAAAGGGGAATTACATGATTTTCATTAAATGAATGATTTAATGAAAAAAGGGAAGTGAGATGATATTTAATTAAATAACTTAAGTTTATTTAATTAAATAAGAGGACTTAGGGATTTAAATTAAATAATTTGATGTATTTAATTTAATAAGACAAAATGTTAGTATGAAAGGGGGTGAATTAATCAAATTAATAGATAAAAATGATATAATTAATTAAATAGCTAAGCTAATGTAATCAATTAACCAAAAATGGGATGGGTTTTAGGATGAAATGATGTTAGTATATCTGATGTGATCCATCGAGACATTTTTACGTGTCTACACTTATCAAAGTGTTGTACCCAAAATAATTTTTTTGCTTCAATAAGACATTTTTGTAAAATGGTCTAAATCTTGTAAAATTATCGTCAAAATCAATTTTAGGTCAAACGAAACATGGTATTTTTGTGGGTTTATGTCAAGGAGGATACTTGCAAATTTTGGAAATTTTTAAAATTAGGGTTTCGGGTCCCTATTTTTAGGAAAACCCCAAAAAAATAGGATCTTCCTAGAAATAACTCAAAATGATTTTGATTGGCTTATTCTTCGTCACAATCACACTGGTCCAATCAGAATCATAAAAAAGTCATTTTTTCTCTAGTGGGTCTACTTCATTTTTTAAGGAGAAAAGATAGGACCTTTGAGGTCAACAATGGTAGGTGGCCAGTACCAGTCATCAAGATCTAAGCTTCAAATGTTGCACAAATGAGTCTATGGCGAAAGATGCTCGAAAAGATGCTTCACAACAAAGGGGAATTTCAAAAAGTTGAAAAATGCAAAAAATAAACTATCTGGAATGTTGGAAGCTTCATAGATCACGCATGCACAACGGCGAACACAGTCAACACATCAACAACAACGATGATGCAATCGACAAACACGTGAATGGTTGGTGTTGGTGTTGCACACGGATGACAGACGATGATTGTGGTCAACATAGTCGACGACACGGTGAATGCAAAGTTCAAGAAGGATGAAAATCATTGAAAATGACTAAATCTGGAGCCAAAATGCACCCATGCTAGCCAAGGGTGCCCAAGAATTCAAGGGATCAAATACAGTTTTTAAGATTTGCAAAGCTAGTCATCCTCTTCAGAATTAATTTACAAGCTTTTTGACGAATCATCAAGCTAGTTCAATAGATTCATTAAAAGTTGACGAAAGAAAGGTAGAAGTGGAAGATGTTGAAAGAAAGAGTCATCAAAAGGGCATTTCATCAAAGGAAATTGCACCCCTATAGCCCAAGGGCACCCAAGAAAGAAATATCTCAGAAGTCAGTATTTGGGTTGGCCATCTCCAGATGATCTCTCTAGATTCAGCCCAACCTTGCAACAAATTTGTTCACCAACTCAAAGAACATATCAAATGACAGTAGTTGTTGATCAAACAAGGACATGAAATGGAGGATATATTGAACTTCATCAGTATAACTAAACCCCTACAGGCCAAGGGCGCCCAGCCTTTTGAGCAACTAGATGAAGTTTTTAGTAGTTGTCTTCTCTAAGGCGTCTTCTTTGAATCCTTCCGGTTTCACGATGAATCCAGTTGCCAATCCATGGGACATGTCAAATGCATGTAAAAAAAGATTAAGCCTGAAATGTTGAAAGTTAAGACAAGTTAAAAATGAGGAAAAATTGGCTAAGTATGGAGCAAAATGTACCCTTCTAGCAAAAGGCACCCAATGTTTTGGAGCACCAGATGCAGCTTTTGTGCCTCACAAATTCCAAGGAGACCTCCTCAGAATTGATCAATGTCCACAATGAGACTATCAGCGAATTCAACAAAGCAATCAAACATATGATGCTAAAGACCAAACTAGAGCATTTTGTGAAGGGTTACAAAGCATAAATTGTGTCTCAAAAGCACAAAAGTGCCCCCGTAGGCCAGGGGCACCCAAAATTTTGAGCCCTCTTAATCAAACATCAAAACTTGTAATACTAGTCATCCTTTCCAGAATTGAACTATTTATCCATTCGATATCTCAGAATGTTTGTGGGAAACATCAATCACTGGTGCTTCTAGGGGTAAGTGCACCAAGATGGTTCCCAAATAGGGGACTTAAATGGACAGCTTTTTTCTAAATTCGGGAAATACTGACCTTGGACGTGAAATTGAGGATAGTTACACTCAAAATTTTGAGACGGAACAAAAACAAGGATCGAAGTGCTCCAAGTCTACTTTCTAAACTACTAATTTATTTTTAAAATGGTTGAGATTAAGGGGTTCAAAAGAGGGACCTACACAAATTGGTGTTGTTTTTGTTAGAAAAACATAACATAGCAACTCTTGTATGACCCTCGTATGGTGAATTTTTTTAATGAATATTTGATTTTTTACTAATTTTCGAAGTGGACACTTCCTGAAAAATAGAATTTTGGCCGTGCTACCCCTACAAATTTTGGAAACTAATTGAATTTTTCTTATTTTTAAAAAATAAAATTAGAATGGAGTCTAGTTTCTAAAAATTTAATTTATTTGAAAATTCGATGAACGGTTAATTTATAACGAAAAAAAAACCAAAAACTACTTTTTGACAAAAAAGAGACATACAAACAAAATAAATTATGGATGAAAGGCTTAACATTGTCAAAAAGTGAAAAACATTACATCGTTGGATAGCTAAGAGAGAACCCAACATTACCCATGTGTTTTATTTTTTCGATATTGAGCGACATGGAATCTTGACGGTGAGCACGAACTCGATTATGTGAAATATGGTAGATTTTGTAAAAACACGTCTCTGATCATTGGGAATGCCCTCCAAGCCTTTGGATTTGTATTCCAAGGAAAATACCAATCCTAAGGCTTGGGGATTCCCAAAGCAAGATATAACATGAGCGTGTTATAACGCGCTCACGTTATATCTCAGTTTCGACATGTTTTTCGCTTCTGCGAGAAACATGTCAACTAAGACATAATGCAAACACATTATAATGCACCTATGTTATGTCCTCCTTTATGTTAAATTTTAGTCTATTGAATTTATGATAATATATTTGTATGTTTGTATGTACATGTATGCTCATATGTCATGTATGTATGCATACATTTCATGTATGTATGCATGTATGCATGCTTGTATGTATGCGTGTATGCATGTATGCATCAATGCATGTATATTGTATGTAAGATTATATCTACACATGTATGTATGTATGCTTGTATGGATGTAGGATTGTATGTACATATGTATTATGCTTTTATGTATGTAAGTATGTATGTATTTATGTATGTCTTTAGAGGGAGGGAGAATTTAGAGAGAGAGAGAGAGTCTGGAGAGAGGGAGAGGTGGTGGAAGTGAGAGTTTAAGAGAGAGGGAGTGGGAGAGAAGGGGTTGGAGTGAGAGGGACTTAGCTAGGTAGGGTGGGAGGGATAGAGGGAGGATGAGAGAGAGAGGGGGTTGGGAGAGAGAGAATTGAGAGAGAGGGAGAGAGAGAGAGAGACAAAGAAAAATAGAGAGTTTTGTAGGTAGGGTGCCAAAGGGAGAGACTTGAGAGTGTGAGGGGGGTGAGAGGGAGAGACTTGAGAGATAGGTAGTGAAAGGGGTTGTGAGAGAGAGGGAATGGGAGAGAGAGGGACTTATCTAGGTAGGGTGGGAGGGATAGATAGAGAGAGGGCATAGAGATAGAGAGAGTTACCTAGGTAGGTTTCCAGAGGGAGAGACTTGAGAGATAGAGGGGGTGGGAGGGAGAGACATGAGAGAGAGGGAGAGAGGGAGAGAGAGGGAGTGGGAGATATTAGAAGAGAGTGGGAAGGGTACAGAGAGAGATGGATAGAGCGAGTGAGGGAGGGTGGTATGGATTGATTGAACAAGAGGTACATAGAAAGTGGGAGAGGGTAGATATAGACAATTAGAGAGGGTAGGAGGGAGGGAGAGGTGAGATGTATAGATAGAGAGAAAGTGATAGGGGTTTAGGGTATAAGGTTGAGGGATTAGGTTGGAGGACCTATAGGGTTGATGGTTTCTAGGGTATTAGGGTTTAAGGGTTGAGGGTTGAGGGAATAGGGTCGATGGTAGAGGGTATTGGGTTGAGGGTATAGGGTAGAAGGTTTAAGGGTTTAGGGTTGAAGGGTTTAGGGTTTACCTGGTTGAGGGTAGAGGGTTTAGGGTATAGGTTTGAGAGTATATGGTTGAAGGATTAGGTTCATGTTCCAATGTAAAGGGTAGACGGTATAGGGGTTGAGGGTTTAGGGTTTAAGGATTGAGGGTTTAAGGATTAAGGGTTGAGGGTTGATAATTGAGGGTTGAGGGTTTAATGTATAGGGTAAAGGGTAGAGGGTAGATGGTTTAAGGGTTTAGTGTTTAAGGGTTGAGGGTTGAGCATTGAGCATTTAAGGTTGAGGGTTGAGGGTTGAGGGTATAGGGTATAGGGTCGAGGGATTAGGGTTGAGGGTCCAATGTATAGGGTAGAGGTTATAGGGGTTGAGGGATTAAGGGTTGGGGGTTTAGGGATTAGGATAGAGATTTTTATTGGATTTAAGGGTGTAAGGGTTGAGGGATTAGGGTTTAGGGTAGAGGGTATTGGGTTGAGGGTTGAGGGTTGAGGGTAGAGGGTTTAAGAGTTTAGGGTTTAAGGGTTGAGGGTTGAGGGTTTAGGGTTTAGGGTTGAGTGTTTAAGGGTTTAAGGGTTGAGGGATTAAGGTTAAAGAGGGTTGAGGGATTAGGGTAGAGAGTTTACTAAGTGGGTTTAAGGGTTTGAGGGTTGGGGGATTAGGGTTGAGGGTATAGGGTAGAAGGTAGAGGGTTTAAGGGTTGACAGTTTAGGGTTGAGGGATTAGGGTTTAAGGGTTGAGGGTTGAGGGTTGAGAGTTGAGGGATTAAGAGGGTATAGGGATTGAGGGATTAGGTTTTAAAGGTTGAGGGTTGAGGGTTGAGGGATTAAAAGGGTATAGGGGTTGAGGGATTAAGAGGGTATAAGGGTTGAGGAATTAGGGTTTAAGGGGTTGAGGGTTGAGGGATTAAGAGGGTATAGGGTTTGAGGGATTAGGGTTTAAGGGTTGAGGGTTGAGGGTTGAGGGTTGAGGGATCAAGAGGTTATAGGGGTTGAGGGATTAGGGTTTAAGGGTTGAGGGATTAAGAGGGTATAGGGGTTGAGGGATTAAGTTTTAAGGGTTGAAGTTTGAGGGTTGAGGGATTAAGAGGCTATAGGGGTTGAGGGATTAGGATTTAAGGGTTGAGGGTTGAGGGTTTATGGATTAAGAGGGTATAGGGGTGGAGGGATTAGGGTTTATGAGTTGAAGGTTGAGGGTTGAGGGATCAAGAGGTTATAGGGGTTGATGGATTAGGGTTTAAGGGTTGAGGGTTGAGGGATTAATATGGTATAGGGGTTGAGGGATTAGGGTTTAATCAATCCCTCCTGCCCCCTCTCCCTCTCTTATGTCTCTCTCTCATTGTTCAATCACTCCCACTCTCTTTATCCCTCTCTCCCTCTCCCTCTCTCTCCCTCTTTCTCCCTCTCCCTCTCTCTCTCTCCCACTCTCTCTCACTCTTATCTCTCTCCCCTCTATCCTTAACCCTTAACCCTTTAAACCCTTAACCCTTAAACCCTTAACCCTTTAAACCATTAACCCTTAAACCCTTAACTCTTAACCCTCTACCCTCTATCTCTCTCCCAATCCATCTCTCCCCCCCTCTCTCTCCCATCTCTCTCCCTATTTTCTCCTCCTCTCCCATCCTCCCTCTCTCCCCCTCCCTCTCCCCTCCCTCTCCCTCTCTCTCCCTTCCCCTCTATATCTCTCTCTCTATCTCTCTCTCCCTCTCCCTCTCTCTCTCTTTCTCCCCTCTCCTACTCTCCTCTCTCTCTCCCTCTCTCTCTCTCTTCCCTCACCCACTCTCCCACTATCTCTTTCTCCCCTCTACCACTCTCCCACTATCTCTTTATCCCCCTCTCCCTCTCCCTCCCTCTCTCCCTCCCTCTCTCCCTCTCTCTCCAGGTCTTTCTCTCTTTCTCTCAACCATACACCCTCTACCCTTAACCCTTAAACCCTCAACCCTACCTCCCTCTCTACTATATATCTACCTCTCTCTCTCTCTCACACACACACACAAACTCACCTATATCTCCTCTACTATAAGGGTATAGGGGAGAGATATAGAATTAGGATAGAGGATATAGACAAAGAGGGAGAAAATAAATCTATTAAAAAATCCATATTTCATATAACATGAGCATGTTTTGAAGAATTAGAGATGTTACCATTTTAGCAAGAAATAATGTGCTTGCGTGTTTTTTCTTCCACTAAAAATAGTAAAAAACTCAATATACCCATGATGTCCAGGCCCACATTTTGCATATTCTCTTGGTTATGTGTGTGCTCCGACAAAAAGTAGCTTTTTGATGATGTAGTGAAGTGTGAAAACATGTTTTTCCCATTCCACCATGTTTTCCATGATCTTTCTACCACCTTTGCATGAAATAATAGAGTTTCCACTTTGAAAGACATATAATATCAATTCAAGTTTGAATTCCATTGAAAACTGATATACAATTGAAATTTGGAGGGGAACAAGCTTTTGAAAAAGTCAAATTGTTGTGGAGTTTGAAGAAAGAAGAAGCTAAGGCTACATAATTGGGTTGAACTCCTCCATTTGAAAGTCTAGTTTTTTAGGTATGTGAAGTCTTTGCACATTTTCTTTCATTCTATTATGGCTTGCTTTCATTTTTGTTATTTTGCATATTTCATGTTCATCATTGTTTGTTTGTCATTATAACCTTAGGTTGTCAATGCACATTTTAAATTACAAAATTATATACACTTGCCAATTACCATTTTAAACCTAATGTAGAGAATCTACCAGGATCCATAAATCATCAAGGGTACTTCTAACCCTAACTTAAATTGAAGAAGATCAACCAACAAACTCAGTGATCTTTTCATCAAAATACTTCAATTTCACTTGATTTCATATTTCCACAAAACATTAGAACTTTGCTTAAAATCTTTGTTAGAATAAAAAATAGATTAACCATCATAAAATTGATTGTAACATAGCATAAACTTGATTAGAAACTCAGAACCATTCAATTCGTTCATGATTCACTAATTCAAGAACTCAATGTTGCAACTTACATGGAAAAATAACAACAAATCATGGAAGGTAATTACCAACCTTTATCCAGACATACAAGACACTATAATCAGCATGTTATTGATTGAAATAAACCAAATACACATTCACAAACCACAGATCCATCAAGCTCTTTAATTCTTGCAGTCATAACATCATTTTGCACAAGGAGTCAACTTTTATATTTCTTGAGAGTATAACAACCAAATGATGGATTATTGTTTTCCCCTGCACAAAACAACATGCACACACCTTACACAACCCAAAAATAAGCTACTCTACCAAACTACAGAGCCTAGAATTGACTTACCTTGTGTATTTATGCAATCAGAGGAGGTCCTGTAAAACAACTCAACACAAAATCAACCAACAACAATTCACAATTAACAATTCATATAATCCACAATAGGATTCTTTGTTCCAACTTCATCAAAATTGGATTTATACACCAACTAGGCCTAAAATTATGCCTCTTATAGAAAGGACCTTATCTTCAATCCTTTTCCAAAACACCAAAATCAATAGGGCAGCAGTCTATATGTTATGAAACCAAGGATTCCACCATTTGTTTTCATAAAATCACTCACAAAAGTGCCAAATCATAAAATTGATGTAGAGAGGGATGACGACCTACTCCAAATGACAAATAAATGATCTTAGATCAACCTCCAAAATAGATTCCAAATATCTCACCAAAATTCACCCTTTGAGCATGCTTCCCCTAGCTGTATTCCAAACCCATGGTGCAGGGGCACCTACAACTATGTTTCAAAATCTACTTTGGTGACAGTTTGTCTTAAGATATTTGGAGGAGTTCAAGAGTTTTTAGATGCTTTGTCATAGATTTTATTGAAAATAAGGTCTAAATAGACCAATCTTTCATGTATTTAGTGATTTTGTGAGTTTGGTGATCAAATGTGCAAGTATGCACTCTTGCTTTAGAAAATTGTCAATTTTGCCATATAATCTTTGAAGGCAAATTATTCAAATTGTAAATAGAAGTGCAAGAAAAGAGTCTAGAAGTTGTATTAGGGATGAAATAAAGGCATTTTAGTGGTCTTAGGTGTCTTGGACAACAAAGTTGCATAATGTTGCTTATTTAGCAAAAGTTGTCAATGTTAGCATTTTTTAAGATAAATGAAGGTCTTGGTAGTTAACAGGTGGTTATAGGTTGGTTATGGATGTGGATCAGTCGGAGAAGGGCCTAAAATTTATTTAAAAACCTGGTATGGCCTCATTCAAGAGGTTGGTGAACTTTGAATAAGAAATAAACTTGCATTTACATTCTTTTTCTAAAGATCTCACTACGTTTTGTGTGTTTGCAGACCCTGTATGGGTTGTACAGGCTTAGTAATGGTGTGAAATTGATATTATTCCATAAATAAATGTTCCTAATTTCATTTTGATCCCTTTGAAGGGTTTTTAATTGAGCTTTGTGCTTGGAATTCATAAATTTCTAGAAACTGGGTTCTTGGATTGTCAAGGGTTTGAGGGAAATTTAATGTCTTAGATGGCATCCCACCTATTGTGCTCTCTGTGACTCAGTGGGGTGACCATGTAGGATGTACTTAGGATTTTCTTAGGAGTAGAGAAGAACAAGTTTAAATTTTCTCATGAATGATGTTGGTTTAAGTGGAAATACCCTATTTTCTCATAGAAAACAATGGCCCGGACCTAAGAAAGAGGGGTGCAGTGTTGCTAGAGGGCAGATGAGGGTTCCTTAAGCGTTGGTGAACCTATATAGAGGCGTTTGGGCAGTTGGTTTTGTTGATGTATTTTTTATGCACTTCACAACACAGGCGATGCATAGGTGCATCACCTCTGTTGAAAGACAATCTTCCACAATCAAATTGCAGAACACTATCCCAAGGTCTCTAATGTCAGGTCTTGACAGTGCTTGGAATATCTCAGTTGTTTCATGTGATTTGATGGAATCACAAGGAAGTCTTATGGATGAGTTACAAAGTGGGGAAGTTGGATCTCCAAATGGAGTTCTTAAGATGGGAGAGTTGTTGTGTGTTTGTTGCAGGTTCAAACAATAGTCTTGAACTCCATTTTATCATTGAATTTAGCTTTATAATGTTCAATGAACCTTGCCTAAGGTTACTTATTAAATAAAGGAAAAAGGGTAGGCAAGAGAGAAGGTTCCTGGATCTGAAACTACGAATGAACAGTGATCATGGAGGCTGCTACAGTAGACAAAACCCCTAAACTGGGTTTTGCTTGGCCAAGAGAAACCTACAGTTACACAAAACCAGTGAAATCTTCTAAGGACTGCTGATTTTTAGATTTTACATGTACATCATGAACATGCAATTGAACTAAGTTGCAATGATGAAATATGGAAGCCCAGGCTAACTTTGCACATCAGTTTGTCATCAACAATTGCCAAAAGTATGGGTTGGAAATTCATCAAATATTGTAATAGCAAATACCATCATCACTTCCATTCAAGAAAATAACTACTAAACTAATAGGGAAGTAGAACCATGCACACATAATGAGAAAAATTAAAAGATAACACAAATAAATCATGCAATGTTTCTTTCTATTGTTGTAGAATGCCTTTACAGCAGCTCTCCAACCCTTTACAAATGAGGGTGAGACCTCTATTTATAGTTTTCCAAAGCCCAAATGAATGGCTAGGATTGATTTACATTGTGTGGACCATATTTGATTACACTAGGGCTTCACCTACCCCACAATATTCAGCAATTTAAAATACATTTTTTGTCTTTTCCCTATTTATTCTTTTAGTGTTCAGGTGTTGTAGCAGTTTTGTCTTCTAGCCTATTTCCCTTTTACTATAGCTGAAACTACTTGAAAGTTGCCCTTTGGTTAATGGAATTGCAACATTCTTCATTGGATCAAATGGGTCTATTGACAACTAGAATCAATGGATTCGTTGCCCTTGATTCAAGTGGAAAACCCTTTAAAGATCATCATCATCTGGTGAAAAGTAGGACAACTCCTCTTATATTGTATTCAAGGTCACCCCCTTGCATTTTTGTCATTGACTTCCTTTACACAGGCCTTCTTCTAATGCGAGCTCTATTCATGGGCGCCATGAGGAGAGGTGGGAATAAAGTGAATGGTGATAGGAGCTATGTGCTTTCCTTGTTTAGCTTTCTCAATGGGTCCCCCAATGGACCCATGGTAGGCTTCTTGAAACCTGCATACATGAAGTGTTGTAAGTGCTTTCATACACAAATCAAGGCAAATTTTAGTCAAATCCTATAAAATCCTTGTTAGATTCACCCATGCATCATCAAAAGATCATAATATTCATATCTGGAGCTCATTTGGACCATAAACATTAATGTGTACTCCAGAGGGGCCGGGTTCTGGAATTAGCCAGGGATGGGCGAAATTCTTGGAATAGTCGTAGAGGGACGGAGTTTCGGAAATGGCCACGAAGGGGCCAGGTTTCGGAAGCTGGAACGCCAGGGGTGGACAGATGAAAAATACAGAAAAGGGGAGATGAAGTTCTCAAAATGGCCATAGAGGTGTCAGGTTCTGGAACAGCCAGGGATGGACGAAGTTCCCGAAACAAATGCAGAGGGACGGAGTTCCAAAAACGGCCACAAAGGGGCCAAGTTCTGAAAGCTGGAACGTTGGGGGCAGACGAATGAAAAAATAGCCGCAGAGGTGTCGAGTTTCAGAATAGCCAGGGATGGAGGAAGTTCCCAGAATAGCCCCAGAGAGACTGAGTTCTGGAAATGGCCACAGAGGGGTCGAGTTCCGAAAGCCAAAACGTTGGGGGCAGATGGATGAAAAAACAACAAAGGAGGGATGGATTTTTGGAAACCGCCATAGAGGGGGCCAAGTTTCGGAATAGCCAGGGATAGATGAAGTTCTTGGAATAGCCACAGAGGGATGGAGTTTCAGAAATGGCCATGGAGGGGCTAGGTTCTAGGAGCCAGAACGCCAGGGGTAGATAGATGAAAAAATAGAAAAGGAGGGACAGAGTTTCAGAAATGACCATAGAGGGGTCGGGTTTTGGAAAAGCCAGGGACAAACGAAGTTCTCAGAACAACCACGAAGGGACAGAGTTTTGGAATGAAAATTTTGCAACTTCCTGAAACTTAACGAAACCTTGGCATTTCACAAAGGCACCACAAAAACATCCCAAATCCATGGGAAACTTCTCCCCACAGTCACAAATGAAGGAAAAAGCTAATCGAGGGAGCAAGGATGAGGCCTAGAGGATGTCCAGGCAACGAGCGAAGGGAAACATGTAGGGGCACTTCCGTGAAAGCAAAAGACTTAGCGAAACTTAGGTAGGTGAATTTGATCATTTAAAGACACATGACCGATCTAGGACCCAAGAAAGGGGCACACAAAATGAGACGGGATAAAATCAGCTCATCAAGAGTGAAAAGAGTGGGTCCCTACCCATGGTGGGGTGTGTGTGCAAACCATGCACAACAGGTTTGAATTGGGAAATTGTGGAAGGTAGAGTTTCAGTAAGGAGGCCTAAAAACCCTTGTTTCCTAGGTTCTAGAGAGGGTTTTAAAATTTGTTGATTGAATGAGTACTTGGGGTCCTCTAACCTTGATAATTGTTAATTTTTAAACCTAAGACAAGACTTTTTTCAGTCATGGAGGCCTTGTGGTGGGTTCTTGAGGGGGTCCCTTTGTAAAATTGGCTAATTTGGGCCCTAAAACAATGAAATTTTTCATTTTGAGGAAAGTGTCTTAAAAGATTCATATGTGGGATTTTGATATGTCTCATACCATTGAAATGGATATCTAGATCAATCATTTGTTTGATAGGTGTTTTGGGAGGTTTGTGAGAAAAATCCCTAAAACTGGTTTGTGAAGCCTACAAGCCAATTTTGGGTCAAAAGTGGCTTTTAGAAGAGTTTGTTTGATATTATTTTTGTAGGTGATTGAATGTCAAGATTCTGACATCTTGAAGGTTTTGACACTCTTTTCCTGCATCAAATTTTAATTTGGAGTCATAATGAAGAGTCATGGTTGATAGGTAACCCTGTTGTCCTTTTGAGTCAATTGAAGGTTGATGTCTTGGTTGGCATATTTGAGAGAAGTTGTGTCAATTTGTATCTTGCATTCCCACCACTCTACATCAACCCAGTTCCAAGAACACAACATACATCAGAACTAGGGGTGACTTCTTTGGACTATGTTTGACTTAGCAAAAGGGTTCCCAATTACCCCAAATTTGCAAAGGAAGTACCTTTTAAAGGTGATGTTTCCACTCAAACACCAAGAATAGTCAATTTTCATGATACCAAACCACCAATTTCATGATTACTTTGCCCATATAAGTTCATTACCCTACTATCCCAAGAAACCCTCCAAAACATAAGCAAAAACAAGGGTTTTCAAGGATTTCACAACTCCAAGCCTCCCCCATTCCTCCCAAGGGTCCAAACACCTTCCAATACCTTTGGAAAAACTTGTCAAACACTCACAATTCCATTACACTCATTATTTTTCAGAATCACCATCATGGTTATTCACTTTCACATAGAAATGTGCTCTGCCCAGCCTAGTGCATCACTCCACTAACCAAACCCATGATCTTCTAGACTCCCAAACACATTTTAAATCTACCTTATTATGTTACACACCAATCCACCAAGTTATAGATCCATTACAATGGGTGGATTGGTGAAAATCAATACATTATAGCCTCAAACCCTTACAATGTCAAAATAGGGAAGACTTGGAGAAACAACTTAAAATCTCTTCTAAAATGGTATTAAGACACCAAACTTGATTCAAGTGAAGATAAATTCATGCATAAATTATCTCCCAAACCTTCAAGGCATCACACACTTGTACGGGTCCATACACAAAGAAAGAACACAGAAAAACATAGGAAAATCACAAAAATCAGAGACTTCCTTTATTTTATTTTATTTAAATCTTGAAGAGAATCCTCCATTCAAGAATTTACATGATATTTATCATATTTTACTTCAAACTCAACTCCCCCAATGTATCTATTTTGTAACTTCTTAACTAACTTATCTCTTGACAACTTTTCCAAAAATGCAATTTTTTGCAAATGTCAAGCCAAATCACCCCCATAAACACCTAGAATGAATCAAAAGAACTAAATACATATTAAGAGTGGTCTCATAGACCTTATTTAACATAGATCTATATTAGACTCAAAAACAACAAGAACCTTGCTTTTACCCATCTTCACATGCACCAAAAACCATCCTTTTTACCCAAGAAACTAGTGGTTTATTGAAAAACACTCATCCAACCCTCACACAATCTTATGAATACTTCAAACAAGCCTAAAATTCTCCGCAAAAACTCAATTCAACAAGAAACCATGCTTCCCCAATTCAAAACACACTTTAGCATATCAAAACCACTCGAAATCTCATGGAAAACTCAAAATTTCACTCTAAGGCTTCATGCCCAACACCCTTTTACACCTCCCCTGCACAAAAATAGCATTCCCTCACCTATTTATTGATAATCTTCCTTCAAATCTTCTAAATATCGCATCGATTTTTTCCTAAATCCTAGACAACAACTTCTTGAATTGACAATTTCCATTCAATGGTGCTCCCGCACCATGTATGCTTCCACGGTTTGTATACATATATATGACATAAGTTGGCATTTTGTATGCTTGTCCATGCTTCCATTTTGAGCCTATCTTTCAATCATGGCATGCCACATTACCACATTTCTTTAAGGCATTCTGGATTGAAAAAAATCATGTCACGTTTGTCTATGCTAGGTTAACTCTTGTACAATAAGTATTCTTTATGAAGCCTTGAATGACATATATTTTGATTAACTTGAATGGATACATTTTTAGGAACTAATATTCATCTCATTACCATGCTATAGATAAAATTATCCTCCATGCCAAAGAAAAATACAAAGAGGAAACTAATAGACGAAGAGAATGAAACCTTCAAAGAAAAGGAAAGAGTTCGGGTGGCGGCATATTGTGAAAAGAAGAAATTGAAAACGATTGACGAAAACAAGCCAATTGAAGAGGAACCTCAACTGTCAAAAAGAGAAAAGGGATTGGCAGCACAAAAGGAATGAATGTGAAAGCATCGTGGTAAGACATATTTGGATACCGTAGTTGGAGACACACCCTCTACGACAAGTGAATATGAAGGGACACCATTAAGCACAAGAGAATATGGAGGGAAACCATCTACCGCAAGTGAATATGGATGGAAACCATCTACTGCAAGTGAATATGGAGGGACACCATCTACCACAAGTGAATATAGTTGGACACCATCCAACACATCTCAAGTTGAGAGTACATCATCACTTAGATTTGATGAAGAAGGTATTCCATCATCCCCACGTGAACCTCAAGGTATGTCTTTTTCTCCACCCTCGATCGAAGGTACACAATCTAGCCCACCTCAATTAAATATTGATGAAATTCCTAATGTTGAGATGTATATACCTAGGAGAACACCACCTAGAATTTTGTGTAGAAAGCCAAAGTATTTGATTAATATTGATGATGATATTTTGCAGCACATGGAAGGTAAGATTTCAACATGCACTTGTAGAAGATATGCTGATAATATTTTGAAATTCTTTTTTGAAAGGCTAAATGAGACCGCAAGATGTGAACTACTTGTTGAAATGATGTGGGGTGTAAAGTATAGGAACATCATGAAGACTCTTGGGTTGAGAACATCGAATGCATCGAGTGAAGACACTATTGTGAAGAATCTAATGGATGCTTATGAGAGTGTGGGTTAGACCTCATGCTCAAAGGATAGTAATGTCACCCGATGTGTTATTACATCACCTTTGGTAAGTTGTCAAACAAAGAGAGCTCTTCTCATTAGAAAGATGAGTGAAAAAATAGGAATTAGTAGAAAAAATTTATCAAGAGCCATTCAAAGGCGGCAAAGAATTAAGGGCACTGATTCAAATGAATTATGGGCATTCTCGAGGAGACTGTCATGAAAAGATAAAGAAGTTGTCGAAGCCTTGAGAACACTAATTGAAGAGTATTGGAAGAATAACACAAGGCCATCTCCAAATCAAAGGGATGTGGTAAGAAGGAGAATCGATTGTCGGAATCGTGAGCCACATCCAAAGCATTTTTTGGATATGATTCAAACCCAATTTTTTTGTAAATTTGAAAATGATTATCCTCAAATTAGTATTTCTCAAAGATTTTTTGAAATGCTTAAACCTTTTTATGTCAAGATAAATCACACACACACTAATTTTTTTTGTAGACTACATATTGAATTCTCTAACCATTATGATGTTTATCGTTCTATATGTTTAAATTTGCATACTAACAATGTTTTGTAGGATTGTGGCATAGAAGCCCCACCAAAATATTCAAGAGAGTTCTTATCAAAAAAATTATGTGAAATAGAGGATGGCCAAATATTCTACTGGATAGCATGCTTGGATGGTTCATGCGAGTGTTGTGGTGGCTTCCAGCGTATGCCAATATGTCAACATATGGAAAGCACAGATGAGGTGGGACAAAAACAAGTAGAGTTTGGGAAGTATAAAACAGTGGCATATGTTACAAAAGATGGGTCTCAAGAAAAAAGGTGTGATTTGGTTATTGAGAAGATTCCATTGTACTGATTTATGTCCATGTTTCATGACAATATACTATTTGAGTATGCAATGCATACCCATAGAGCCCGATGGTTGGACACAAAATTCAAGCTATGCAAGGAAACCTTTCCAGTTGGAAACATAGTATCAGTGGTTGACTTTGCAGAGAACTACACTCTACAACCACAACATGAGGTGCAGTTACAGTATTACAACTCCACACAAGTTTTGATATTTCTGCACATAGCATTCATTCATGCATCTGATAGTATAGATGACCAAAGGAAGGTATTGACGGAGTACCACTTTTACATTAGTGATGACCGCACACATTCTCTAGAGTTCGTGTAAGGTTTCTTCCAGATGTTCTACAGTGGTTTGGCTCAGAGGGGCATAGCATACAACTGACATATAATACGGTCGGACAATTATGCAACACAATTCAAGAACTCGTGCATGTTCTACTAGTTGTGAAGGATGCATGTCATTATAGGTGTTCAACATATGTAGAAATTTTGTGAGGCCGAGCATGGAAAGGGGGAGCATGATGGTGTAGGAGTATGTGTGAAAAGAGCATTAGCACGAGAAGAGTTAAAGTATAAAGATAGTGAAAAGTTGATAGATGCAAAATCAATCGTCAAGTGGTGTGATGCTTCGATGGGTCCAGGTAATGAAGGTATGTCTTCAGTTCATATATTTTTTTGGTTGATGGATGATATTAACATTGCACCATATGAGGATTGTTGTACACTAACAAGATCGAGTGAGGAACACTCTTTCCTTAGCTCAAATGCAGGTTCATGGAGTATCAATACACGAAATATGGCATGCATGTGTTCTTCATTTACAATGCAAACCTAGAATGATTGTGAGTCAGGGGAGTGGGTTGATAAATGGTTGACAAGTTATCTTAGCCCACTTCACACGTATCGCCCTCCGATGACATTAGAACTGACACAGATGGAATCATTGGTTGACTTTGACCACGTATTAGATCTAGTTCAACCAGGTGATATATCTACTTGCTTATTTGTTGAAATTCCATATCATTATCTTACTTTGTAGTGTATTCGTAATGTTGACTAATTTCAAGAGATTTCCTACATATATCAATGCAAGGCATGTTATTTAGTTATTGCAGATGAAGACAATGAAGAGGGGACAGAATATTACTTGTGTCATTGTTTTGAGGCCAAAAATAAATTGGAGGCCCCATTTATAGATGGAGAAAACATCGAATACCCTATAGGCTCAGTTGTGGTTACTAGAACATGGCTTAGAAGGTACCCACATTTGAGTGTTAAACATTGGTTGTTTCAAGACTTTGACACGCATTGTAAGATTCTTCATTACTCGAACCTTGTCATGGCATCCAATGTTTTTTTGACCAAATATGGGGGTAGACCTTTGAACAAGACCTTGTGGAAGGTTTGTGAGTCTGACCATGAGGCAATACTTGACACAATAAGGAGTAGAGAAGACTCGAATGGTTCGTTGGATTAATTTGTAAGTATATGCACATTGGTTCTTATTAATTTATAATTGTATGCACATTAATTTGTTTGATGCCAATGCTATCATCTTCTTTTACTTTGCATATTTGTAAGTAACCTTTTAAATAGTGATTGGTATCCCCTAGCATAAAATTCAAATATATGAGTCATCCAAGAGAATGTCAGCCAGAAAAGCAATGTAACATCCTTATTTTGATAATCTTGAAAAATATCAATCATGATTTTAAGCCATTAGAAAAGTGTGTGCAGCTTGGTGAGGTAATTTCAAGTTATTCATTTAAATTTAACCTTATCATGAGCAGTTATGATGTAGACATTATAAGAGCATCTCAAATTCCAACTTACTCTATTCATGAGAGGTGTTGTGTGCAATAGGTATATTGGAATTCCCAGTGAAGATGTATGAACAGAAGTGACTAAGTTGTGAGACCTACATGCCTATTTTTAAGTTCCTTCCATCTATTTTCATTTCATTTCCATTTTGGATGCTCTTTCTTTTTCTCTTTTACTTTGCGTATTTGTAAGTAAACCACTAAAAATTGATTGATCTCTCGTTGCAAAAAATGTTAATTTATGAGCCATCAAAGAGAATCTCACCCAAAAAAGAAATGCAACATCCTTATTTTGATGATCTTTAAAAATCTCAATTATGATTTCAAGCCATTATAAAAGAGTGTGTGAAGCTTAGTGAGGGAATCTCAAGTTACTTAATTGAAGTTAACCTCATAATGAGCACCTATGATGTAGACATTTCAAGATAATCTCAAATGTATGAGTGAAATTGTAAAATATTTGTGAGAAAGAAGTACCTAAGGCATTGTAATGAGATTTAATCAAATACTATAATTTTGGAGTTCATGTTCGGTGCAGTAGCACCTTGTTCTCTAAATGCCTTCAATAGGAAAATTTGCAAAATTTGAATTTTGAAATGTAAACAATGTGAAAAAGGTCATGTGAAGGTTATATGTAATGTATTCAAAGTCTCAAAGAGTTCATTAGGTGATTAGAGAAGTGATATAAAGCATGTAAGGTCGATCAAAACAGAGATATTTTGTATTCTTGAATATTTACAATCAATAAAGTCCCTATTTTAGTGATTTTATGAGTTTTTCCAATTGTTCATTAACTTGTACGGCCTGTACAGTAATTTAAGGACTTGAATCTTATTGTTTAAGGTAGAATAGTTAAGTATCTTTCATTTGAATCTATTTAGGAGGGTATCCATTGAGTTTATCATTAGTTTGAACTGATTTTTCTCAACTCGGTCTGTAAACCCTCAAGATTGGGGTTTTGAGAGTCTAGATAACCAATAATGACTACTCCACTGAATTTGATAGCTTAGATCAGTGGAGTATGTTATTCTTAGGATTTTTTAGGTGTGTGTGTGTTTATCTATGCAGGGGAATTCAAAAAACAAAGGTGGAGTTGCTGCTATAGGGTTTTATGATAAATTTCCAAGTGAAAAGTGTGGCTCCAAGTGGTGTTTTGAGGAAATTTTTTGAAATGACTTCACAAAAAAATGGCTGATCTATATATCTATTATTGAGTTACAACACATACTTCAAAATCAATAGTGATTGTCTAGGAACATGTGCATAAAAAATGACCTTTTATGTTGTCCTCATTAGGCTAACTAGGCCTAATTTACAAAGGAACATACCTTTAAACATTCAACAACCCCCAGAACTTGTTGGGACAACAATTATCATGTATCCAAACCCTTAGATCCACAATTTTTCTCAAGAGAAACTCACTCCAATATGCCAAACCAAAACCCCTATTTTATGCTAGTATAAAGAGGGTTTATTGAAAGAAATGGTTCCACAACTTATCATAACATGCCACCACCTCATACCTTCTTAAAATCACTTGTACAAACTCAAAAGATAAACACCCAACCTCTACATGCAATATTTTATCAAACCCTGGGGTGAAACCTCATTTTTCATGCCCTTTTCCATCAAAATCTACTAGGGCCGCAACACAAACCCCATAAAACTTATTCAATTTCACATAGAAACTTCTCGTCTGATCCTACAAGATTACATTGGGCACCTCTACAAAAACCTCTCTCGGTTTTGGCTATCTCGGAGTGGTTTTCCTGTGGCGGCGGATTTTCACTTGATGGAAAAAGCGTCAAATGCAAGCAGTGCAAAGTCTGTAACTCGTGTAACCAAGTGGACTATTCAAATGCATATGAATAGGTATTTCAACACTAGGCATGGTCCTCTTTCACACCCAAACACGTGGAATCGCTCTGAGCTACGTTCAACCGGATCAATCCCTTAAGAGTCCAAAGTGCTAAATGGCTGAAAACTTCAACATGTTGTTACTCAGATACCGTGATGCTTAGAAATTTATCATCTAATCCTACAGGATTGCGTTGGGCCCCTCTACAAAAACCTCTCTCGATTTTGGCTATCTTGGAGTGGTTTTCCCGTGGCGGTAGATTTTCACTCGATAGAAAAAGTGTCAAATGGAAGCAGTGCAAAGTTGCAAAGTGGTGCAACTTTTCCTCTATAACTTGTGTGACCAAGCAGACTGCTCCAACACATCCAAATAGGTATTTTTATGCTAGGAATGGTCTTCTTTCACACCCAAACACACGAAATCGCTCTGAGGTACGTTCAACTGGATCAATCCCTTAAGGGTCCAAAGTGCAAAATGGCTACAAACTTTAGCATGTTATTACTCAGATACCATGATTCTTAGAAACTTCTCGATCAATCCTATAGGATAGCATTGTTCCCCTCTACAAAAACCTCTCTCAGTTTTGGCTATCTCAGAGTGGTTTTCCCGTGGCGGTAGATTTTCACTTGATGGAAAAAGTGTCAAATGCAAGTAGTGCAAAGTTGCAAAGTGGTACAACTTTCACTCTGCAACTCATGTGACCAAGTGGACTATTCCAATGCATCTGAATATTTATGTTTATGCTAGGCATGGTCCTCTTTCACACCCAAACACGTGAAATCGCTCCGAGCTAGGTTCTACCGGATTGCTCCCTTTAGTGTCCAAAGTGCAAAATGGCTGCAAATTTCAACGTGTTGTTACTCGGATACCGTGATGCTTAGAAACTTCTCGTCTAATTCTACAGGATCATGTTGGGCCCCTCTACAAAAGTCTCTCTCAATTTTGGCTATCTCGGAGTGGTTTTCCCATGGTGGTGGATTTTCACTTGATGGAAAAAGTGTCAAATGCAAGTAGTGCAAAGTTGCAAAGTGGTGCAACTTTCGTTCTACAACTCATGTGACCAAACAGGCTGTTCCAACACGTTTGAATAGGTATTTTTATGCTAGGCATGGTCTTTTTTTGCACCCAAACATGTTGAATCACTTTGAGCTACGTTCAACCGGATCGATCCCTTAAGGGTCCAAAGTGCAAAAGGGAAGCAAACTTTTACAGATTATTACTCGAAAACCGTGATGCTTACAACCTCTTCGCCTGATCCTATGGGATCGAGCTAGGCCCCTCTATAGTAACCTCTCTCATTTTTTGTTATCTCAAAGTAATTTTCTTGTGGTGTCTAGTTTTCACTTGATGGAAAAAGTGTCAAATGGAAGTAATGTAAAGTTGCAAAGTGGTGCAACTTTCATTTTGCAATTCATGTGACCAAAATAACTACTCCAATGCATCCTGATAGGTAGGTTTACACTAGGCATGGTGCTCTTTCGCACCTAGACACACTGAATTGATCTGAGCTACGTTCAACCAGCTTGATCCCTTATGATGGCATGCAAAACAATGGAAAAGAGAAACATACAAATGATGGTTGAGAAGTTTGAGTATTCCACACAAAAAGTGTATGATCATTGGTACAAAGCACCTTGTTCCTCCATTTGATGAAGAAGGTCTAGTTCAGTGGTTTTAGTAATTATAATGTCAAATAAGGCCATGATAGCCCATTATGTAATCTTATTTTTTAGTTTTGAGTTAGTGTGGGGTCATTTGAGTCAATTATGTAAGTACAAATAATAAAATAGCATTGGTAAAGGAATTGGAAGAGATTACCAACGCCGCCCCTATTCAAAATTTAGAATTTAGGCCTTAAAAGCAAGGCTAGATGAGATGAAAAGAATAGATTACTTGAGAATAAGTTAGAATAGGTTGGAAATAGGGTGAGATTGTGGAGTTTGATGTGTTCAAATGGTCTACAAGGACAAGGGAGGTCAAAGTATGTTATGGCATGATGCCCTAATTGGGAATAGAGGGGTTTTGAATGAAAAAGAGAGGTTTGAGGGAGTAAAAGTGGGTAAAGTCAAGGGGCAACGTAATTTGGTGGTCAATTAAATTTGTACAGGTAGAATGAAGAGTGTTGGAAGAGGTTTTGAGGTTGTATGATGTCTGGATATGGGGTTTTTAATAAAACCTCGTGAAATTTGAAAAAAGTGAGGGTTTAGAGGATAGTGGGGTTGAAGGGCCAATCACGCCCTAAAAATTATGGATTTTGTGGACTTGCAGATTGGTAAATGCTTACCAATGGTGCTTTGCAATTGGAAGAGTGATTGAGAGTGTGTTTCTTTGTTAAATAGACCTATTCGAGGGTCTAGGACAGCGTCGAGTCCATTTCTTATTTGTATTATAAATTATAACTTGCTTTTTCCCGAGTCCATTTCGTATACAAGAAATAATATTGCAAAAATTTGACATATAAATATTTTGACATGTTTATATGGTGACGCATCTAGAACATATTAGAATCTTTTTATGAATCATTTCATGGAATACCAATTGATTTTTTTTTTCTTTAAAATAAAGTTGTTTAGCATCAATCAATTAATATTCAAGACAAACTATGAAGGACAACAATGATCAATGCTAGGGCTAACCAATTAATAATTATACATGTGAATAATTCAAGCATGTACATGTGAAAAAGGGAAGCACAAGTACTCAAAAACACGTAAGCCTCAAGAAGTATACACACGAATACATAGTATACACAAATTAATACAAAGTATATGCTCGAATACAAGGTATATGCATGAAAACACGTAAGCCACAAAGTATACATTGGAACACATTTAAGTTACAAAGTATACATGTAAGTTGTAAAGTATACACTTGAATACACGTAACTCATATCTATTGAACCATAAACTTAGAATGCAAATATGGACACAATCGATAAAAGATATTTGCATTAACCAAACAGCCATGTAGGCATAAATCAATATATGTTGATATAAGTATGAAATATATGTGCAAAATAGCCATATAGGCTTATGAGAATGCCATATAGGCATACAATGTCAAATATGTCCAATACAAAATATGTACAAAACTGCCATGTAGGCATACAACAAAGGGCTCTAGAATCAAAAGTCATTGCTCTCCATGCTCTGGAAATAAATTCTTTCCCTTTTCTTTTTGATTGGATGGTGATAGGTCTGTCACTCATTTTTGTTGCACTCAAGGAGTGCTCCTGCTGATCCTCCTAGTGTTTAGTTCATGGTGAAGTTTTAACTATTACAATAAGAAGTAAAGACATGAATATATAGAAATTACATTATAAAAAATGATATATTTGAAAAAATAATCACTTGCCACCATCTCATGATCTCTCTCCATGAGGAAAATATTCTCACACCCATGCTCAAGCATGCTCAAGCCTTGTATAAACCATGAAAATAGAAATTAAACTACGTGAATCAATAATGGTTTAATTTTTCACTAACTAACATCTATAACAATGAATGTAAATTGAAATTTACTAATTTGCCTCATACCTCCCCTGTCAGAGCCATTGAGGATTGTATAGCAGATGACACACCAATCTCCATTTCCCTCATCACATTCAGAGGTGTTTTGGCTTGCAACATCTGAAAATAAAACAACAAATTATTCAACATAATCAACGATGTGCTTATAAACTACATAAATCTATTAAGTACAATTCATTAGTTAAACTCTTTATTCTATTACCTCCATGTGGATTTGAGTAAATCCACTGCCACTAGGAAGTGTTCCCTCGAAACCTCCAATATTAGCCTGTTCAACATCCAAAATCGCATATTAAAATACCATTCGTAAAACAATTCTATTAACATGTAATAAATTTATAATTGTTTACTAGTTACACACTCCAGTGATAGGTGTACTGCAAAAATAAGTAGGTGGGGGGCTAGTGTATCCAGTCTCAACACTGTGACCATGCAATTTTATTACAATCATAAAATATTTTTAGTTAATCTTGCAATTTTATTAAAATCATAAAATATTTTTAGTTAATCATAAAATATTTTTAGTTAATCAATGAACATGTTAACTTTTACTTGACTATCAATGTCATACGCCTCATGCAAAATTTCAGCTACCCTCTCCATCTCCATAGCTACAGATGGATCCTATGTAGCAGCCTCCTAAGTGTCGATGGGGTCATATGAACAAGTCGCCCCGCAAGATTGACACACATGAGTTTGAAGGCCACCACTCAAAAAATCCCCTAGATGGTGATGTAGAATAGGGCTAGTATAATGGATGACACTCTTGGTCAAAGTGTTGATCACCTGCAATGTCTCTACGTCAGCACTTTCATTCATAATAGAAGGCATAACAATGTGCTCACGAGGTGGCCTAGCAAGAGCTTGTCTACCTTGCCGTGTAGGATCTGACTGTGCACCGGGTCTATCCTGAGCTGACCCCCCACCTCTCCCTTGGAAATCTCTCATATCAAAATAATTTGGGATTTTGTTCAATATGAACTTACTGTATAGATTCCTAAGGAAATATTATGGGACTTTGCAATTGTTGCACGGTGGGTAATCAAAGACCATGTACCGCCTATCATAAACTTGGTTCCTAATCTGTTGGTGGTGGCACCAATGAATAGGAAACCTCTTCACATTGAGGGTAAGATTTTGATTTGTGCGTGAGTCAATGAATAATGAGCACAAATCGCCTTTTGTAATTTTTAAATCTTTTACATCTTTATATGATAGTTTATTCATATAATAATCCCTAGCCACCTATCTCCTATCTTGCCATCCAGTTATTTTTTTGCTAATTGAATCTACGTTTGTTAACATATCTTTCAATGAACTTGCTAGGGTCATTCTTTCTGCAATTAAACCATTTGGATCACTCAACCTACTGATTAAATCCTCAATTTGGTTTTTGTTGTTCTCAATTTCACTCATAAATTTTTTTTGAGTGTCAGGAGGGGGTTGGATGATTGGTGGAGGAGGTTGTTGTTGTGGTCGATTTTGTTCTTGAGGATTTTGTTCTTGAGGATTTGGTTGCTCTTCTTGTTCAGGATTTTGAGGTTTTGTAGGTTGATTTGCATCTCCTAAAAATTCAAACAAATATATATCAAATTAAACCTAAAACTAACAAATTCAAAACAAAAATAAAACAATCCTTACGTCTCACACTTCCTCCTCCTCGTGGTGCCATCATTGCGAAGAAATAACAATTGTTGGTGAAATTTTTTGCAGAATGTCTCCTCCTAGAATGCGAGTGCGAAAAATGAGGGTTTTGGCCATAGGGAGAAGAAAAAACAGTCGAAATCAAAATGACAGAGTTTCACTTTTTCTTTTGCTTTTAAAATGCAATAATGCAAGCGTGTTATGACTTTTCAAAACTTTTTCTGAAAAGTGGCGACAAATTGGCTACCCATTTCCATGCACTTGCCTTTAGATCAAAGCATAGAAGGTCAAGAATGGAGGAATTTTAAAATATCTTAAAATTGCTGAAGTCTAGCAAGAAAAAGAACCCTTCTAGGAAAAGGCGCCGAAGGATTCAAGCTACCAGATTCAATTTTCAAGGTTTGTTACTTTCAAGAATATCTCTTCATATTTCATCATACTTTGTAATGAATATGTCAGCCAGGCCTCAAGATCAATTAGATGACCGGAATCAGGGATCAAATAGAGGTTGTTTATCAAGAAGAAGTTGAAAATCTTCAAAATATCCTAACACTGGAAAGCCGGTGTCCAAAGTCAACTCCTAGTTGCAGATTTTGAAGACTTTCTCAAGCCTAGGCATCCCAAAATTGGTGGAGATTGTTCTAGTTAACTCCCAATCATGCAAAATAACTCTTCAGTCAAGATTTAGATGCCCAAATTGATTACTTTGTTCCAAATGATATATACCAAGCATCTACGCATCATAATTCATTATTCTTTGCAGGTTGAAGAGCTAAAGCACAGATATTTTCTCTCCAACACCATTTAAAGGATCTAACAGAAGCCATTTTCAGTGTTCTTTGTAGTTCTAGGTTTAGGTTGCACAAAAGGACATTGTTCTAGAATTCACATCTCCGAGCATCATTTTCTAAGGCAACAGTTTATAACTTCTAGCTTCTCCACATAAATTTCTTTTGTTCCTATCTTAATTTTTCTTACACACATAACAAAACTCCATTTTTTCATAGATCTGACCTTTTGGGTACATTCAATATGGGATTGGCCACAAAACCCATGTGCCTAATTTTTTTCAAAAAGTTGCCCTGTTGCCCCCAATTTTTAGGGTTTCTGAAAAAAGTCATATTTTCAAGAAACTAACAAACTAGGTGTTGGTGTTTTAAAATGCAACCCAACTAGGCTTTGAAATTCTCTAAGAGGTAGCCAACCTCTATATTAAATAACCACAAAGGCTAGTGGCCAACTGACAAGATTCAGTCAAAGACTGACATCTCCTACACTTCTGTCTCTGTAGGACCAAGGTGGGTAAACCTATACAATGCCCAAAACTTAGATCACTCATACACTGACATTGCTTTATAAAGCAGAAAATTCCCAATGAAAATACATTAAGGGAAGAATTGACAATTTTAAACTTGGCTAAATTCTTAGTAATTCAACCCTCTCTCAGCCATTGGAAAGCAGGACATACAATACCATAGTAAGATTAAGAATGATTTTGCATTTAAATTTGTTTATGAGATGCACAAAACTGAAACTAGATCAGTGCCAATTCTGGGCCATGGAGTCAAACACATAAAATGAATTCCTAGCAAAAAGACTTCAACTAGTGGATTTAACTTGCTAATGCTTTGCATCAACTGTTAGTGTCTTGCATGAACAATCCTTCTCTTATTATCAATCAGATTCTTCTTATCAAATCCCATCTGCACACCTAAAATCACAATCATCTGCTCAAAGCATTTTAACCATTTCTTTAAAATAGAACAATTAACAGATAAAACAATCTCATGAAACTTGAGATGATAAACTCAAAAACACTTTGTATTATTGAATTTACCTGACTCAAAGTGTACAAATATGGAGACAATCTGATGATATTCATGAATGTGCAAACACCTTCATGATGTTGTTTGCATAAACTAGTTGTATTTACTCATGAATTCAGAAAATTACAGCTTATAGACTCAACAATGACTCAGAAATTACAATTCTCTACTACCTAGCCCAATACAAAAACTCATAACCCTTTCAATGAGACAATAAGAGAAGATATAGAAGAAGAGAAGCAAATAGGAGCAGCCCTAAATTTGATCTGGAAGTTTCATTCACCATTGATCAAACTGAAAAGAATACCTCATCTCCCTTCTATTGCAGCAATAAACTCATTCCCTCCAAACTGCTTCTACTCATCATTGCCTTGCAACTGAAAATCTGCCAATGTGGAGAATTTCATCATTTCACCCAGCTGCTGGAAAAAACCTCTTTCCCATGCAAAATTTTGTTTCAACTCTCTTTTAAATTTTTGTACATTATTTTTCCTCCAAATATTAAAGTTTTGCAACTTCAATATTTATCCCTTTTGACTTTATTTAAAATCCCCACCAAAGAGAATGTTTGCACATTGAAATGCTCCCAAATACAAAATGAATATAAAATTATTAAAATATCTCACAATCACATTAAACATGTTTATTTAAAGTAAAATATTCACTTTATAAAACACCCATAGTGAATATTTAATTCACTCTCCATTTAAAATTTCACCCCCATGGATAAAATACTCCACCGCCTTCATGCATTTTATAATTGCTTGTAATATTTCATTTCACTTTGCAAAAGTGAAAACCCTCTTAAAAGCTTATTGGGCAAATATAAATTTTACCCGTGCACACTTAAAATGAAAATCATTTTGGGTAAATGAATTACTCATGCCTTACTCACCTGGCCCACCTTTTAATTTCCACCTAAATTGGCTTCACACCCAAGAATTAATTTTAAATGTTTTGTTCATTTAAAATATTTCATTGTCGGCCATTTAAAATATACCACACTTGAAATATTTTATTACGGGCTTCCCCTTTGAACTCCACACACCTCGCAGCATATTTGTTGCCGTCGTCATTAACTCTACGAGGCTTGCGAGGTGTGGTGGAAATTCCACCTTTTGTTCATAGTAACTTATGTTTCTCTGCAACTCAAATGGATTTTCCATACCCTTCTAGTTGGATTTGCAGCATTCCAAAGAGAATTTCGCCAAACAATTTTGGTACATTTTCTGTGAGCTGGGGTCGTTTTATAAATGAAAGGACATTTTTGGCATTACCAGATACTCAAAAACATGTGAATCTTTGTTTAAAATGCTTCCAATGCATTAGGAATGGTTCAGGCATCTTCTTGGAAGCTGCACTAACATTTCCCAGCTTACAAATGTCTTGAAAAATCCACATGAAGACAAAAAACGTGATTGCAACTTGATTTCTGCCCTCAGCACTGCAGGTATAAAATTGAAACTATCACAAATACAGCATCAAAAATCTTTTAAATGACCATGTAGGTGATGATTAATAGTTTTAATGCCAGGAGAAGCATCCTTCATTTGCCCGCTTCTCGCAATCTTTTGTTACTTTGCCTTAGTTTTCAATTGTCTGAACTTTGAAACTTTTCAAAATTTGTTTTGAGAGCGTCCAACCAATGGGATGAAAGAATTAAAAATTTCTTTTCCTCCCATTCAAATGTTAGAAAAGATTTATGCCCTAAAACCATTTTGAAATGTTTTAAATATAAAGATTTAAAACAATAGAACTAGGCAAAAAGTTAATTTTGTCTCAAGTCAAATGGAGAAATTTCACTGCGAACAAACCAGAGCATCTGAAGCCATGAAATTTTGCATTGAGGCATAATCAATTATTTAGAGAAAACCCATTTCCTCTAATTTTTTGCAGTCATTAAAATTTAGGTACCTTCTTTGTAAATTGGCCCCCAAGATGTATTAGCCGTGACAAAAACACATTAAAATAATGTATCATATAACCTTCAATCTTGATGAAAATTGAGATGTAAAAGTTTTAGAACAAAATAAGAAATGGGTTATTAGTAGAATTGCAAAATTTGAAAATTTCAGGAACACCATCTCTGACCCTGTTGCGATCAGAAAAATAATTAATTAACCTATCCAAGCTCATCTTGAAACCCTGAAATTGAGCAGGCATGTAGACATATGACCCAAGAATGCATTGCAACAAATAGTTTGGAAAAATATATCCCGACGTGAAAAATATTAATCGACAAAGTTGCTCACTTCATATTTTCTGTAATTACACCTGTTCAAAACCAATTATTACTCACCCAATTGTCAATTTGTAAAAATAGTGAATCAACTCTTGGCGAGCTTTCATTAGACACATAAGTTCATTAAGGTACCCTGAGCACGTGTGCAAAAGGAATTTCTTTGAATCATCACCAGTCAAAAGATACTGACGGTCGAAGTTAGCCTCTCTGAAATGCTGTCAGGAATGCAGTGCAAAACTAGACAAACTGCATTCGGTTTCGATCTGCTAAAAACAACAAATTAGATCATGAGACTTAGAAAACTGACATATGATATCATCTTAATATGGATAATATGAAACAACATTCATTCTGACATGACAGTCAACTGGTTGCGAAATCCAAGCTCAAACAGGAAGCTATTTCGCAAAACTGACAATCTACATACAACAAAACAGTGTCAAAAGCCTTCAGCTTCACTTTTTGAAACTCTGTCAAAACTTATCTAGGGAAGCTGAAAATTGGCATACACGTTCACATATGTCAACTGAATATGTTTGCAAATGGGTTTTACACAAAAATCAACAGGCCTCAAATTTTGACCCCCAAAGTGGGTCACTCAGATTGATTCTTCAGGTGCACTTTTGAAAGTGTAGAAGCAAAAATTTGAAATGGGCATCTCAAATTTGCAAAATTCGAGAGTGCAATCAGTGGCTCCAACTGGGGATGTATGTCCCCTATGGGCATAACAAGATTCCAGATCTCTGGAGAGTAGACCAAAAGTTGAATCCATCAAGTGCTCTCAAACTATTCCTTTATTCATTCTTCTTTTTTCAACTTCATTTGATGACCCCAGGTCACCAAATGAAAAATGGGAATCAACTTTTACCTCTATCAAACACAATTTTGTAAAAAGAGTTGATCTCCCTCAACTTATGCTTGCCTTTGTCATACCACAATAACATAGGTGACTGCACCCCTGCAAACACAAGCATCAAGCTACCTTCATACAAGTGACAACTTGTTTTATGTTTAACTCTGTTATCAAGTGTCAACCAAATCAAATAAGTCACATCACTACCACTCCTTTCATTCTCTGATCTAGTTTTAAGTGGCAGTATTCGAAAATGAGGATCAAGACCATATGAAAGCATAATCTGATCACAACCATCTACCTGATTAAACATGTCAGTATCTCCTAACAGACAATCACATGCAATATCATCAACATGTTCATAACCACAATGCATATGAAAGTTAGACATATTTTTAAAATGTTGATTATCATGTGGCAACAACTGATTATATTCATTATTTAAATCATTCTCAAGCTGAAAACAACTTGCTTCTATGTTTTTCATATTGCCACATTCTATGAAAACCTCTTCCAACTGACAAAAATAGCACTCACATTCTACCTTGTGGCTAGAACTGTTAAACTCAAACTGATTACTAGTTTGCATATTAGAATTAAAACTATCACAAGAACTTACCAAAAGATCATGCTCATCATGCAAACCATCTCCAAGTGTATGCAAACAAATACACTCATGCATTAGCACACTTTATGACTGTTCTTCATCATGTTGGTATTGAGATTTATCAGATATTTCTGACTCATCATCTTCAGTAATCATATAGTCATCCTCTAAACATAAGGTATCAACCTCTTCAATATCACAAGTTTGCTCAACAACTAGCTATTCTGGTTCAGAAGCATAATCTGATTTTTGATCAAAATCAACATCTTCATTCTCACTCAAAGACTCATGATTAGGCTCATTCAAGTCAGCAAATGAAGACTTTTCCAAATTTGCATTACAATCTTCAATATTTGACTCATTGGATGCATAAACCTCATGGTCATCTATTGTTTCAAGCTCATCAAAAGAGATATTTGAACTTACATCGGTGTTCATATCTTCATACTCATTATATAGTACATCATCACAATCAAATTGTTGTTTGTCTTCATCCATATGATCATCATCGTGATCAACTGGTTCATCATTGGAAAGAGAATCAGATTCACTTGCATTATACCTTGCATCTTGAAATTCATCACCACTGTCAAAATCAATAGGGGTTGCACACAACAACAAAGAGTTGTCCTCATGTGCACATTTTTGATATCCTGTGGTCAATAGATCTAAAATTTGTTCACAACTCAATATATCACTATTCTGATCTATTGTTTCAATCACTTCCTCTTTTTGACCTTCACTTGAATTGGATGCAATATCAAATTGCAAATCAGGACATATCAAAGTATCATCATCTTCAAACTCTGAGAACTCAATGGGATGATAATAAACTCGATCTCCCCAATCATAGGAGGTAGAATTGCTGACAACATTGTCAGAAGAATGGTCATAACCAGTCATAGTGAATAAACTGTCCACTTCTCCCTTCTTACTTTCTTCTGGGCTGTCATAACAACAATCCACATCACTTTGCATTTCAACATCAGATTGGGTGTCATCACTGAACTTGTCACTTGCAGTCTCTTGAGGATAAACACAAATATCTTCACTGTCAAACTGAAAACCATTGTAGCTGCTTGTGGCTTGTCTTTCAAACTGAAATTCATCACACACCTTCTCACCTGCAACTGATATACTGATGTTCTCAAAAGCATTACCCGAATCAACAAATTCTTTTATCTCATTATGAAGACTTGTGTCAAAGCTACATTCAACACTTGTAGGATTGACATAATCAATTGTATCATCATATTGTTGATCATTTATCTCTTCTTCAAAGAGTAAATCCAACTCATATTCTTCTTCAGGTTCTTGGCTTGGGAGACTCAACTTTTGATTTGCATTTGGGTATACTTCTTTTGTAAATTGTTCAAAGACAACTTTCTCATCAATTGATGATGAATTCTTCTCATCTTTTACCTTTTCAAGTATGCACTTGTCTAAACACATCTGATCATTTGCATTCACACAACTGTTGATTTCATCAGAATGTTTGCCCATAACTGAAGACAACAATCTCTTCTTGGCTTGGGAGACTCAGCTGCTGATTTGCATTTGGGTATACTTCTTTTGTAAATTGTTCAAAGACAACTTTCTCATCACTTGATGATGCATTCTTCTCATCTTTTACCTTTTCAAGTATGCACTTGTCTGAAAACATCTGATCATTTGCATTCACACAACTATTGATTTCATCAGCATGTTTGCCCATAACTGAAGACAACAATCTCTGCACAAATTCATTCATTTGTTTTTCCAAATTTTTCAAAACTGTGTATGTCATCTGCATGCTTAGTATTTCAAAATCTTTTAGCAATGCACTAGATCCTTCTTCATAAGCTTCAAAGTACATATGAATACAATCTGGAGTACTAGGTCTGAAATTTTCTAGGATAAGTGACAAGGCAATAGCAAATCTATGACTAAAATCAACACTTGACTCTTCATTTTGTTTCTTGATCTGCTTTAACCTCAAGACAAGTTCTAAGGGATCTTTTGCAAATTCTTCTCTGTAAGCAACCACTAATTTATCCCAACAAGGAAAGGACTTGTCAAGAAAGCTTAAATACCAATCCCGAGCTCTTGCTTCAAGAGATCTGACAAAAAATCTCATCCGCATATCTTAATCTCTGAATGAATGTTTCTCCATGAAACTAGAAAAACTTTGAACATGTCCATCTCCTTCACATACGGTATACCCATCATATCTAGGCATCTCCTTGTAGAATTGAGCTGACATACTTTCATTTTCATAATCAACCCATGACAAATCTAACTGAGCATACAATCGGTGAAAGGAATTGACAACGGGTGTAATGACTTGGCAAATAGATATAGTTTGATGGTCTCTTGACCGGGCTTGTTAAAATAGTTGGTGTCTTTCATCCATTTCTTTAAATCCTCTTTTAAATACATCATTCCATTCAAGACTGAACCTAGGCTTATTAACTCTTGGGTTCTTACACTTTGGGGTATTAGATGCTTGAAGATTATTATACTTTTGACACTTCTTAACAAGTTGAATCAAAGTGTTCAGTGGTATAGCTACTTTACGTTGGTGATACATGGATATTACAAATTAAGGTTCACTAATTGTGCATAATTACAAGCCTGAAAAAATGATGGACAACAGGGGTAATTACTGACATAATGACAACCTGGACTTGAAAATTATGACAATACAAATGGATGAAAACCCCTAAGATACACAAATACATTCTAACCATCCAAACTAGCAGATATTTTGAGCACTAAACATAATTCTTTCAATGGAACTGCAATTACATTCAACAGATCCAACAAATGGAAGTGTGCAAACTTAAATTTATTGTTCTTTACCTTTGTCAATGCTAACTTGCTCAATAGGGAAGCAAAGGTTCTTCTAAGAAGTTCAAATATGGTTTTCATACACAAGTTTCTTGAAAACCAATAGTGAGGAATACTTGAAAACTTTGCAACTGCTATAAATTGTCTTCCTGACTGGTAATATTTGTAGATCTGGAACTTTCTTCAAATTTTAACAGGTTATATCAACAGTTGCCACCTCATTTCAGAGAGGACTGAACTTCAAGCAGTATGAAGTTCCTTCACATGTAAACTTCTTCTGAGTTCCTTTCCACCAGCAGAGCACCACAAATTAGAAAATTGTTCAAGTTCACTGCAACAACTTTACCTCCAGGTTTGACATCCTTCAATATTTGAAACAAATTCAGAATGACAAATTATTGGATATGACTCTATAACAGTCTGCAACTGGAGATTCAGAATTTCCCCAATGGAGTCGCCATTTTGTTGGTGTTTTAAAATACAACCCAACTAGGCTTTGAAATTCTCTAAGAGGTAGCCAACCTCTATATTAAAGAACCACAAAGGCTAGTGGCCAACTAACAAGATTCAATCAAAGACTAACATCTCCTACACTTATGTCTTTGCAGGACCAAGGTGGGTAAACCTATACAATGCCTAAAACTTAGATCACTCATACATTGACATTGCTTTATAAAGCAGATAATTCCTAATGAAAATACATTAAGGGAAGAATTGACAACTTTAAACTTAGCTAAATTCTCAGTAATTCAACCCTCTCTCAGCCATTGGAAAGCAGGACATACAATACCATAGTAAGATTAAGAATGATTTTGCATTTAAATTTGTTTATGAGATGCACAAAACTGAAACTAGATCAGTGCCAATTCTGGGCCATGGAGTCAAACACATAAAATGAATTCCCAGCAAACAGACTTCAACCAGTGGATTTAACTTGCTAATGCTTTGCATCAACTATTAGTGTCTTGCACGAACAATCCTTCTCTTATTATCAATCAAATTCTTCTTATCAAATCTCATCTACACACCTGAAATCACAATCACCTGCTCAAAGCATTTTAACCATTTCTTTGAAATAGAACAATGAACAAACAAAACAATCTTATGAAACTTGAAATGATAAACTCAAAGACACTTTGTATTATTGTATTTACATGAATCAAAGTGTATAAATATGGAGACAATCTGATGATATTCATGAATGTGCAAACACCTTCATGATGTTTGCATAAACTAGCGGTATTTACTCATAAATTCATAAAATTACAGCTTATAGACTCAAACAATGACTCAAAAATTATAATTTTCTATCTACCCAGCCCAATACAAAAACTCAAAACTCTTTCAATGAGACAATAAGAGAAGATATAGAAGAAGAGAAGCAAACAAGAGCAACCCTAAATCTGATTTGGAAATGCCATCTGGAAGCTTCATTCACCGTTGATCAAACTAAAAAGAATATCTCATCTCTCTTCCATTGCAGCAACAAACTCATTCCCTCCAAACTGCTTCTACTCATCATTGTCTTGCAACTGAAAATCTGCCCATGTGGAGAATTTCATCATTTCACCCAACTGCTGAAAAAAACCTCTTTCCCTTGCAAAATTTTGTTTCAGCTCTCTTTTAAATTTTTGCACATTATTTTTCTCCAAATATTAAAGTTTTGCAACTTCAATACTTATCCCTTTTGACTTTATTTAAAATTCTCACCAAAGAGAATGTTTGCACATTGAAATGCTCCCAAATACAAAATGAATATAAAATTCATTTTACTTGCCTTACTAAAATATCTAATAGCCACATTACACATGTTTATAAAGTGAAATATTCACTTTATAAAACACCCATAGTGAATATTTAATTTTCTCCATTTAAAATTTCACCCCCTTGGATAAAATACTCCACCTCCTTCATGCATTTTATATGTTATAAAAATAGGGGCCCATTTAGTTTTTACTTTGACTCCGCATCATTTGGTATTTCATATTTTAAATCTCACATTTTAAATGGTGGACATTGGAAGCATTTACCTTGGAAAAGAAATACCCAACAGCATATAAAAATAATTTATCCCTTGTTGTTCACTTTACATTTATAATGAAAATTTTTACCCAGCAAACAAGTATTACCTGTGTTCCATTTTCTCTATTTTGATAATTGCCTGTAATATTTCGTTTCACTTTACAAAAGTGAAAACCCTTTTAAAAGCTTATTGGGCAAACATAAATTTTACACGTGCACACTTAAAATGAAAATCATTTTGGGTAAATGAATTACTCATGCCTTACTCACCCAGGCCCACCTTTTAATTTTCACCTAAATTGGCTTCGCACCCAACAATTAATTTTAAATTTTGTGTTCATTTAAAATATTTCGCTGTCGGCCATTTAAAATATACCCCATTCCTCCACGGGAAAGTTGCATTTGCTGGGACCACCACCCACGTGCCTTAATATCACACACCTCGCGGCCTTTTGATGGCATCATCTTTTATTGTGTGAGGCCTCCAAGATTCACCCAAGCTTTATTAAATATTTCACACTTGAAATATTTGATTACGGGCTTTCCCTTTGAACCCCGCACACCTCGCACCATATTTGCTGCATCAGGAATGGTTCAGGCATCTTTCTGGAGGCTGCACTAACATTTCCCAGCTTGCAAATGTCTTTAAAAATCCACGTGAAGACAAAAAATGTGATTGTAGCTTGATTTCTGCCCACAGATGCTCACAGCAGGTATAAAATTGAAACAATCACAAATACAACATCAAAAATCCTTTAAATGACCTTGTAGGTGATGATTAATAGTTTTAATGCCAAGAGAAGCATCCTTCATTTGCCCGGCAATCTTTTGCTGCCTCACCTTAAGTTTTCAATTGTCTTGAACTTTGAAGCTTTTCAAAATTTGTTTTGAGAGCGTCCAACCAATGGGATAAAAGAATTAAAAATTTCTTTTTCCTCCCATTCAAATGCTAGAAAAGATTTATGCCCTAAAACTGTTTTGAAATGTTTTAAATATAACTAGAACATTTAAAACATTAGAACTAGGCAAAAAGTTAATTCCGCCTCAAGTCAAATGGAGAAATTTCACTGCGAACAAACCGGAGCATTTGAAGCCATGAAATTTTGCGTCGAGGCATAATCAATTATTTAGAGAAAACCCATTTCCTCTAATTTTTTCCAGCCATTAAAATTTAGGTACCTTTTTTGTAAACTGGCCCCCAAGATGTATTAGCCGTGACAAAAAACACATTAAAATAATGTATCATATGACCTTCAATCTTGATGAAAATGAAGATGTAGATGTTTTAGACCAAAATAAGAAATGGGTTGTCAGTAGAATTGCAAAATTTAAAAATTTCTAGAACACCATCTCTGGTCTTGTTGCAATAAAAAAAACAATTAATTAACCTATCCAAGCTCATCTTGAAACCTTGAAACTAAGCAGGCACGTAGACATATGACCCGAGAATGCATTGCAAAAAATATTTTGGAAAACGATATCTCGACATGAAAAATATTAATCGACAAAGTTGCTCACTTCACATTTTCTGTAATTGCACCTATTCAAAACCAATTAAAACTCACCTAATTGTCAATTTGTAAAAATAGTGAATCAACTCCTGGTGAGCTTCCATCAAACACGTAATTTCATTAAGGTACCCTGAGCACGTGTGCAAAAGGAATTT
>CM021101.1:325932809-326257884 GCA_007115665.2 Sequoiadendron giganteum | reverse complement strand
AGAAAACTAGAGCAAAGCGAACCACATATGTACAATATTTACATAAGTTATAAGGCCATATACCAAGAGATCCAATTTCCATTTTCATTGAAGCCTCGTCTAATATGCAAGCTTTCACTCCGTATCCTATAATTGTACTGGACTTCAACTTTAATTCGGTGGCCCCAGGCCCCTACACTTAAGACTAATACTTGCCTCTGTCAAAAACCTTGTTTTCCACTTTTTGTACCATGCCAAGGCTGAGAAAATTCTCATGAATTACCCACTCACTGATCACACTGTAGATACTAAAATCAACCATTATGGGCATATGTATTAATTCATTTTTACCCTTGTCATTCATATCCAATTGAGAACTGCAGTCGATCATTGATTGGAACACATTATAGGTGTAGCATTCTATATGACTCAGCTTACAATCATATTTCACCAAATTTCCATCCAACTAGATAGGAAAATTGAAAAATTCATAGTCCATTAGATCACTATCATCATATAAGTTGGCATCAAAATTATTTTTCTCTTTAAATTGAAAACCATTATACATATTCCTTTCAAGAATCCCATCTAGGGGCACATACTCTGACCCTTTGAAATGATACTACAATTTCATTTCTAGTATTCCAAGGTCATAATCATCTGATTTCTACCCCACACAAAACACACATTCACTTTATGTAATGAACAAGAAATGTTCATATACAGGCTTCTTTTCAAAATGGTGCTCATATTCCTCAGAGCAGTATAGACCAATTATGTTTCCATTTGTTCTATTTTCTTGGGAAATTGATTCATTAGACTCCATAGCAATCTTGTTCTCACTTTGGTCATGTATTTCCCCACAAATAGATTTATCCAAACCATCCCAAGGGTCAAAGAATATCTCCATTTCAGGTTCATTAATATGGTTCAGTTTACCTCTTATATCAGAAACCATCTCAAAGCAGGATCTCTCATAAGATGGGCTGAATAGTTGAGGAGTGACAAGGCCAATAATAAAGTGCCCAAGTGTTTCCTCAATTGGTGAATCCACTGGCTCTAATATAAAAAGCTTTTTTCTACCTGAATGTTTCTCATTTGCAACCATACATGTCTCTTCACCCATTTCCCCTTCGATACAATCCTCATTGAATACTACCCTATCCATTTCTGCTAAGACATTCACATATTCTATTTTTGTTTTATATGGATAGTCATATATAATCGGAGTTTGATCCTATTGGTTAGTAGCATAGCTCTCATCATTCTTAGCATCATATCTAGGCTTAGGATTTTGAAGACACATAGTCTTATCTTTGAATTCATCACCAACCACACTATTACCACCTTCTAGTTATGATATAACCAAATTGCATTCTAATAATTTTTTACAGTATTTTGTTCATTTATTGGTAAGGAAAAATCCTTGTAAGAAATGATGTTGTTGCACCCTTCAAGTATGAAGAATGCCTCCATATTATCTTCACAAATAGATTCAAATTCCTCATAAGAATAATTAGAACTCTCATTTTCATTATCTGGGTTATCAATTTGCAAAGGTGCATCAGTAACACTTGCAAATCTACCAATGTCTTCCTAAGATCTCAATTTTTGCATGTAATCATACTTGGCCTCCTCAACAATTTTGACCCTACCAATTATCTGATCAAAATCCCAGGGTTTCAATTCCTTGGGTAAGGTACTAAGACCTAGCTCATAAATGTCATGGAATAATTCGATACATACTAGATCTTTAGGTCTCAACTTTTGAGAGATTTATAACAAGGCATCCAAGAACCTTGCTAACAATTCATATGGTGATTCTCCCTCATGTCTTTTTATGCTAGAAAATATTTTAACAAAGAACATCAAATCAACATTGCTTAAACTTTGTTGAGATTCATCATAGATATGTCTGTGATCATCATGCTACAATGTTGAAAGACTTTCAAAAGCATCATCACCCTGATCTCCTCTTTCATCCTTTTGAATTTCATTTATATGATGTGCTTTAGGACAACAAACACTTGCAGCCATATATCCCTTCTCCATTGAATATCTCATATTATTTTCAACATCCATTGCTATTTTATATGCATGTTGCAATGTTAAGGGCTCTTTATCTCTTAACATATAGCCCATCTTACTATCAAAGGTTTGCATCACTGGGTCTCATATCTTTGGGAATACTTCTTAATGCCTTTGTAAATATGAGTTGAAGACTGGAATCAACTCCTCTTCATCCTTTTGGATTTCCCTAAAATTTTCCCTTATTGCATTGGGATTAATCCTTTCACCGAAGTGCTCTATGAATGCCACCATTAACTCACTCCATGAAGGGATAGAACATACTGGAAAATATGAAAACCTGTCTCTGGCATCTCCCTTCAGAGATTGAACAAACAATTTCATGACAACATCTTCATGATCTATCTCATAATCCTCCATCAAATATGAAAACTCTTTCAGATGGTGAGATGTTGATTCTAAACTTTGACCCTTGAAGTTTGGTAAACGTTCCCGAACTTTATCAGGAACATGGTTTCAGAAACCTTGAATATCATTGAAAGTTAATGGTGTATATCGTCCTAGGAAAAAAATTATTTGAGAACATGACAAGGGTTGCATACTCTTCATGTTTACATTATGCTCCCTACAAGGATGTACAAGTGGATGTACAGGTGGATGATACATTTGCTTACACCCTTTCATAAACTTTAAAAATCAACCCTATAGTTGATCACTGCCCTATTTCTTGCTTTTAAAATATTACAATGCACAATATCAAATGCATCTTTATTTGAAATTCTCTCTAATGGGTAGATTTTAAGAACAAGAATACTTCTTCATACAACACAAAAAATTCAAATTATAGCTCAGAAGTATGAAAATATTACCCCTATCATTCCATGTATTTGTGCTTAATTCACATAATAGGGAATCAACATTCTTTCAAACTATTACATACGATTTTCATAGCAAGTTTATGCTCTATGAAAATCCAAATAGGGGAAATACCTGGACATGTTGTAACCGCCTTGAAGAATGCTTCTGATTGGAAAAGTTGTATAGATATGAAGCCTTCATCACTATTTCATCCAGTTTTTCATAGAGCCACCTCCTCTTTTCATAGAGGACCAAGACTCGGTCAATACAAAGCTCATTCAAAGATGAATTTCATTTTGGGTCTCCTCCAACAGCATGTCACACAAAGATTTTTTATCCTTTTCCAACAAATTTTTGTTATACCTTAAATATTGTACACTGATGTAGAGATCTTGGAGTTGCCACCCACAACTAATGAGATTATGAAAATATTCTAGAGTTATAGTTGATCTCTAGAAGGATTTTCAATTTCAAAAGAACACAGCAAATTCATGAAACATTTATATGATTCACTTGCAGACATCACAACTATAGAACTCAGGGGATAAAATACTTAGCAAAATATTCGACTCTTCATTACTTGCAATCTCTAGTTACCAACTATTTTGAAACCTCAATGACTCTCTAAGGCATAAAAATATTCTATCAGAATTTTCTCAGCTCATTCCCCAGCAAATTCGCCATTTCTATTGGTTATTTTTTATGGGAATCAAACTTAATCTTACCACTCACCTATGAAAATTCTAGGATTCAATGGTTAGCAAGGGTAAGGATTGGAAAGAACATAAGTAAAGGTTTTGAGGCCCTTACTTCTTCACTTTGAGTTATGTGAAACCTAGGAGGGTGATCCCTAGCAGTATTTTCATAATGATAGTCCTATGTCGTTTATATCAATAACACTGCAATATACACAAATGATTCTCATATAGATGTTCAATTAGCAACAATATCCAAGAAGTTAACTGCTTATCAAACATAATTCACACTTAGAGCATGAGAATGACAAAACCTCATAGCTTTGTGACCCTTTTAATAGAATTTGATTTAATGAATGGGTGATGGTCGAGTTAATTAACATAGTACAACAAAACTACTTAACCTAGTCCAGTGCCTCATCCTTGGAATAAAGTCAACATAAATACTTATATAACATGACAATAATTTTCACACCTAACAATATATGAAGCTTTGAAAGGTTGCATTACAGTGTTTCAGCATTGTGCTCTAACCCTTACTTCTTACTAGCATCCTAGCATTCAGTTTGATACATATTTACAACCATATTCAGGTATCTACATTAATTATTTGAATTAATAAACAAGCATAGAGCCATACATCCATCTGAAACTGATAGAGACAAATAAGATAACCTTGATTATATTATTCATAATTTGTGAACCAGTACATAGGAGTGAAATGGTGTTGAACTTATGCAAATACTATTCTATATTTCCAGTATTACTATAAAGATTACATATGTGTGTTGATAGAGCTAAACTTAAGACATATTACTAGACTATTCAGTAACCCTTTTAATCCCTATGTGACCAAAACTCAAAATAACTCACCACCCAACCCCCCTATTTCAGGCCCTAGAATCCCATTTATAAATACATGGGAGCAACAAGAAACAAGCCGAAATACAATTACATTTGCATGTGAGGAAAAATTTCACCCTAATTTCAAAGATATTCTCCAAATAATTACACTTAATCATTTCAGAACAAGGGGAAGCAAAAGATAACAAAATCCATGTAGTTAGTTGAAGAATATGAGCCAACCTTCCAAAAGGCTTCATTTGTTGATGCAAAATTTCCGAAATCCCGCATCCACGTAGACCAAAGAAGATTCTCCACAAGTACTAGGGGAAAAAACTCACACACTTCCTAGAAAAAGTATATTTTTCATTGAGGATACAGAGTCCAACACTTCTCCATCACACCAGCCCAAAATATTTCCACGTCAGCACCAAAGACAAAAAGTGACATGCATGCTAAAAAGGACGATCCTGATGTAGTGGTAATGGTGTCATAAAAAAAAAAAATCGATCGAGATGCTACTCTAATTCGTCAACATCAGAGTATGCTTGCCCTCTCTGTGCGCATGCTAAAACTGGAGGAGAAACTACTCCTCCCTCTTCAGATCCTCATATAGTACCAGAGAAAGAAGATAATGGCCATACTCTGGGTCAATATCTCCCCCATCGCCTAAAGGGCTATCTGAAACCTCAATGGGAGAGTTGTTCCTCCCTAGATAAGCCTTGTGATGCTTATTCTTTTTCTTTTCTTTCTTCTTAGGCTTAACCAACTCCTTCCCCTTAACTTTGATCAATTCTTCAGAAATAATTTGGCTCCTCAAATTGTAGGTGCTCTTAACACCATCTTTCTGATTTTTTCCATGAGCTTTGTGCTTTCCCCTTGGTGGTGTAGAAGCCTCGGGTGCCTCATGCTCAGTAATAGAAATGTCTTCTTGAAATTCAAACAAAATGAGCCTTCTTGACCTCTTAATGGGTTGAATAGAGACACTCGACTTACCCATATTTTTGAGGACACAGGGAAAAATAGCAAACAACCAATTATAAAAAGACGCACTAGCCAAAAACCCTTACATAACAGAAAACCCTCAAACCCAAACAATTTCAAGCAAACCCAGAGAATGAAACTCTCACACCAAGAAATGCATGAATCATAATAGAGATCATATGAAAACCAACTTACCAAGGATAAACACTTGAATACCTTGCAATTGAAAATAAAAAACTCACAGGTTGCCTCGTTTTGGCTCACACTTCACAGTTCTCAAAGGCTACAAATGGTGAGATAAATCGACAGGAAATCCGCATTAAGTATAAAAATCAAGATCTTGTAGCCATTAATGATCAAGTAGTGCCTTGCATGGGCGATTTGACAACTTAGCTGAACAACTTTGAATTTGGGTTGTCGATCCTTTTGGACTTAAAACATCATCAATGGCGATCTTCAAGCGTCATTTCTAGCTTTTACAACCTATGCCTCAAAAATGGTGATATCACAACAAAAATTTGCCATGTTTACTTTTAATTTCATTAGTCACCTCTAATATGACAATTTTACCATGCATCGCCACCCTAGCCCATGCTCATTCATTCATATTAGTGAAGTACAAGCAACCGAAAAATGAAAGAAAAAATGTTCAAACATCCTATCACCTATCGTGGATCTGCCCCAACCTTCCAAGGTTCAATCGGTGACAAGAGAACCGACGAGATGGAATCACGACTGTTGGATTACTATCCTTCTTGGAGATCTTCATCTCACATCGTGCATCACTAATTCATGCTTCATTTTCCAAATCACATCAATGATGGGAGATAAGGTGATGGAGCAAGATTAAGACACATGCACCTACGTGAAAATCAAAGGCACAAGATATATCGCTCACAAGAGCAATTCAAATCAGTGAAATAGAGCTTGAACAAATGATCCCATCGCTCATCGCTAATTTGAAACTCAAATCTTATAATGGATCTATGATGAGCGGTAGGATAAAATACAAAGAGCACCAAGGGCCATTGTGTATCGTTAATTTACATTACAAAACACATGAGCAATTAGTGATAAAATAGATGCCAATGATAACACATAGAACAAGTGCATTGTGCATCACTAATTCAACTCTAAACATTCAAAACCTATTCGTGATGTGAAAAATAAAGGATACACCGCTCATCGCTCATCACACATTTGAATTTACATTTCTAAAGTTATCCATGATGAGCAATAAAGGAGACGGTAAACAAGACTTAAGTGAAGAATTTAGCACGTGCTTGCAAGTTGTTTTGAAAAGGGGAACTACCTAGGACAATGAATAAAATGCCTTAGAAGGTTTTAAAACATATTTTTTCAAAGGATGTAAAGGCCAAACAAGGTGTTGGTGTTTTAAAATACAACCCAAATAGGATTTATAATTATTCACGTAGCCAACCTCTCTATTGGGGCCACCACAAAGTCTAGTGGCCAATTTGACAAGATTGTCAAAGAATGATATCTCCTACACTTCTAGCTCTTATAGGACCAAGGTGGGTAAACCTATACAATGCCCAAAACTTAAATCACTCATGCACTTACATTGCTTTATACACTGATAATTCCTAATGAAAATACTAAGGGAAGTGCATTTAAGTAACTTTAAACTCCTGGGCTAAATTCTCAAGAATTCAACTCTCTCTACCATTGCAAAGTAGGACATACAATAACATAGTAAGATTACAATGATTTGGGAGCTTAAATTGTTTCTAAGATGCACAAACCTAATAATAGACTGGCACAATTCGGGCCATGAGTCAAACAAAAATAATTCCTGTGAAATAGATTTCAAACTAGTGGATATAAATTATGCCAATGCTTTTGCATCAACTATTAGTGTCTGCACCAACAATCCATTCTTATCATCAATCGATCTCCTTTTATCAAATCCCATCTGCACACCTAAAATCACAATCATCTGCTCAAAGCATTTTAACCATTTCTTTAAAATAGAACAATTAACAGATAAAACAATCTCATGAAACTTGAGATGATAAACTCAAAAACACTTTGTATTATTGAATTTACCTGACTCAAAGTGTACAAATATGGAGACAATCTGATGATATTCATGAATGTGCAAACACCTTCATGATGTTGTTTGCATAAACTAGTTGTATTTACTCATGAATTCAGAAAATTACAGCTTATAGACTCAACAATGACTCAGAAATTACAATTCTCTACTACCTAGCCCAATACAAAAACTCATAACCCTTTCAATGAGACAATAAGAGAAGATATAGAAGAAGAGAAGCAAATAGGAGCAGCCCTAAATTTGATCTGGAAGTTTCATTCACCATTGATCAAACTGAAAAGAATACCTCATCTCCCTTCTATTGCAGCAATAAACTCATTCCCTCCAAACTGCTTCTACTCATCATTGCCTTGCAACTGAAAATCTGCCAATGTGGAGAATTTCATCATTTCACCCAGCTGCTGGAAAAAACCTCTTTCCCATGCAAAATTTTGTTTCAACTCTCTTTTAAATTTTTGTACATTATTTTTCCTCCAAATATTAAAGTTTTGCAACTTCAATATTTATCCCTTTTGACTTTATTTAAAATCCCCACCAAAGAGAATGTTTGCACATTGAAATGCTCCCAAATACAAAATGAATATAAAATTATTAAAATATCTCACAATCACATTAAACATGTTTATTTAAAGTAAAATATTCACTTTATAAAACACCCATAGTGAATATTTAATTCACTCTCCATTTAAAATTTCACCCCCATGGATAAAATACTCCACCGCCTTCATGCATTTTATAATTGCTTGTAATATTTCATTTCACTTTGCAAAAGTGAAAACCCTCTTAAAAGCTTATTGGGCAAATATAAATTTTACCCGTGCACACTTAAAATGAAAATCATTTTGGGTAAATGAATTACTCATGCCTTACTCACCTGGCCCACCTTTTAATTTCCACCTAAATTGGCTTCACACCCAAGAATTAATTTTAAATGTTTTGTTCATTTAAAATATTTCATTGTCGGCCATTTAAAATATACCACACTTGAAATATTTTATTACGGGCTTCCCCTTTGAACTCCACACACCTCGCAGCATATTTGTTGCCGTCGTCATTAACTCTACGAGGCTTGCGAGGTGTGGTGGAAATTCCACCTTTTGTTCATAGTAACTTATGTTTCTCTGCAACTCAAATGGATTTTCCATACCCTTCTAGTTGGATTTGCAGCATTCCAAAGAGAATTTCGCCAAACAATTTTGGTACATTTTCTGTGAGCTGGGGTCGTTTTATAAATGAAAGGACATTTTTGGCATTACCAGATACTCAAAAACATGTGAATCTTTGTTTAAAATGCTTCCAATGCATTAGGAATGGTTCAGGCATCTTCTTGGAAGCTGCACTAACATTTCCCAGCTTACAAATGTCTTGAAAAATCCACATGAAGACAAAAAACGTGATTGCAACTTGATTTCTGCCCTCAGCACTGCAGGTATAAAATTGAAACTATCACAAATACAGCATCAAAAATCTTTTAAATGACCATGTAGGTGATGATTAATAGTTTTAATGCCAGGAGAAGCATCCTTCATTTGCCCGCTTCTCGCAATCTTTTGTTACTTTGCCTTAGTTTTCAATTGTCTGAACTTTGAAACTTTTCAAAATTTGTTTTGAGAGCGTCCAACCAATGGGATGAAAGAATTAAAAATTTCTTTTCCTCCCATTCAAATGTTAGAAAAGATTTATGCCCTAAAACCATTTTGAAATGTTTTAAATATAAAGATTTAAAACAATAGAACTAGGCAAAAAGTTAATTTTGTCTCAAGTCAAATGGAGAAATTTCACTGCGAACAAACCAGAGCATCTGAAGCCATGAAATTTTGCATTGAGGCATAATCAATTATTTAGAGAAAACCCATTTCCTCTAATTTTTTGCAGTCATTAAAATTTAGGTACCTTCTTTGTAAATTGGCCCCCAAGATGTATTAGCCGTGACAAAAACACATTAAAATAATGTATCATATAACCTTCAATCTTGATGAAAATTGAGATGTAAAAGTTTTAGAACAAAATAAGAAATGGGTTATTAGTAGAATTGCAAAATTTGAAAATTTCAGGAACACCATCTCTGACCCTGTTGCGATCAGAAAAATAATTAATTAACCTATCCAAGCTCATCTTGAAACCCTGAAATTGAGCAGGCATGTAGACATATGACCCAAGAATGCATTGCAACAAATAGTTTGGAAAAATATATCCCGACGTGAAAAATATTAATCGACAAAGTTGCTCACTTCATATTTTCTGTAATTACACCTGTTCAAAACCAATTATTACTCACCCAATTGTCAATTTGTAAAAATAGTGAATCAACTCTTGGCGAGCTTTCATTAGACACATAAGTTCATTAAGGTACCCTGAGCACGTGTGCAAAAGGAATTTCTTTGAATCATCACCAGTCAAAAGATACTGACGGTCGAAGTTAGCCTCTCTGAAATGCTGTCAGGAATGCAGTGCAAAACTAGACAAACTGCATTCGGTTTCGATCTGCTAAAAACAACAAATTAGATCATGAGACTTAGAAAACTGACATATGATATCATCTTAATATGGATAATATGAAACAACATTCATTCTGACATGACAGTCAACTGGTTGCGAAATCCAAGCTCAAACAGGAAGCTATTTCGCAAAACTGACAATCTACATACAACAAAACAGTGTCAAAAGCCTTCAGCTTCACTTTTTGAAACTCTGTCAAAACTTATCTAGGGAAGCTGAAAATTGGCATACACGTTCACATATGTCAACTGAATATGTTTGCAAATGGGTTTTACACAAAAATCAACAGGCCTCAAATTTTGACCCCCAAAGTGGGTCACTCAGATTGATTCTTCAGGTGCACTTTTGAAAGTGTAGAAGCAAAAATTTGAAATGGGCATCTCAAATTTGCAAAATTCGAGAGTGCAATCAGTGGCTCCAACTGGGGATGTATGTCCCCTATGGGCATAACAAGATTCCAGATCTCTGGAGAGTAGACCAAAAGTTGAATCCATCAAGTGCTCTCAAACTATTCCTTTATTCATTCTTCTTTTTTCAACTTCATTTGATGACCCCAGGTCACCAAATGAAAAATGGGAATCAACTTTTACCTCTATCAAACACAATTTTGTAAAAAGAGTTGATCTCCCTCAACTTATGCTTGCCTTTGTCATACCACAATAACATAGGTGACTGCACCCCTGCAAACACAAGCATCAAGCTACCTTCATACAAGTGACAACTTGTTTTATGTTTAACTCTGTTATCAAGTGTCAACCAAATCAAATAAGTCACATCACTACCACTCCTTTCATTCTCTGATCTAGTTTTAAGTGGCAGTATTCGAAAATGAGGATCAAGACCATATGAAAGCATAATCTGATCACAACCATCTACCTGATTAAACATGTCAGTATCTCCTAACAGACAATCACATGCAATATCATCAACATGTTCATAACCACAATGCATATGAAAGTTAGACATATTTTTAAAATGTTGATTATCATGTGGCAACAACTGATTATATTCATTATTTAAATCATTCTCAAGCTGAAAACAACTTGCTTCTATGTTTTTCATATTGCCACATTCTATGAAAACCTCTTCCAACTGACAAAAATAGCACTCACATTCTACCTTGTGGCTAGAACTGTTAAACTCAAACTGATTACTAGTTTGCATATTAGAATTAAAACTATCACAAGAACTTACCAAAAGATCATGCTCATCATGCAAACCATCTCCAAGTGTATGCAAACAAATACACTCATGCATTAGCACACTTTATGACTGTTCTTCATCATGTTGGTATTGAGATTTATCAGATATTTCTGACTCATCATCTTCAGTAATCATATAGTCATCCTCTAAACATAAGGTATCAACCTCTTCAATATCACAAGTTTGCTCAACAACTAGCTATTCTGGTTCAGAAGCATAATCTGATTTTTGATCAAAATCAACATCTTCATTCTCACTCAAAGACTCATGATTAGGCTCATTCAAGTCAGCAAATGAAGACTTTTCCAAATTTGCATTACAATCTTCAATATTTGACTCATTGGATGCATAAACCTCATGGTCATCTATTGTTTCAAGCTCATCAAAAGAGATATTTGAACTTACATCGGTGTTCATATCTTCATACTCATTATATAGTACATCATCACAATCAAATTGTTGTTTGTCTTCATCCATATGATCATCATCGTGATCAACTGGTTCATCATTGGAAAGAGAATCAGATTCACTTGCATTATACCTTGCATCTTGAAATTCATCACCACTGTCAAAATCAATAGGGGTTGCACACAACAACAAAGAGTTGTCCTCATGTGCACATTTTTGATATCCTGTGGTCAATAGATCTAAAATTTGTTCACAACTCAATATATCACTATTCTGATCTATTGTTTCAATCACTTCCTCTTTTTGACCTTCACTTGAATTGGATGCAATATCAAATTGCAAATCAGGACATATCAAAGTATCATCATCTTCAAACTCTGAGAACTCAATGGGATGATAATAAACTCGATCTCCCCAATCATAGGAGGTAGAATTGCTGACAACATTGTCAGAAGAATGGTCATAACCAGTCATAGTGAATAAACTGTCCACTTCTCCCTTCTTACTTTCTTCTGGGCTGTCATAACAACAATCCACATCACTTTGCATTTCAACATCAGATTGGGTGTCATCACTGAACTTGTCACTTGCAGTCTCTTGAGGATAAACACAAATATCTTCACTGTCAAACTGAAAACCATTGTAGCTGCTTGTGGCTTGTCTTTCAAACTGAAATTCATCACACACCTTCTCACCTGCAACTGATATACTGATGTTCTCAAAAGCATTACCCGAATCAACAAATTCTTTTATCTCATTATGAAGACTTGTGTCAAAGCTACATTCAACACTTGTAGGATTGACATAATCAATTGTATCATCATATTGTTGATCATTTATCTCTTCTTCAAAGAGTAAATCCAACTCATATTCTTCTTCAGGTTCTTGGCTTGGGAGACTCAACTTTTGATTTGCATTTGGGTATACTTCTTTTGTAAATTGTTCAAAGACAACTTTCTCATCAATTGATGATGAATTCTTCTCATCTTTTACCTTTTCAAGTATGCACTTGTCTAAACACATCTGATCATTTGCATTCACACAACTGTTGATTTCATCAGAATGTTTGCCCATAACTGAAGACAACAATCTCTTCTTGGCTTGGGAGACTCAGCTGCTGATTTGCATTTGGGTATACTTCTTTTGTAAATTGTTCAAAGACAACTTTCTCATCACTTGATGATGCATTCTTCTCATCTTTTACCTTTTCAAGTATGCACTTGTCTGAAAACATCTGATCATTTGCATTCACACAACTATTGATTTCATCAGCATGTTTGCCCATAACTGAAGACAACAATCTCTGCACAAATTCATTCATTTGTTTTTCCAAATTTTTCAAAACTGTGTATGTCATCTGCATGCTTAGTATTTCAAAATCTTTTAGCAATGCACTAGATCCTTCTTCATAAGCTTCAAAGTACATATGAATACAATCTGGAGTACTAGGTCTGAAATTTTCTAGGATAAGTGACAAGGCAATAGCAAATCTATGACTAAAATCAACACTTGACTCTTCATTTTGTTTCTTGATCTGCTTTAACCTCAAGACAAGTTCTAAGGGATCTTTTGCAAATTCTTCTCTGTAAGCAACCACTAATTTATCCCAACAAGGAAAGGACTTGTCAAGAAAGCTTAAATACCAATCCCGAGCTCTTGCTTCAAGAGATCTGACAAAAAATCTCATCCGCATATCTTAATCTCTGAATGAATGTTTCTCCATGAAACTAGAAAAACTTTGAACATGTCCATCTCCTTCACATACGGTATACCCATCATATCTAGGCATCTCCTTGTAGAATTGAGCTGACATACTTTCATTTTCATAATCAACCCATGACAAATCTAACTGAGCATACAATCGGTGAAAGGAATTGACAACGGGTGTAATGACTTGGCAAATAGATATAGTTTGATGGTCTCTTGACCGGGCTTGTTAAAATAGTTGGTGTCTTTCATCCATTTCTTTAAATCCTCTTTTAAATACATCATTCCATTCAAGACTGAACCTAGGCTTATTAACTCTTGGGTTCTTACACTTTGGGGTATTAGATGCTTGAAGATTATTATACTTTTGACACTTCTTAACAAGTTGAATCAAAGTGTTCAGTGGTATAGCTACTTTACGTTGGTGATACATGGATATTACAAATTAAGGTTCACTAATTGTGCATAATTACAAGCCTGAAAAAATGATGGACAACAGGGGTAATTACTGACATAATGACAACCTGGACTTGAAAATTATGACAATACAAATGGATGAAAACCCCTAAGATACACAAATACATTCTAACCATCCAAACTAGCAGATATTTTGAGCACTAAACATAATTCTTTCAATGGAACTGCAATTACATTCAACAGATCCAACAAATGGAAGTGTGCAAACTTAAATTTATTGTTCTTTACCTTTGTCAATGCTAACTTGCTCAATAGGGAAGCAAAGGTTCTTCTAAGAAGTTCAAATATGGTTTTCATACACAAGTTTCTTGAAAACCAATAGTGAGGAATACTTGAAAACTTTGCAACTGCTATAAATTGTCTTCCTGACTGGTAATATTTGTAGATCTGGAACTTTCTTCAAATTTTAACAGGTTATATCAACAGTTGCCACCTCATTTCAGAGAGGACTGAACTTCAAGCAGTATGAAGTTCCTTCACATGTAAACTTCTTCTGAGTTCCTTTCCACCAGCAGAGCACCACAAATTAGAAAATTGTTCAAGTTCACTGCAACAACTTTACCTCCAGGTTTGACATCCTTCAATATTTGAAACAAATTCAGAATGACAAATTATTGGATATGACTCTATAACAGTCTGCAACTGGAGATTCAGAATTTCCCCAATGGAGTCGCCATTTTGTTGGTGTTTTAAAATACAACCCAACTAGGCTTTGAAATTCTCTAAGAGGTAGCCAACCTCTATATTAAAGAACCACAAAGGCTAGTGGCCAACTAACAAGATTCAATCAAAGACTAACATCTCCTACACTTATGTCTTTGCAGGACCAAGGTGGGTAAACCTATACAATGCCTAAAACTTAGATCACTCATACATTGACATTGCTTTATAAAGCAGATAATTCCTAATGAAAATACATTAAGGGAAGAATTGACAACTTTAAACTTAGCTAAATTCTCAGTAATTCAACCCTCTCTCAGCCATTGGAAAGCAGGACATACAATACCATAGTAAGATTAAGAATGATTTTGCATTTAAATTTGTTTATGAGATGCACAAAACTGAAACTAGATCAGTGCCAATTCTGGGCCATGGAGTCAAACACATAAAATGAATTCCCAGCAAACAGACTTCAACCAGTGGATTTAACTTGCTAATGCTTTGCATCAACTATTAGTGTCTTGCACGAACAATCCTTCTCTTATTATCAATCAAATTCTTCTTATCAAATCTCATCTACACACCTGAAATCACAATCACCTGCTCAAAGCATTTTAACCATTTCTTTGAAATAGAACAATGAACAAACAAAACAATCTTATGAAACTTGAAATGATAAACTCAAAGACACTTTGTATTATTGTATTTACATGAATCAAAGTGTATAAATATGGAGACAATCTGATGATATTCATGAATGTGCAAACACCTTCATGATGTTTGCATAAACTAGCGGTATTTACTCATAAATTCATAAAATTACAGCTTATAGACTCAAACAATGACTCAAAAATTATAATTTTCTATCTACCCAGCCCAATACAAAAACTCAAAACTCTTTCAATGAGACAATAAGAGAAGATATAGAAGAAGAGAAGCAAACAAGAGCAACCCTAAATCTGATTTGGAAATGCCATCTGGAAGCTTCATTCACCGTTGATCAAACTAAAAAGAATATCTCATCTCTCTTCCATTGCAGCAACAAACTCATTCCCTCCAAACTGCTTCTACTCATCATTGTCTTGCAACTGAAAATCTGCCCATGTGGAGAATTTCATCATTTCACCCAACTGCTGAAAAAAACCTCTTTCCCTTGCAAAATTTTGTTTCAGCTCTCTTTTAAATTTTTGCACATTATTTTTCTCCAAATATTAAAGTTTTGCAACTTCAATACTTATCCCTTTTGACTTTATTTAAAATTCTCACCAAAGAGAATGTTTGCACATTGAAATGCTCCCAAATACAAAATGAATATAAAATTCATTTTACTTGCCTTACTAAAATATCTAATAGCCACATTACACATGTTTATAAAGTGAAATATTCACTTTATAAAACACCCATAGTGAATATTTAATTTTCTCCATTTAAAATTTCACCCCCTTGGATAAAATACTCCACCTCCTTCATGCATTTTATATGTTATAAAAATAGGGGCCCATTTAGTTTTTACTTTGACTCCGCATCATTTGGTATTTCATATTTTAAATCTCACATTTTAAATGGTGGACATTGGAAGCATTTACCTTGGAAAAGAAATACCCAACAGCATATAAAAATAATTTATCCCTTGTTGTTCACTTTACATTTATAATGAAAATTTTTACCCAGCAAACAAGTATTACCTGTGTTCCATTTTCTCTATTTTGATAATTGCCTGTAATATTTCGTTTCACTTTACAAAAGTGAAAACCCTTTTAAAAGCTTATTGGGCAAACATAAATTTTACACGTGCACACTTAAAATGAAAATCATTTTGGGTAAATGAATTACTCATGCCTTACTCACCCAGGCCCACCTTTTAATTTTCACCTAAATTGGCTTCGCACCCAACAATTAATTTTAAATTTTGTGTTCATTTAAAATATTTCGCTGTCGGCCATTTAAAATATACCCCATTCCTCCACGGGAAAGTTGCATTTGCTGGGACCACCACCCACGTGCCTTAATATCACACACCTCGCGGCCTTTTGATGGCATCATCTTTTATTGTGTGAGGCCTCCAAGATTCACCCAAGCTTTATTAAATATTTCACACTTGAAATATTTGATTACGGGCTTTCCCTTTGAACCCCGCACACCTCGCACCATATTTGCTGCATCAGGAATGGTTCAGGCATCTTTCTGGAGGCTGCACTAACATTTCCCAGCTTGCAAATGTCTTTAAAAATCCACGTGAAGACAAAAAATGTGATTGTAGCTTGATTTCTGCCCACAGATGCTCACAGCAGGTATAAAATTGAAACAATCACAAATACAACATCAAAAATCCTTTAAATGACCTTGTAGGTGATGATTAATAGTTTTAATGCCAAGAGAAGCATCCTTCATTTGCCCGGCAATCTTTTGCTGCCTCACCTTAAGTTTTCAATTGTCTTGAACTTTGAAGCTTTTCAAAATTTGTTTTGAGAGCGTCCAACCAATGGGATAAAAGAATTAAAAATTTCTTTTTCCTCCCATTCAAATGCTAGAAAAGATTTATGCCCTAAAACTGTTTTGAAATGTTTTAAATATAACTAGAACATTTAAAACATTAGAACTAGGCAAAAAGTTAATTCCGCCTCAAGTCAAATGGAGAAATTTCACTGCGAACAAACCGGAGCATTTGAAGCCATGAAATTTTGCGTCGAGGCATAATCAATTATTTAGAGAAAACCCATTTCCTCTAATTTTTTCCAGCCATTAAAATTTAGGTACCTTTTTTGTAAACTGGCCCCCAAGATGTATTAGCCGTGACAAAAAACACATTAAAATAATGTATCATATGACCTTCAATCTTGATGAAAATGAAGATGTAGATGTTTTAGACCAAAATAAGAAATGGGTTGTCAGTAGAATTGCAAAATTTAAAAATTTCTAGAACACCATCTCTGGTCTTGTTGCAATAAAAAAAACAATTAATTAACCTATCCAAGCTCATCTTGAAACCTTGAAACTAAGCAGGCACGTAGACATATGACCCGAGAATGCATTGCAAAAAATATTTTGGAAAACGATATCTCGACATGAAAAATATTAATCGACAAAGTTGCTCACTTCACATTTTCTGTAATTGCACCTATTCAAAACCAATTAAAACTCACCTAATTGTCAATTTGTAAAAATAGTGAATCAACTCCTGGTGAGCTTCCATCAAACACGTAATTTCATTAAGGTACCCTGAGCACGTGTGCAAAAGGAATTTCTTTGAATCATCACCAGTCAAAAGATACTGACGGTCGAAGTTAGCCTCTCTGAAATGCTGTCAGGAATGCAGATGCAAAATTGAACAAATTGCATTCGGTTTCGATCTGCTAAAAATAGAAAATCGGATCATGAGACTCTGAAAACTGACATATGAGATCATCTTGATATGGAGAATACGGAACAACATTCGTTCTGACATGACAGTCAACTGGTTGCGAAATCCAAGCTCAAACAAGAAGCTGTTTCGCAAAACTAACAATCTGCAAATAGCATAACAGTGTTAAAACCCTTCAGCTTCACTTTTCGAAACTCTATCAAAACTTATCGTGGAAAGCTGAAAACTAACACCCACGTTCACATATGTCAACTGAATATGTCTGCAAATGGGTTTTGCACAAAAATCAACAGGCCTCAAATTTTGACCCCCCAAAGTGGGTCATTCAGATTGATTCTTCAGGTGCACTTTTGAAAGTGCAGAAGCAAAAATTTGAAATGGGCATCTCAAATTTGCAAAATTCGAGAGTGTCATCACTGTGTTTGAGTAGCTCATAGGAGCCTATAAAACTCATGTGCCAAAATATTCCAAAAAAAATAGCTTCTACAGCTTCTATACCGAGGGGTTCTTGCATGTCATAGAAAAAGTCATATTTTCAAAAATCTGACATTCTTGGTTCGTTCAAAAAGATATTATCAACAAAACCCACGTCTTAGAATTTTTCGTAAAAATTGCTTCGCGAGGAAGCTATTTATAGCCTCTTAAAAAAAGTTGTTCAAGTATATGCATGTGCCCAGTCATTCTTCCACATTTTCAATATATAGTTCTCTCAAGTTGAATTCAAGACCAAATCAGTCTTGCTTCATAATTTCCTAAAGATAGCTGACACCAACTTACATCAAGTGAATCTAGTGGTTGATTTGGACAATTTGGTAGGTGTGGACACTCAAATTCCATGAATTCCATATGGTCTCATACCTCATATATTTGATAGCCTTTCAAAGCCAGTTTAGAGCATTGAGCATCATTGAAACTTGGCATGTGCAATGATTTCATGAGCATTTTTCACAGCTAGAGTGTTCACATTCAAACTTCATAGCTTCATCATGCAACACTCTTCCATTGAGAAAAATCAAGAAAACTATCAGAAGTGTAAAGCTATAAAAGAAACAGAGGTCATCACTCTAGTTATAGAGCTGCAAAAGTTACCAGTCAGTGAACTACCAATTTAAGTGTGCAGATATTTCCAGGTTTTCTCAAGTTGCTGACAAGTAGTGAACTGGCAATTGAGGCATGTGATGATCTCTGGACATAGAGACAGTTAACAGCTAGTTGGAGGAGTTAATTACTCAAATTGTTGAAGTGGGAATTTCCAATTAGGATTTCCTACCTTTCCAAATATAGCATTTAAGACAGTAGTTAACTTGATGCTATTTCCAAGCTAACTCATTGTCCCACCTTTCATGCATGTCTATTTTTGGAGACACCTTTGTACAATGGAGTTCTACTAAGTTTAGAATCAATTAACTAAAGTAGTTTTTCTAGTTAACTATTAGGTTATCTTTGCTTAGACATAGGAATAAACCTTGGTGCTTGGAAAGAACTGAATGTTAACTCAAGGAGACTTTAGGGTTCCCTACTCCTTTGAGTATCTATAAATAAGAGCAACCTTTTCTCATTATTATTTAACTTTACTTCATTGTAACAAAACACAAAGCTCGAGAGCCTTCGAATTTGTTACTTAGTATATGTTCATGAACCATACTTGTGATAGTTAAAGGCTAAGCTAGTTTGGCTTGCTTTCTTGTTGTTCATGTAAATCTTTGTCAAGTGTACTTTGGTTGATCATATGTTGTATGATTGTCCTTTTTTATACAATTTTTTGCCCCAAAAAGTGGTCATTGTTTGAATTTGAGAAAATAAATCAAAAGAGAAATGAGCCTTTGATCCAAAGTTTTAAGATCTTTCAAGTTTTGTCATTTCTTGTAATCTTCATTTCAGCCTACACCTCGCCTTCAAGGGAATCCTAAGATCTAGTTTACCATTTGATGTTGTTTCTAATAACCTTCATTTTAGCCTACACCTCGAAAAGAGAAATGAGCCTTCGAGGGAATCCTAAGGTTTAGTTTATCATTTGATGTGTTACTTACATAAGATTTATTCTCAGTGCAAATATGAAAGAGCAATGAGCCTTCGAACGAGTTTGTTTAAGTTAGCCAAACCACTCCCGTTACTTCTAAATCCTCTAGCTCTAAATTTACTTGAGGAGATAGAAGCATTTTAAGTCATAGCCTAGTTGTAGTTGAGATTTATGAAACTAGAGAAAACCCCATCTATAATGCATGGCGTTTTATAACCTTGTGCTCTATAGCTGAGTAAAAAGAAGAATTTAGTTTACATTTCTTTTTACACATCAACAACAAAAGAGGGAGCTTCCCCTCCTAATTTGAAGAGCAGTTTATCTATGCATAGATGTTTGTTTCCAATACACACTCCAAAGGTGTGAATTGAAATGCCAATAGTTTTCTAGTGCCCACCATGGGGCATGAGGCATAAAACTTCAAGAAAGATAACTCAGGAACGACATGGGAATGACCATCTGGCATCCTATTACATGATCCATACAGAAGTAATGGATGATAAAATGATAATGTTGGCAATGATGATAGAAATCAGAGACATCCACCCTCGTTACCTTGGGGTAATAGCATTGGACCTTTGGCTTTTCAAGTAAATCATGAGTTACCCAAAGGGTCAAGGAAGCACTTTCCCCGATTTGAACATTTTTCTATGTCCACAACGCCTTGAGATACCTTGCACATGGCATATGAAGACATCGTAGTGCATCTCTTTGTGGAGACTCTTGTGGGAAATGTTGTTGACTAGTTCAATCACTTGGAGTCGGGTATTATCACAAGTTGGGCAACTATGAGCGAGAAATTTTTAGTGAGATTCAAGCCCGCTGAAGATAGTCATCTATTGTTTTCCCAACTTGCAAATTCAAAGATGGAGCATAACGAGCACATGAGGGAATTTGTATCAATATTTAATCATCTTTTTATGATACTTTCTTCTACACTCAATCCATCACTGAAGATTCTGATGAGTTGTTTCATAAATGTTCTTCCATTAGAGATAACCTTCTTCCTCAAGATGGAAAAAGAAATAGAGTTGAAGAGTGTGCAATAACACACCATCAAGTTGGAGGATGATATTATTACTTCCGACATGATGAAAACAAAATCTATCATATCTCTAGTTCAACAATCATACTAGCCAAAGAGAAACAATTTTCAACCATGATTGCCAACATCTCCGTCAAGACCAGTGATTGAAGTTGCACATAGTGTAGTATTTTGTTCTTTCCACGAGACTGATGCACATACCGGATCCACATGTCCTAAGAATCTGAGAATGAACCAAATCATGGGATACACTAGAGCTGCTCCCAATTCTAGTTTTGTACCAACACCAAGTTCGAACGTTGTCTTACCACAAATGGAAAACTTCGATAGCGAATCTGTTGTGGGATACTTTGAAAGAGAGCCTATCAATCAAAAAGAAGAAGAATACCATCACTACGCTCTTGCGGTGAATCATGAAAATTTTTCAATGCATGTGTTTACACATGCTCAACACTTCAAGGCACAAAAATAAGAAGAAGATAGAAATCAAACGAAAAGTGTAAAGAAGTGCCTTCCACTTCTAATCCCAAACCTTCACATAAGAACACTATGCCAGTTTCTCAAGATCCATCTTCAACAAATTTTGATATCATAGCTTCCATGATGAAGACCAAGCTATAAATCTCTCAACTGGAATATCATTAGGACCATCCAGAACAACTAGATCAGATTCTCAAGGTTGTACAGAAGCAGGCTATGATTCAAACTACATTGCTCAAATCATCTACTCCAGCAGAAGAAAATCTTGAAATGGGTCCTGGTAATTATATGACTTTCTTAGAGAGAAATTGAAGATCAAAATATTATTTTTTTTCTGAAAAAGAGAATGACAGAGGATACAAAGTTATGGACAATGTAAGCTAATGGAGGTTGTTCAACAATAGTTTCAGGATTAGGGGAAATGATCATCTTCCCTAAAGGACAGTCATACCCAGTTACATATTGTCTACTATTGGAGTTCACTAAAGTTGAGAAAGAGGTGCTTTTGTAAGGCCTCAAAAATATCGAGGACATGGGAATCAAAATCCTATGTGTTAAAGGTGATATAGAGCTAATCGATGAGCCAATCAAAGGATATTTTCAGGTTAGAAAGGATCACCTACGACATTATAGAAATTGAGTTTGGAACTCGATCGACTAGTTTGAAGAACTCAACATCCCTAGGATGGACGACAACAAAACTAATGCCTCAAGGGTATCTGCTTTCCCATTTACATCATATTCTGAATTTTGTCGGAGTACCTTTGATTGGATATATGAAAACCTGAGAATCTTCATCCCAGAGGGATTGTCTCCTGTGATACCCATCAAAAGAGAAGTGAAGAATTTCAGGCAGAAGCGACATCAATGGAAGGCTCTTCCCGTTGTCATGCAACAGACAATATCCAAAGCACTTTATCCCTTCGAGGGTGGGGTAAATATTTGTAATTAATTTTCTTTTTGTTTTTTGTTATGTTGTAATGTCTTTCCCCATTCCATAAAGTTTTTTCATGTTTTAGGTAATTAGGTAGTCTTGTTTTTAGGTGAATTTTAGGAAAAATTCAACCAATAGGTGTTTTGAAAAAGTCCTAACTCCAATGCCCAAATGATAAGATACTGGTCTGCACTTTAAAAACCTAGAGATTCTTGGTTCTCCTATGTCATAAGTATCCGACATGGTCACCAGATCGAGCCTAATGTTGTACCCAAAATAAAAAAATTTGCTTCAATAAGGCATTTTGTAAAATTGTCTAAATCTTGTAAAATTATCATCAAAATTCAATTGTAAGTCAAACGAAGCATGGGCTTTTTGTGGATTTATGTCAAGGAGGATACTTGCAAATTTTGGAAATTTTAAAAATTAGGGTTTCAGGCCCCTATTTTTAGAAAAACCCTAAAAAATAGGATCTTCCCATAAATGACTCAAAATTATTTTGATTAGCTTATTCTTTGTCATGATCAAACTGGTCCAGCCAGAATCACAAAAAATTTAGTTTTTCTCTAGTGGGTCTACTTCACTTTTTCAGGAGAAAAGATAGGACCATTGAGGTCAACAGTGGCAGGTGGCCAATACTAGGTATCAAGATCTAAGCTTCAGATTTTGCACAAATGAGTTTATGGCGAAAGATGCTTCATGATAGAGGGGAATTTCAAAATTTTGAAAAATGCAAAAAATAAACTAAGTCTGGAATGTTGGAAGCTTCATAGATAATGCACATGAAACAATGAACACATTCAACACATCACCAGTGGCGGTGATGCAGTCAAAAAACACGTGAACGACTAGTGTTGGTGTTGCACACAAAAGGGAAGCGTAGAAGGCAAATGGTGATCGCGGTCAATGCAATCAATGACACGATGAACGTAAAGTTCGAGAAGGATAAAAATCATAAAAAATGACTAACTCTGGAGCCAAAATGCACCCCTGCTAACCTAGGGTGCCCAAGAATTCAAGGGATCAAATACAATTGTTAAGATTTTTAAAGGTAGACATCCTCTTCAGAATTCTATAAGATTTCTGATGGATCGTCAAGCTAGTTCAATAGATTCATCAAACATCAGTGAAACAAAGGCAGAAGTGAAAGATTTTGAAAGCAAGAGTCGTCGAAAAGGTAGTTCATCAAAGGAAATTGTTGATGGTGTTTTATACACTTCACAACACAGGCAATGTGTGGGTGCATTACCTCTCTTGAAAGACAATCTTCCACAATCAAATTGTAGAACACTATCCCAAGGTCTCTCGGGTGTCAGGTCATGATGAAGCTTGGAATAAATCAGTTGTTTGGTGTGATTTTGCTGGAATCACAAGGTGGTCTTACATGGTCAAAATTGTAGGAGAATTGGGTCATTGCATGGAGTTTTGTAGATTTGGAATTACTATATCTTGCTGCAGGTTTAGACAACAATCCTGAACTCCATTGCTTTGTTGGATTTGGCTTTACAATGTGCAACAAACCTTAACACAAGTTGTTTTTGAAAAAGGAAAAAAAAAAGAGAAAGGGCGAGGAAAAAAGATGTTTCCCAGACCTGCAACTACCGATGAACAGTGATCATGGAGGTTCCTATTGTGGACAGTTTCCTTAAATAGGATTTCACTTAATCAGAATTCTCACAATATCATGAAATATGTGCTATCTTCTAGGGACTACAGATATTCATCATTCATTCACCATGGAAACATGAATAAAGATAAAGTTTAATGAGCAGCAATGAAATCAAAGTCCAGACTAACTTTGCACAGTCATATACCATCAACAAATGACCAAAAGTATGGACAGGGAAAGCATACACACAGTAGTAATCTTCAAAACCATAGACACCATACTAATTCTACCAAAGTCAATCTAAGGATACTAAAACAACTAAGTATCTTAAAGCAAATTTCTAACTAAATGGAGAAGAACCATGTAACATGTGGAGAAAACCAGAAATACACCAGAAAATGACTATATTTTCTATTATATTCTCAACAGCATGTCCTTACAACAACTCAACTCTCTTAGAATGAGAGGAGGAGAGCCCTATTTATAGTTTTCAAAAAACAAAATGAGTGGCCAAGATTTGATTCAATTGTATGGCCAATATTCACTTTACATTAGGGTTTCACCTACCCCCAAATATATTACATTTATAAATAATTTCTTGTTTCTTCCCTATTTCGTCATCTAGTGATAGCATTGTAGCAAATTTGTCTTTTAGCCATTTGCCCTTTGTTGTAGCTATTCTTCAAGGAACTCATCGTCGATGACGGGATTGCCCTCTCGCTTCTTCAAAGCGACATACTCCATGAAACTTAGGACCAGGGATTGAAACTTATCCACCTCCATGATGTCGGATTTCAAAATTTGGTAAGACCATTCCTAGGAATTGCTGCCAAGCTTCTTCCAGTCATCATCATACTTAGCAACATTGTCTTGAAAGAGTTCTGACTGCGCAAAGGCTTGGGCAGCGAAGCAAATGAATTCAATGGTGACCTCGATGGACATCCCATCTTCCATGATCTTCAAGAAGTAGGGCTTTATATTCTCAGCATTGATCTCGACTGCAAACAACTCGTATCCTATCATCAGCATGAGATACCAAGCACACTCTTCTTTGGAATCCCTTGCCCATTCAATGTTTGGCGCCATTCGCTCCAAAACCTGCTCAAGCCTCCTCTTCTGGTGATCAAAATCTCTCTTCCACGTGTCCACTAGCCAGTGATCATCATCCTTGAAGGCAAGGTCTTTTTCTTAGACATCGCTTGGCAACGAGAGTATGGCCTCAATCTTTGGGCAGGCTGCCTCGTACTTCCTTGGGAACCTCTCACAGATCTGCCTTGTGTCCTCGAGAGTCTTCTAAACTTCTAGGAACCTATTTGCTACCCGGACAGCCAAGTTGATGCCCGTGTTTCCCATATCCAAGACCTGTCGGAACCAGTTTTCCATAGTCTTGTCTAAGTTCCTCCTCTTTTCTAACTTGTTAATTTGCTCTTGGGATAGCAACTAAGGTGGGGCGGATGACGTTTTAGCTTGCTCATCCAGGGACAACCACTATTGAATGTAGGTCATCAGATCGGCTACCTGCTCCTTCAGTTCTTCTTTGGAGACTTTATCCTGCTGGATAAGGTGCACCATTGTGGCGACTGATTCCTAGAGATGCTCAACCTTTTGTTCTCTCATGGCCACTCCCAAGTCGATGGTGGAGATGTTGTAAGTTATGCCTTGCTCTCCAACCATCGGTGTTGCTATTTGCACTACCCTTGATCCTGAGGCATCCATGGTTACTTTTGATCTGACCTTCAACCTCTTCTCCCTCTTTTTGGTGCTTACCTATGCTCTAGCCATGATGGCCTCTAGCCTTGCCTTGGGGTCCTTCAAGGTGGGAGTCTTTTGCTTTATTTGCCTTTGCAGCCATTCAGGCACTTGGGGATCCTCCCCAGGTGGTTTACTTTGACTCTCGTTGTCCCCTGTTTCAAGCTTGGCGATTCTGATGACAAGAGTCTTTTCTTCAGTCCCCGCATCTTCTTTCTCCTCCTCAGAGTCTTGTCTAAGGGTTTCGTGTCTAGTGGTGGACTCAGTATGCAACTGCTCTTTGGGTGGATCTTCATTCTGATTGTACTCATGCTCTTCGGGATTCTCCCCTTGCTCATCCTCGTGGGGAATACTTCCTTGTCATGCTTTGGGGTCTCGTCCTGCTTCTCAGCAGGGGATTTTCTGCCCTCTGTATCTTGAGCAGCAATCTCTTCTTCTTGGACAAGCCGGTCTTCGGATTCTTTATCTTCTATCTCCTTGAGTTGCTTTCCCCATTTTGCATTAAGCTTGGGATCATCTAATTCTTTTATAAATTTAGTGTTCAGCTCTTCGCTACTCTCACTGGAGGACTCATACACCACCTCATCGATCTCGTGGCATTCGAACAGTGGATGTTCATGATACTCAAATTCGTCCTCTTTTAGGGCCTTTGCAGCCTCTAGCTGCTATCGCTCAAGCTCATCCGATATTTGCATTGTAGCTCCCATCTTTGGTGGTTCAGTAGGGGGAAGGGGAACTGGAGCAGAGGCCATGGCCTGAACCACCGGATTGGTGAGCATTCTTGAGAGCTCGATGGGTACATTTTGCATGTATTTTATGAATGACTTCGGGAGACCAAGGACAGGCATCGTAGCAGCAGGAACAGAGGGGAGGGAAGGAGACATGGAAGAAGAGGAGATGGGTGAGGTCATGGCAGATGATGAATCCATGGGAATGACCTGCGAGATTGGGGGAGTGGCAGCAAGGTGGACAGAGATGTCCACTGCAGGCGGGGAGGAAGCAGAAGCTGGAATTGAAGTAAGCGGGGTGGCAGCAGTGGTCATAATAGGTGGAGACCACAGTGAGCTAGATCCCTCTTTTCCGATCCCAAGGGGCGGACCCTTGGGCATCACCGTTGTCTTCATGCCTCCAGTTGTTTTTCTTTTCTTCTTAGAGGGCTTCGACTCGGAAGACTTGCGAGCATAGACCTTTGGTTTGGGCAGCTGTTCATTGGCCTCCTTTCTCTTCTTGGTCTTAGCTGATGGTGGCGTGCTAGATGCTTCCCTAGTTACAGCGATAGCTACCCCACCTTCCGAGCCACTTGGTTTGTTTTCCAATCCCTTGAATGTCAAGGCGACTCCTTGTTGTTCTAATTAGAGCACCTGTTGGTCAACCCATGCCTTCATTCAGATCTCGATGGGCCTAGTGAGTACAATGAGGTTGTCAAGCTCTGGTTCATTCCAGTCAATCGTAAGTAGTGACAAATTAGCGGCGGCATCGTACCCTGGATCGATCATTGTGTTTTCATCTTCTTTGAGCTGGTCGAGAACTGGGCACAAGTTGAGCCTTCGCACAAAGATGGTGGTCATGCGCATGTAATGTCTCACCCATACCTCAAGATCATCTCTGCAGTTGGCCCAAAAGTCTTCGATGCTATGGAGGTGGGCATACCCGTGTCCTAGTGCCTTCCTGATGTGCCTGTATGAGTCCATTCGAGGCCGAGCTATATATTGAAGGAAGTTATACTCAGCCAACTCCCTTTCTGAATACCCTGTGCACTGGGAGGTATGAATCTTATACATTCCTTGGCCAAGCCCCATAGGGTAAGCCAGGCCCGCCAAATGCTTATCACTCAGGATGCTATGAATATGCTGCAATTGTCAGGTCAGCTCCAATAGAATGATCCGATCATTGGGGTACCGGGGTAGCTTGTTCGGTCTCTCCATGAATCCCTCAGCACAGATGTATGTAAACTTCAGGAATTGTATGTAAAGGAAGGCATACTGCTTGAGGAGGGCTAGGGTGCTATCAGAAACTCTCCTTTGAAAGTCACCCCCAAGAGACCGAATGATGTGAGCGATGAATGCATCGTTCACCCGACAATAATCTTTCTTGAAATTCCTGAACTGTAACTAAGTGTACTTGTCGTATGGTTTGAGTTCCACCCCTGATGGATCACTGGGTACCACCGCCAATCCCTGATAATGTCACCGATTAGAGGGGGAATAAACCAAGTAGGAGGTCATGAAGAACTTGGAGGTCTTCTTCACGGTTGTAAATTGCTCATGGAAGCAGTCACTAATCATCTCTCCCCAATAGAAGGCGGTCTTCTTGCCATGGAGAATCTCCTCTACAAAATAGAACATCTACTCTTGAAAGAAGGCGGCTCCAGGAAGGCCCATCACTTGGCTCAGCAAAGTTACGAGGTCATGGTAATCCTCGAAAAAGTCCCTACGAAAAATCTCCTAAGGAAGCTTACCAGCACTGCCCTACTTATCCTTTAACCAAAATTGATTGATGACCTTCTTGCACCCCAAGGGATCCTACTCCCAGACTTGTTTGCATTCCTCCATAGTGGGGACCTCCATGCTATCAAAGGAAGGAATGTGGAAGGTCGCTGTTATGCCCGACGGAGACATGTCGGCAAGGATATTTCCATCCCGATCTACTATAGTTTGGGTCTCTTCCTGGTAGGCCTCTACACATGCCATTACTAGTTCTAGAGCCACCAAGGCCAATGAAAAGCCTGCAACTTTAGCAATTCCGCTCTTCTTTATCAATTTCGCATTCTCTATCTTTGGGTTCATCCTGACCCTCTGTGTGAATTCGTCAATATTGACCTGACCGATGTTGGTATCTGTAACATCTCTCTAGAGGGAGGTGACTCTGGATTGTACAGGGACCCCTTGGAACTTATACTTCATCAGGTCACTGTCCTCCTTGCCTCGAGGTGTCTTGGAAATTCCTTTTCCTTTCCCCTTGCAGGCACCGGAAGTTTCTACACCGGATTCCATAAATCATGCACAACAAACAAGAATTAGTAACAATAAACATAATGAAATGATCCTAGACAAGTACCTGCATCTTAAGATTAGTTTTACAATCATTATTTGTTGTTCAATAATCACACAACACTTGATAATTCATCGTTAGAAGGCAAAATAGAGAAATCGAGTTCCCAGGGCCGGAATTCCCTTGGCAGAATGGCGTTTGAAAGGGAAAATTAAGGATGGAATTCCCAAAGGCATTTCCCAAGGTTGGATTTGAGGTTGGATATGGAGGAAAACCTAATTCTAGAAAATGGGTCAAAATCCATTTTAGATTTGGAGGTCATTTGACCCTCCATATGGGAGTTCGGGCATCAACCGCAGAAAAGTCATCTAAAACAACATAGAGGATACGGAATTTCGGGCGTCGGAATCCGGGTCTCGGATTGCCGTCGCTGGGAAGCAGCTAAGGATCGACTGTTAAGAATGATGAAATGGAAGCGGAAATCCAAAGGGAGAATTCCAAAAGATAGTTCCCGGACGCAGTTAGAGAAATCGGGACAGCGAGCTGCAAACAGAGCACCAAGACCCGGAGGTCGGGAAGTTGTCCCGAATTTGCCGTCGAAACGGCGCTGGTGAAACGGAATACCAAGAGGGGAATTTCAAAAGTCAAAATCTGAAGGAAGCTCGGGGGCAAGAGGAGAATACCAATTTGATCACGGCGCGCAGCGAACCAGGGTCCGGGAGTTGGGAAGACGTCCCGCGAAGGCCGTTCGAAACAGCGAACTCGACATGGAATTCTGAGAATGGAATTCCGGGAGACAAGGTCTGGAGGAATGCAGTCGAGGGGCTCCACCTGGAAGTTGGAAGACTTTTGAGGAGCCAGGAAAAGAGTTTCGAAAAGCTGCTTCGGGCAGGCCGTTGAAACGGCGAAGTCGGGACGAAATTCCTGGAACGGAATTCCGGGGACCGAATCTTGGGCATGGATTGAATTCTGGTGAGTTTACGCAGATTTTCAAGTTTGGATGGACTTTGAGGGTCCGGGGTCCAAAGGTCGGGAAGACGCTCGAGCCAGGCCGTTTGGAACGACAATGACGCAATGGAATCTTGAGAAGGGATTTCCGGAGACCGGGGTCCGAGGAGGGTTACTGCCACTTGAAGTGTGAAGATGAATGGGCGGAGACGGCCGTGGGAAGACTTGGGCCCAGGAGACGCCAGCGCTGTTTTGAAGAACAACCGCGGCATGGTGAAGTTCTGGATTGAATTTTAAGCCACTTAGCGATTGTTTTCTGATTTTCTAAGAGATGGGTTTTGATGGGAAGGCCTTTACCTACCAGATTTTAACATGTTCTATGCATTTTATATCATTTAAGGATCATAAATGGTAAAATGAAGAATGAGGGTGCGGACGGCTGGCCTACCTCAAGATTCTAAAGAGGTTTCTGATGGTCGCATGGAAAATGCCCAAAAACAGAGCTCGGTATCAAAGGCTGGAAATGTCGAATGCGCAAGAGCTCCTCGAAATTCTATCAGTTGGTCCGTTGAAAATGACAGCTGAAAAATTCATTTTTATAGCAAAAATTCATCATTAATACCACATTTAATTTATTCATATGGCGACAGGTGGAGTTGCTGAACAAAACACTGTCGGCGACGGGAGGACCGGAGTCCGATGGCCGGGAAGTCGTCCCTCCACGACCGTTGAAATAGCAGAGCTCAATGGGAAACCCGGAGGGGGAAACCTAGAGGGGGAAACCCGGAAAGGGAAACCTGGAGGGGGAAACTCGAAAATTGTCATAGATGCTTAAAAGGGAATTCTGACAAGGAAAACCCGGATTGAGCCCTAGACTTAACATTTTAAAAGGGGCGACTTTGGTCAAGCTTAAAGTATGACGTTGGGGAATGTGCCGACCTTTTAGGACACAAAATTGGGCATGCAAAATGAGGCAAAAACAAAAAGGAGGCGGGATGCCAAATAGGGAAAAGAGGGTCCCTATTCCGAATGAGGCATCTGTGCAAAAGGCACAACAAATGGCAACTTCGCTGGGGAGAACGCTCCCGACGTTCTAGAGATAAATATTCATTCTGAACCCATGATTTCTAGTTTTGCAAACCTAAGACAATTTTCAAAGCTGAACTAAGAACCGTTCAAGGAAGGTGAGATCGATCAGACTACAAGATCATCATGGAGGTCTGTGCATGGTGAGTTCATTTCCTTTCCTCAGAGAGAGTACAAGTAACCACTGTTCAGAGGAGATAAACTACGTAATTTGTCTAATCCCAAAATTAACCTGGACATTGCTCCACTAACAGTTAGGCGTCCATAGCCCCGATGAAGTTGTCACTATAACCTCACGAACATATCTCTACTGCCAGCTAGGCATCCATAGCCCCGGTAGAGATACTCGCACACCCATACGGTTACTATTTGCAATTTATCTATTGCTCATGCTGGATATTTCCATTTAGCACTTTCTTTTTTTTGTCAACCGTGTGAACAACGAAGTTCACAATGGGCTTGAGAATCGTAGTGGTCACTGGAATAGACTTTGGATTTTTCACTTATCTCTACTTCCCAACAGTCACCCTACCATTCCTTGGAAATACTTTAAATGTGTTTTGTGTGTTCCATGATAAGAGCAGAGATTCAAGCAAATAGCCATCCTCGGTTAGTGCAGAGTTCGAAGTTTGAAAAATGATGCATAGGAGCCTTCAAGGGGTAGCAGTAGGGAATGAGGGCTTATCTAGAGAACAACACGAAAGTGGGCAGCAAGGCAGACCGTTCATCGGGCCAAGCATGATCACCATAGCAAAACGGGGAAACGCTTCTCCAAAATTACCACAAAACAACCAGGAAGATGAGCAAAATCGGAGGACAAAGCAAGAAATCTACTCTAACCTATGCACAGGTATTTATGTGGACAGCTCGAAAGAGCTCAGGCCTGGAAGTAATGCTTGAGGTGCTGCCCGTTGACAGGCAACGGGACGTCTTCACCAGTGAGAGTCTTTAGGCAAAAAGCATTATCTCCAAGGATTTCAACAATCTGGAAGGGGCCAAGCCACAGCTTGTCGAATTTGTCGTGTCCCCCTTTCTTTTCATGGGCCTTGTCCTAGTAGAGGACTCGATCGGAAATGCGGAAGGCCTTAACTTTGGCTCAACAGTCGAACCATCTTTTGACTATGCTTTGATGCTTGGCAAAATTTTCTATTGCACAGTTGCATACTTCTTCAAGGTGCAGCAGCTCGGCGAGGTGAGCTTCTTTGTCGTCTCCTCCTTCATAAAAGTCATTAATGAACTAGAGGGTTGGGATTTTCAAATGTATGGGGAAGACGGATTCCAAGCCATAGACCAGATGGTACGGGGAATCTCCAAGGGTAGCCTTATGGCGGGTACAATCTGCCCATAAGGTGAAATGGAGTTGGGTATGCCAATCTTTGGGGTTCCTATCTAGCAGCTTCTTAATCACCGTGATCAAGTTTTTGTTGGTGGACTCAGCAAGGCCATTGCCTTGAGGATAATAGTTAGAGGAGAATTTGAGGGCAATACCATAATCGAAGGTCCAACTTGTGAATTTTAGTGAAGTAAATGCAGAGCTGTTATCACATACTATAGCATATGAGCAACCAAAATGATTTAAAATGAAACTTTCTAAGAAATTGGTTACGACTTCAGTTGTACATAGCCTACAAGTTATTGTTTCTGTCCACCTAGTGCAGTAATTGGAAGCAGTTAGAATGTATCTATGTCCTGCAGATGATGGAGGACTTATCGGACTAATGAAGTCGAGACCCCATTGCGCAAAAGGTCTTACCTCCAAGACAGGTTGTAGTGGAATCGCAGCGTTTCTTTCTCTAGTGACAGCAATCTGGCACACGTGGCAGGTACAGACATGACCATGAGCATCCTTGAAAATGGTGGGCCAATAATACCCAGCCCTCAGGATTTGATGTGCGGTTGATAGACCTGAGCCATGGCCAGTTCTGAACTTGTCATGGAATTCCTTAAGCATGAGCTCAACTTCCTCTTTTCCTAGGCATCGCAGATAGATACCTTCATGGTTTTTCTTGTACAATATAGAGCCCTACAACATATAGCTATTGCTCTTCAGCCTCAATACTCATCTCTAGACTCCTTGAAGGTGAGGCGGGCACTAGTGGTTCAACAGGTAGTACACTATGTCATCATACCACTCTCCTGGGGAGACATCCTCCAACTGGTATTGTTGTACCATGAGTTCAGGTTCGGCATTAATAACCACCTCTACCATTGTTCAGGTGGGTGCATGTCCTCTTACTAGTTTCATCGATTGGATCTCCATGTCATATTCCTGTATCAACACGATCCACTTGGCCCTTCATTTGCCCAACTCATTCTGCATAAGTAATGTTTTCACTACGGGATCGGGAACTATGGAAAAGACCTTGTTGCGTAAGATGTAGTGTCGAAACTTTTTGACTACCTTAACAAGGGCATAATCTTGTTTTTCTACATTATGATAGTGAAGTTTGGCATCCTTTAAAAGGGCACTCATGAAGGTGATCGGATGCTCACTCCCCTCATCGTCCTTTTGCGTCAGAATACTAGCACAGGAGTGGTGTGAAGTAAAGGAGTATATGTAAAATGGTTTCAGGTAATTGGGGTTGGTCAACATAGGGGCATCAGTGATTGCCCTCTTGATCTCCCCAAAAGCTTGCTTTGCTTCGGGAGTCCACTCAACCTTAGCATCTTGCTTCAGCATGGCATTGAGCGGTTTGACAATTTTCGCGAAGCCGGTGATGAATTTGCGGACGAAGTTAATCTTCCCGAAGAAATATTTCAATTCTTTCTTGCTATCTGGTAGCTGAATTTTCATAATGGATTGAATGCGTTCGGGGTCAATAGAAATTCCCCGCTTTGACAAGACATGTCCAAGGAGCTTTCCCTCAGTGACCCCGAAGATGCACTTCCTTGGGTTAAGGGACACCCCAAATGTGCGGAATCTTTCAAAGACCTTGCATAAGTCAGCGATGTGATTACTCCGCTGCTTTGAGAATACTATTAAATCATTAATGTAGATGATGATGCACTTTCCTATCAAATCTTTGAATGCGATATTCATGGCTTGCTAGAAAGTGGCACCAGCATCAATGAGTCCAAACGGCATTCTTCTATACACAAACGTTCCCCATTTGGTGGTGAACATTGTCTTATGTCAATCCTCATACTGCACCATGACCTAGTTGTATCCCGAATAGCCATCCAAGAAGGACATCATCTGGGATCCATTTACCTATAGGACCTCATCCAACGAAGGTACAGGATAGTTATCCTTCGCTGATGCTCGATTTAGATTGCAGAAATCCACGCACAATCTGATTTCTTTGTTCTTCTTTCTAACGGGGACCAAGTTTTCTACCCATGTAGAATGTCTGACTGGAAAGATGATCCTGGATGGCAGCAACTTTTGTACTTCCTTATATATAATTGGCTCCAATAGAGCGTTGATAGGGCACTACCATTGCCAGAACGGTTTCACATCTGGCCTGAGTGGGATAGTGTGCGTGATAATCAATGTGTCATATGTCTTGAGATCATCATAGCTCCAGGCTATAACATCATGGTACTTCCATAGTGCCTTGATAATCCCCTTTTTCTCATGAGCACATACCTTACCTATGAACACACTTTTGGCATTTCCAACCATTCCCACATTGTGGGTGTCACATTGGCCATTGACAGTATCCTTTTAACCTTGTTGATCCTAGTCTCTGATCTGATCGAGGTCAAAGATTCACTCTAGTTCAACCATTCCCCTAGGGATGGTGTTAGTTTTTAAGTTGATGACCCCTTTTATATCTAATTCTGCCTCTTGAGGCTTGACCCCATCAATTATCTATGAAGAAAACACATCGAAACTGGTGAGGAATTCCAGAATGTGCATGTCATCATTGAACACTTGGAAATTGGCCACATTATCTGGCACTGACGGGACGGAAGTGAGTTCCACCATGAATCTCTTGAGGCCAGATAGGGACAAAGGTTGCAGTGTGCTTGCCGCCTGTGCCAAGGAGTTGGCGGTCTAATTTTGAGTGCGAGGGATCAGCTAAATGTTGAACGCATCCAATCCTTCCAGTAGATCCCAAACGCAGTGTCGATAGTTAGTAAGTCTCTGATCATAGCAGGAATAAATCTTTCTAACTTGCTTTATGACTAACTCTGAGTCCCCATATACTTGGAGCATCTTGACATCCTTTATTAATGCCATCAAGAGGCCTAGTACCAGAGCCTCATATTCTACCACATTATTAGTACAATAAAATTGCAGCCGGTGAGCAAAGAAGTACAATTTACCTTTGGGACTTATCAGTTCAAAACCTACTCTAGCTCCATGCTTGGATTTAGAACCATCAAAGTGCAACGTCCAGAATCCAGGAGAATCCTTAGGCGCAGGGCTGATGGATCCGACTTTCGCCTTCAATGGGGGTTTCATTTCAGTGGCCACCTTGGGAACTACAATAATGGGACCTGTTCGTTGATTGGATACAAATCTCGTTTTCTCCTTCAGAGTAACTTGCCTCTTGACATGCTCAATTTTCATTTGGCACAAGCAGCAGTCAAATTTTGAATGGGCAGCATTGTGCACCCGACACCAATTAGGAAGCAAGAGTTCCTGAAAGTTCATTTGAGTTCCCAAACTAAGCTGGTCACGCACACATTTTTTCATAAAATCTTGGAAACCATCGAGCAGTCCCCGACTTTTGCCCTCTTTCAGCCCTTCATCATCAGATTCGATGAGGATCTCAGTGCTCTGAGGAGCATTGTTCAAGTTGGTAGGCGGGCTACATAGTATGAGGAGGACCTTGCTCATTCCTTCATCTTCAAGGTATTCCCTCTCATCCGTGCATGCCACTGGAAAATAATTTCCCAGACTTCTTTCAGCATATAGCACCTCATTCATGTTGTTGTACTCGGTAATCATGAATTTCATCTGTGGTTCTTTGTCAATCTGGATCTGATTAGGCATTCCTTTCCATGGCAGCCATATGTGAGAGTAATCAGTGGTAGCGTACCCATTCAGTGCCCTCATGAAATCCCTTCCTAGGATTACGCCGTAGGTGTCCGGGATATCGGCCACCTGTATATCAATGGTCTGTTGGATACGGGGATCAGCAGCAACTTGCATGGGGATCCTGTTGATCTCCCCCACTATGTTGATTTCAGTTTTATCAAGCTGCATCACCTTTCAATGGGAGGGAGTTGGTGTTATTCCGAGTGCCTTACATACGCACAAAGGCATGACATTAGTTGAGGCTCCTGAATCCAGCAAGAAATTGTGGAGGTTCTTCCCAAACACACAAACGATGGTTAGAAAGGGAGGGGTCTCGAATTTCCCTTGAAACAACCCTCCAGAAATGTCCACCTGAGCGACCTGGGCCTTTTCCTTCCCGTTGCCTCCGTTTTGGGTTGGTGTTAGATTAGCTACCCTGTCGACTTACTTGTTTACCTGCTGGCTTGTTGGCAGGTCAGCCTTAGTGTTAAATATATGCCTGACAACCGGTTCATTTGGTTGATCACTAAAAGAAACCTTCTTTACCAAGATTTCTTCTTGAGTGCACCCTTGTGACGGACTCCCATTTATCATTCGGAAAAAGGTGTTCCTGACGGCAGGCACCTTTAGAAGTTCGAATGCGAACACACTTGGCTTCACCTTTTTAAATTTTTCAGCAATATACTCCCCCATCTACTCAATTTCTTGGTCATGGGAAATGTTCCGGGAGGGGCTAGCGTTTTGGCTTTGGCTACTGCCTAGCTGCTTATTTCTGCTGAGATATCGCGTGGGTGTAAGTGGAAAACCCAGATTATTGTTTGCACTCGGATCAAGAGGGGTACTGAAATTATTTGGTGGGGTGGAGGTCATAAAAGGACCCCCGACATGACCTACTTGTCTACTTCTGAGGTTGTAAGGGGTAGTCCATTGGTGAAACATTTGGACTTCGTTCTCCCTAAGCTCCTCTTCATCATCCTTAGGACCATTATCTATTGAATTAAAAAGCTGAGTGAAAGGACTTTCAGAACTTACCTCGTTCACCCTTATATTGTTACTATTTGAACTGGCATCCTCCAACTCAGGGGCGTTGCATTCCACCTTTGGGAAAGGGGCCTAATTTAGCACCAGTACCGAGGCATCGTACGGATTACATGAGACAATGTCCCTGCATTCGGGATTATCGACCGCACTTTGAACCTCTACTTGGAAAATCTCAGCTGTAGTTTGGAATTTCAAACAATCCAGTTCATAATGGTGGCTCATCTTATGTATGCGGCACCAACCCGATAAAGCGGCCTCTACCAAGTAAACTCTACTTGCGAGGTTCTCATTACTGTTATTGTCGAGCTGATCAAGAGGTGTGTGAACACCACCATTATTAGGACACGTATTCCATGTTCAATTTTGCCTCTAAAAGGGTCTTTTGTCGAATTTCTGACCCGAGTTCTGACTCCTGTCGTAGTTTTGTCCTGGTGACGTACCAGCATTCCGATTGTCCCGACTTTCACAATGATCCCGATTTTCCCTATTGAGGTTGGCCTGGATGCTCTTTTGCGACGTTTGTAGCTGATTGTTCTGATTTCTTAAGTGTGTCATCTCAGTTGACATTTTCTTGAACATCTCTATAAGCTCATCGATTCTATCCTTTTCGGTGTTGTTTGGTTGCGGCGCAACATTCTGAAGGAACACAAGTTGTGCCACCAGCTGATTCTGGTGAGCGGGTGGAAATTCCATCGCTTGAAGTTTTGCTAGAATCTAGGATTGCTATGAATGAAACTATTGTTGCTAAGGCATCAAGTAGTGTGGTACCGGATATGCCTGGTTCATTGGCTACCCAGGATGCAGAATCATAGGCAACTGGGGCACTGGGTTTAGTAACAGCGTTTGATGCTGTAAGGCTTGCATGAGACCCTGTATTTGTGCCGGATGTGCAGTTTGCCCAAGAGAAGGCAATGGACCTGATATGTTCTATCCCAAATCTGTACTGGCAATGATGGCTTCAGCATATGCATCAACCAACCTAGCAGGTGGTGGTCTCATCCTTTTTACCAAGGCTGAAGTAAGGTTGTCCAACGCTGCATAGTAAACAGGTAAGACAACGGCATCATTGAAAACATACGGGGCCTGTAGCCGAGTGTATGCTCTATGGAAGCGATCATTGAATGAGCTAATTGGTTCATTGATTTCTCTTTGAAGTGACATGAAGTGTCAATACGAATCTGCGGGGCTAACTGGGGTCTTGAATTTCTGCAAAAAGGCACTCTTTAGCAGATCCCACGTACTGATAGTTTCGGCTGGCAGGTTGACGTACCAATATAAGGCTTCCTCCCCTAATGAGTAAGGAAAGAGCCTGCAAGCTACATCCTCATGAATAATCTGCATGGTCTTCAAGGTGATTTCGAAAATCCTGACATGCTCTTCGACTGTCCCCTACGGATCTCGGGAGTTGAACTTCATGCAGAAGTTCTCAGGATTCTTTGGCATATCATGGTAAAGGTTGAAAGCGAGAGGAGATGGGTTATTACCCAGCCACGCCATTGGGAAAGGCAGTGGAGGCGGCTGAGCCAGATTGGTCTGTGTTGGTAACGGGGCTGCAGTGACAGGTGAGGCAGCAACAAGGCTAGAGACTATATTTGGCTAAAAGGCAGCATTCAGCCCAAGAGAGGTGGTAACCTGGATGGCTGTATGAATTGGATGAGCGAAAGGTGGTGTTGTCAGTGAAGGCGAATGAAGCGGAGGTGGAAGGGCAGCAAGCTGCTCGATAGGAATGGTGATGGATGGTTCCTTTGCTTTAGCTCTTTTAGCTCGGGTAGGGGGCTACAATTCCTGTAACTCTCCCTTGCTAGGTGTAGACCTCAAAACTCAATGGAATCTTTCAAGGGATAATGACCCTATTAGATCCAGTTTATCCGTATGGCCCTCCTTCTAGCACCAGTTCTATTGATGGTGTTTTATGCACTTCACAACATAGGCAATGCATGGGTGCATTACCTCTCTTGAAAGACAATCTTCCACAATCAAATTGCAGAACACTATCCCAAGGTCTCTCGGGTGTCAGGTTATGACGAGGCTTGGAATAAATCAGTTGTTTGGTGTGATTTTGCTGGAATCACAAGGCAGTCTTATGTGGTCAAAACTATAGGAGAATCAGGTCAATGCATGGATTTTTGTGGATTTGGAATTATGATACCTTGCTATAGATTCAGACAGCAGTCTTGGACTCCATTGTGTTGTCGGATTTGGCTTTACAATGTGCAACGAACCTTAACACAAGTTGTTTCTGAAAAAAGGAAAAAAAAAAAGAGAAAGGGCAAGGAAGAAAGATGTTTCCCGGACCTACAACTACCGATGAACAGTGATCATGGAGGTATATGACTGTGCAAAGTTAGTCTGGACTTTGATTTCATTGCTTCTCATTAAAATTTATCTTTATTCATGTTTCCATGGTGAATGAATGATGAATATCTGCAGTCCCTAGAAGATAGCATAGATTTCATGATATTGTGAGAATTCTGATTAAGTGAAATCTTGTTTAAGGAAACTGTCCATAGCAGGAACCTCCATGATCACTGTTCATCAGTAGTTGCAGGTCCAGGAAACATCTTTCTTCCTCGCCCTTTCTCTTTTCTTTTTTTCCTTTTTCAAAAACAACTTGTGTTAAGGTTTGTTGCACATTGTAAAGCCAAATCCAACAACGCAATGGAGTCCAAGACTGTTGTCTGAACCTATAGCAAGGTACCGTAATTCCAAATCCACAAAACTCCATGCATTGACCCAACTCTCCTAAATTTTTCACCACGTAAGACCGCCTTGTGATTCTAGCAAAATCACACCAAACAATTGATTTATTCCAAGCCTCATCATGCCCTGACACCCGAGAGACCTTGGGATAGTGTTCTGTAATTTGATTGTGGAAGATTGTCTTTCAAGAGAGGTAATGCACCCATGCATTCCCTGTGTTTTGAAGTGCATAAAATACCATCAATAGAAATTTCACCCTTATAGCCTAGGGGAACCCAAGAAAGAAAGCTCTCAGAAGTCAGTATTTGGGTTAGCCATCTCCAAATGATCTCTCTAGATTCATCCCAGCTTTGCAACAAATTTGTTCGCCAACTCAAAGAACATATCAAATGGTAGTATTTTTTGATTAAACAAGCATGTGAAATGGAGGATAGATTGAAGTTCATCAGTGCAACTACAATGCTGCAGGCTAGGGTCACCCAGCCTTTTGAGCAACCAGATGAAGTTTTTAGAAGTTGTCTTCTATAAGGCATCTTCTCTTAATCATTCCAGCTTCGTGATGAATCTAGGTGCCAGTCCATGGGACCTATCAAACACACATAAATGAAGATCAAAATTGAAATGATAAAAGTTAAGACAAGTTGAAAATGAGGAAAAATTGGCTAAGTATGGATCAAAATGCACCCTTCTAGCAAAAGGCGTCCAACTTTCTGGAGCACCAAATGCAGCTTTCGTGCTTCGTGGCTTCCAAAGGAGACCTCCTCATAATTGATCAATCTCCATGACAAGACCATCGGTGAATTCAATGGAGCAATCAAACATCCGGTGACAAAGACCAAACTAGAGCATTTCGTGAAGGGTTACTGTTTATGCTAAAAAATTGAAAGCTGAATAATTTGAATTGTGAATCCAAATCAACTTCTCAACATAACATTAATGAAGCATCTCTAAATGAAAACACATGTAAAATTTAACTAATTATGCAAACTAAAACAACATGAGCATTCAAAAGAAATCAAAATCCATTGTCATCCTATCATCAAGATCTTGTTTTCAAGCATTTTGATGCTCTCAGATTTTGCACAAGCACAAATGCTGCAAGAGGCTATGATGAATGGATTCGAATGATTGAAAAGTCCCTTTTTTGGTGAGAAGAGGGGGTTTATATAGATGAATGCATAATGTGAAAAATGAGAAATGAGAAATGAATGGAGTGATTCATGCCATGATTCTTGTTTGGAAGCTCAAAATGTGCAATTTTGAGCTAATTTCATGGAAATGATTTAAGAGTTTAAAGTGCATTTTTGAGCTAATTTCATGGAAATGATTTATGAAATTTAAATTATTTAATGAAATATGCGAATGGATTTTAATGATTAATGCAAATATATTTAAATGAAATATGCAATATTTAAATGAATTTATGGAGATATGATTATGCAACGAATTTAAGTGATAGATGATTAATGAAATGATAAGGATTAGTGAAATATGCAAATGGATCATCTAAATGAAACGGATAAATGTTTAAATGATTTTATGAACTATATAAATGGATGATGATTAATGTGAATGCAAATGATATTTTAGTGATTAATGCCTAAATGATAAATGATTATGATTAAATGCCTATAAATGCTTATAATATTTGAATAGTTTTATAAATATGGAGATGATGGATAAAAATGATTATGAGGACATTTTTATGCATCTACAGTTACAAAGTGCAAATTATGTCTCAAAAGCATAAAAGCGCCCCTGCAGGGCACCCAAACTTTTGAGCCCTCTTAATCAAACTTCAGAACTTGCAATATCGATCATCCTTTCCGGAATTGAATTAGTTATCCATTCAATATCTTAGCATGTTCATAGGAATCATTAATCATCGGTGATTGTAGATTAAAGCACAAAAGGTCAAGAATGGAGGAATTTGAAAATCTCTGAAAATTGTTGAAGTCTTGTAAGAAAAGGCACCCTTCTAGGAAAAGGCGCCCAAGAATTCAAGCTACTAGATTTAGTTTTCAGGGTTTGTTACTTGCAAGAAAATCTCTTCAGATTTGATCATACTCTACAATGAATCTCACAACCAAGCCTCAAGATCAATTAGACGACCGGAATCAGGGATCAAACAAAGGTTGTTTATCAAGCAGAAGTTGAAAATATTTAAAATATCTTAACACTAGAAATGTGACATCCAAAGTCAACTCCCAATTGCAAATTTTCAAGACTTTCTAAAGCTTAGGCATCCCAAAATTGGTGGAGATTGTTCCAGTAAACTCCCAATCACACAAAATAACTCTTCAATCAAGATTTAGATGCCTAAATTGATTGCTTTGTTCCAAATGCTATATACCAAGCATCTATGCGTCATAATTCATTATTCTTTGCAAGTTGAAGAGCTAAAACATAGATATTTTCTCTCCAACGCCATTTGAAGGATCTAACGAAATCCATTTTCAATGTTCTTCGTAGGTTCCAGGTTTAGGTCGAACAAAAGGATATTATTTTAGAATTCACATCTCCAAGCATCATTTTCCAAGGCAATAGTTTATAACTTCTAGCTTCTCCCCACAAATTTCTTCTATTCTTGTCTTAGGTTTTCTTGTATGCACAACGAAAGTCCAGTTTTTCACAGATCTGACCTTCTGGGTATGTTCAGCACGAGATTGGCCACAAAATCCATGTGCCAATTTTTTTTGAAAAAGTTTCCCCGCTACCCTTAGTTTTTAGGGTTTCCAAAAAAAGTTATATTTTCAAGAAACAAACAAATTGGGTTTGCGCAACTCACAAGCACCTACAAAACCCATGTGATAGAATTTTTCGAAAAAAATAACTTATGCAGCTTCTATATAGAGGGGATGTCATAGAAAAAGTCATCTTTCCAAAAATTTGACATTCAGGGTTCATTCAAATTTATATATTCTCAAAAAAACCCATGTCTTAGAACTTTTGTAAAAATTGCCTCTCGAGGAAGCTATTTTTAGCCTCTTGAAAAAAATTGTTCAAGTATAGGTGTGTTCCCAGTCATTCTTCCACATTTTCACTATGCATTTCTCTCAATTTGAATTCAAGACTAAATCGATCTTGTTTCATAATTTCTTGAAGATAGTTGACACTGACTTATATCAAGTGAATCTGGTGGTTGATTTGAACAATTTGACAAGCATGGACACTCAAAGTCCATGAATTCTATATGGTTTCATACCCCGTATATCTGATAGCCTTTTAAGGCTAGTTTAGAGGTTTGAACATCATTGGAACTCTAGGTGTGCAACGACTTCATGAGAATTGCTCACAACTAGAGTGTTCGCAGTCAAACCTTGTGGTTTCATCATGCAACACTCTTCCATTGAGAAAAATCAATAAAAGCATCAGAAGCATAAAGATGCAAAAGAAACAGAGGTCATCACTCTAGTTATAGAGCCGCCAAAGTTACCACTCAGTGAACTAACAGTTGAGGCATGTGACGATCTCTGGACACAGAAACAGTTAACAGCTGGTTGGAGGAGTTAATTACTCAAATTTTTGAAGTGTGAAATAACAATTAAGACGTCCTACCTTTCCAAAGACAGCATTTAAAAAAATAATTAACTTGATGCCTTTTCCAAGTTAATTCATTGTCCCACCTTTCATGCATGTCTATTTTTGGAGACACCATTGTACAGTGAAGTTCTATTTAGTTTAGAATCAATTAATTGTTAGGTTACCTTTGCTTACACAGGAATAAATCTTGTTGATTGGAAAGAACTGAATGTTAAATCATGGAGACTTTAGGGTTCCCTACTCCTTTGAGTATCTATAAATAAAAGCAACCTTTTCTCATTATTCTTTAACTTTACTTCATTGTAACAAAATGCTGACCTCAAGAGCCTTCAAATTTGTTACTTAGTATATGTTTTTGAACCATACTTGTGATAGTGAAAGGCTAAGCTAGTTTGGCTTGCTTTCTTGTTGTTCATGTACTTTTTTTCAATCTTTTTCAAGTGTAGTTTGGTTGATTGTATGTTGTATGATTTTCCTCTTTCATACAATTTATTGTCCCAAAAATTGTAATCATTGATTGAATTTGAGAAAATAAATCAAAAAAGCAATGAGCCTTTTATCCAAAGTCTTAGGATCTTTCAATTTTTTTTGTTTCTTGTAATCTTCATTTCAGCCTACACCTTGAAAAGAGCACCTCGCCCTCAAGGGAATCCTAAGATCTAGCTTATTTTTTGATGTTGTTTCTAATAACCTTCATTTTAGCCTACACCTCAAAAAAAAAAAAAATGAGCCTTCGAGGGAATCCTAAGGTTTAGTTTATCGTTTCATGTTCTACTTACATAAGCTTTATTCTCAGCATAAATTTGAAAGAGCAATGAGCCTTCTGACGAGTTCTGAGAACAAGTTTGTTTAAGTTAGCCAAATCACTCTCGTTACTCCTAAATCCTCTCGCTCTGAATTTACCTAAGGAGATAGAAGTATTTTAAGTTTTAGCCTAGTTGTAGTTGATATCTACAAAAATAGAGAAAACCTCATATGCAACGCATGGTGTTTTATAACCTTGTGCTCTACAGCTGAGTAAAAGATAATAATTTAGTTTACAATTCTTTTTACGCATCAAAAACAAAAGAGGGAGCTTCCCCTCCTAATTTTAAGAGCATTTTATCTATACATAGCTATATGTTTCCAATAAGCACTTCGGAGGTGTGAATTGAAACACCAACACATAGTAAAGGTGATTATGACACCACTGGCCGCTACTACATGACATTAGTCAAGGAAAGCCAGAGGCCACAAGATTTTGTGGATAGGTTCAATTGAAGTTGGGAGATCTTAAGAGTTCTCTATCAAATTTTGAAAACATTCTCGAGGTCCACCCTAAGAACTATGAGAGCTTAAAAGTTGTAGGCCATATATATGCTCAACAAGGGCAAGTAGAGAAGGCTTTGGAAATTTTAAGAAAGTAAACTCATATAGATCCACGTGATGCCCATGCATTTATCAAGATGGGTGAGTTATTAATATCATCAGACCCCAGTGCAGCCTTAGATTCTTTTAAGATATAAAAGTCTCTTCTGAAGAATAGCAAAGAAGAAGTACCCATTCAATGGTTAAACAACATTAGGGTTCTTCATTTTGAGCATGATGAACTAGAGTTGGCTCAACAAAATTTTATGGAGGCATTAGAAATTGCATTTGGGTTGAATTCATAAATAAAAGCCCCAGTACAAATTTTGCAAGTTTTCCTGTGCTCTTTAAGGATATGGAATTCTTTCATCGACTAGAAGAAGGTGGTGTTTCACATGAGTTACCATGGGATATAATCACAACACTATTTAATCTTGCTAGCTTTTGTGAATAGCTACATGATACTGAAAAATAAAATATTTGATATAGGCTAATATTATTCAAGCTTCCTGATTATGTGGATGCATATCTACGTCTTGCAGCCATGGCTCTGGCTCAAAATGAGATCCCATGTCTAAGTTGTCGGTCTCCTACAATGATTTTAATAACTAAGCCTTTACAACCATGATTCAGAGATTGGACATCTAACCTGAATAGCCATTTTAACCATCATGAAGGTGCATTTAAATTATCAACCCAGGGACATGAACTTGAAATGGATTAGTATAGTATGTGCACTAGGAACTTCAAAGTAATCATCTTCATTCTATAGCTACGAAAGATTCAATACTAAAAGTAAATTGCATAGAAAGGAACAAAGTAAATGTTGAACATCACTCAACAATTAAACTAAGCTGAACATGCATGATAGGAATGAAAATCTAAACAAAAGATAGGGAACTACTCTGTCTTCTTTGGTTGCACAAATAGTCAGTGCCATATTTTTGACTAAGTACTAAATAGAAACTAATAACTAATCTAACTAAACTAAAGGACAGATTACTCACCAAGTGGGCCCCCTTGGATGAGTATCCTCTAAAACTTATGTAAACTCAAATTCTCAACTCAGAACTTCATCTTATTCATTGGGAAATGCAATTACAAAAGAGTAGCATGTCTGGAAATGCTTAGTATATTATCATATACAACATCAATAACTCAACAACTTGGTAACCTCCTGAAGAAGGAAGATCTGAACCTTATTTATGTTATCAACTAAACAAGGCATTTAACTCCCACTAATTGAGAGCACACCATTTAGGGAAAATAGAGAAAAGAGTGGAAGGGTGGTTACACACATAGGGAATCTGGTCAGACATGCATGTCCAAACGTAGACTCAACGCTGTAGTAACACCTGCAACTACTCAACATTGTGAAAGATCAATATAAGGTAGTTACATGCAATTGACATGGGGAATCTCCACCATCATCCTTCAGTTGACCTTCGAACGATTCCTCTGCATGACCATTTGGTGACTACATTCCTCAATTTAGTATCCTCAAGTATGTATGCATGGCAATGTTAGTACGCATAATAATTGCATATCTATAACCACCTTAAAGAACATTCATTAACCATATGCAAAATTAATATAGATAGTCCATATAATAGGCTAATGTCATTGAAATTGGTAGAAATGGAATTAAACCCAGTGTTTATGGTTTGAGGCAAACTATATAGAAATATCAACATTTAATATCGAATTCCATATCAACTTCAACAAATAAACTATAGATTCTACCCAAAGTTGGACCAAAAACTAGGCTTATCACTCCCCCAAACTTAACGTTTTATTGGTCCTCCAGCAAGGGAAGAACTATTTTTCTACCTAGTCAAAGCTCTAAAATTTGCAATTGATAACTATCCAATATCAGTGTTTGTTGAGCACAAGTCAGGGTCCCAGTAGAATCGTCCCAATCTATCAAGTCTTTTCCATCTTTTCTTTTCTTCACCAATGTCATAGCGGTAGAATCTAAAATTTGAAACAGGCCACAAGAGGATAGGTGGCTAAAATGTCAAGGGAAGCCACTCTCAGCCCTTTGCACTCCCAAGCTGAATGTACCTTTCAATTCTCTTTATTGTTGCATGATAGTTCTTGATGGAATGAGGTTCAACCTATTTCAGCTCATTAGTCAAAGTGTTTCATCTTTGTGATAGATATACTTTTATGATGTCCTCTTTTGTTGTCATCTTTACCTCATATTCATTGTAAACTGCCTCAATCCAAGGAATAATTCTATTACCATAACTAGGGCTGAAAAGTATTTTGTTCCATTCTTTGTAATCATCTTTGGGGTTTCTTGATTCTGCTCTAATGGCCAAAGGGATATTGGATTCCCTCTTCCTATAAGCATTATATTTCTCTCCCTAGCTAATCTCATTTTGCACCCAAGACATGAATGCACTCAGTTGGATATCTCCAACATACAACAACAGGTTTCTGTCTAGGTCTTGAGTTATAGCAAAATTATGTAAATAAAATTCACATAACAAATTCTTCATTTCAGGGGAGGCAATCCTATAAGCATTGAAAAATTCAGTGGGAGTTTCAATTGAGGGATTCAAACCTGAGATGTGTCTTGATAGCTTAAAAAAGAGATATTTTTCCTTCAGGTGCAAAGCATAAACTCTTGGAGGGTTCTACATTCTAAAATTTGTGGCACTAGGGTTGCAATGTTGCCCACCCTCTCCTTTAGAGAGGCAATCTCCTCATTCTTTTCTTCAATAATTCTATCCCTCTCTTGAATTTCCTTTTTCAATCTTTTCTTTTCCTTTTTCCAGTCTTCCTCTCGCCTTTGTATCTCTTTCCATAAATTCAACATTGTTGTATGCACTGAAAAATTAGGAGGATTATGAATTCTTACCATGATTTTTGTCAATGGTTGCACCCCATATAGTACTATTTGCATAGATTCAAGCTATCCTACTGGCTCGGGCTGTGGAGGTATAATTTCTTCCCCCACTTCTTACTACATGGCCTCTTGTTATGGTTCTTATAGTTGTTGTAGGAACTCCTGATCTAATTCTTGGTCCTGTTGCAAGAACTCCAGTTTTTTTCATGCTCTCGAGTTTCAACTTCCTCTGCAAGGGCAGCAAGATCCACCAGGGTCACTTTTGCTTCCTCTTTGAATACATCCTTTCCTTTGACATTTTCCTTTTCCATTAGGGCGTTTGTGCTCTTATGTGATTTCCTTCCATGCTTAGGGTTTTCCTGCGAAGGCATATCAATAGCTAGTTTTGATTTCTTACGAGGGCTCTCACATTTTCCTTTGGCTGCAGGATGAATAGTATAAACCTTTCTCTTCTTAGGACCTGGAACCTTTCTTTCCACAAGCTGTGTTTTGGCTTTTCCTTTTCCTGCCTCTGCCTCCTTCTTTTGCGCCCTAGTTCTCACTAGGGTTTCAAGTGGAACATTATCATCAGAGTCCGATGAAGAACTTTCTTTTTCAAAGAGCCCTGTTTTAGAGGAACTAATGTCTATGGTCCATTTTGCTGCAGGAGGATTCGTACTAGAGCCAGCACTAGAGGTTGAAGCACCACGGGTGGCTTTAGCCATGCTTGATCTCCTGCTAGACCAACATGGCTGAGGGAAATCCCTAGATTGCAATTGCTCAGGTCTAAATTGATTAACATTTATAAATTCCTCCCAGGTCATCTCGGGTGCTACATCATGCAAAGATTTTTCAACCAACAATTTAATGAGGCAATGGTGTGAGATAGAGTTGTCCCTACCTTTTTGAGTTACAACCACCATGATGGAGAGAATGTTGTATAAGAAGTTAAGCATATTCATCCTTCTCCCGTGCCTCATGTGACTCAAAAGTTTAAAATGTATTGAATGTAGGTTTGACAATCGACCTTCACAAGTGATGTACCCGATAATGTGGGCAGCTGCCTACTTCCATGGCTCGAATAGAGAGGTTCTTTTGGCACCCTTCTTGTCTATATTGATTGGAGGGTCACCATGTATTATGAATATGGCCCTTGTTGACCTTGCGTCTCTAGAAACAAGGTAATGCTCACTGTCAACAGGTAACCCTATAACTTCTACAATTATTTTCTTAGTTTCCACAACCTCCAATCCTTTTATTGTGACTTTTCCCTTTGAAAATTTCCAGGCAAACTCTAGTGCAATGCCTTCATCGAAACCATCCAGCTTTATGAAGTAGTCCAACCAGCCACAGTTTCTAAATTCAGGCAATCACTGTGCATCCTGCAATAAGGTATCATGAACCGAAGGTTCATTTCAAATTAGTCTGCCTCCCATTTTCTGCAATCACTGTCACTCTACAAAATTCATTTCTTGTAATTCCTTTCTACAACACTTGTTAGTTGAATCATCTTGCACCAATGTCAACTGAATTTTCCTTCTCTTTTTTTTTCCTTTTGCAATTCGAGATTATGATGGAGTCAATAATGGAAAAGACAGGGTAATGAAAAGGAGTTATGATGAAAAGAAATGGTGGAGGAAATTTAGTGTCACATCACAGGTGTGAGCCATCCTTCACTTCAAATTTTAAATCTGCTTAGCTAGATTTGTTGATGTAGACAAGTCATGGACTGACATGTGGGTAATGTACCTACATCTTTCCTTTCCCCCCCCCAACCTAATTTTGGACATGTGTCCACACATGTGAGATGGAAGTAGTGATTTGATAAGGAGGTATGAAAATTATGTAAACATACATACTAATCGTACAATGATTAAATGAATGCACTAAAAAGATAATTAAGAGAGCAATTAATGCACACATACCTAAATTTATGGAGGATACGCTACAAAGATCATGGAGAAAGTATTGTTCACCTTTTTAGGAAATAAATTGAGCAATTAATAATGATGAAGTGGAATGATGTGAGGTGGAATAAAGTGATGGAAGAGAGATAAAGGTGGTAACGGATGGGTGAAGAAATAGACTTCTACAAAATTAGATGTCTTTATTATGACAAGTGTGTACCTTAATTAGCCAGAAGGAGGGACATTAGGTCCACTGACTTCGGCTATAGGAAGCTCAGGTGTTGCAAGTTGGATGAATTTCTATAGGAACTCTTCTTTGGAAGCTCGCTTGTGATACAATCTGAGATGATGACCATTGACTAGTAACTTGAATCGGATAGAGTCAATGGTGGTGAGTTGAGCAACTCCATTGGGAAAGACCTCAACAAATTCATATGATCCTAGCCACCTTGTCTGTAATTTTCCTGCATTTTTCCAATATTGTGAGTCATAAAGCAATGCCCAGTCAACTGGCTAAAATTTCTTCTCTTTGATAAATTTGTTATGCCATTTGATTCTTTGATTCTGCACGACTTCAGTGTGGTGCAAGGTTGTCTTCCTCATCTCATCTAAAGCACTTAGTTGCATGATTCTTTATTTTTGTGCCTCAGAAATATTCATCCCTAAGTCTACTACAGTTCTAAGATTTTTGTGCTTGAATTCAATGGGCATCATAGTTGTCTTCCCATATAGTAGCTCAAATAGAGTGAAGCCTATAGTAGTTTTCCAGGAGGTTATGTAGGCCCAAACTGCTTCTAATAATTTGTTTGTCTAATCCTTTCTTTGAATAGCCATTGTTTTGGTTAGAATGGCTTCAATTTATCTGTTGGTCACCTCAACTTGTTCATTAGCCTAAGGGTGATAAGGAGTAGACTTTTTGTGCCTTATGTTATATTCATTGACTAGTGTTGTAACAAGTGTTGAGGTAAGTTGAGTTCCTTGATCAGTTAATATTTCTCTCGGCACTCCATATCATGTGCAAATTTCTTCATAAATAAATTATGCAACCTTGTTATCTCTTACATGCTTCATGGCCTTGACTTCTACCCATTTAGCTACATAATTAGTGCATACCAAGATATAAGACTTACCATTTGATGGGGGGTCAATGGGTTCCACAAAATCGAATCCCCACTTGTCAAAGGGAGTGACTACTACTTGGGGGTAGAGTGGAATCTCATTTGATTTGGTTGGCCGGCCCATTCCTTGGCACCTATCACATTTCCTTGTATATCTTCATGCATCTTTGTGGAGTGTAGGCCAATAGTATCATGTGTTCAAAATCTTCATTGTTGTCCTTTTGGCTGCAAAATGCCCTCCACAAGGCTCATCATGACATGCATGCAAAATGTCATATGTCTCATCTTCCCTCACACATCTTCTCATAACATGATCTGGTCTAGTATAAAACAAGAATCCAACAATCCATGTAAAAGGAAAATATTTTCAATGAGCACTCTTCTCTCTTTTGGAGAGAAGTGGGGAGGAACTCTCCTTGTCACAAGGTAATTAGCTATGTCAGCATACTAGGGTGTGTGCACACTAATAGAGAATAGATGCTCATCAGGAAAGGAGTCGTCTATGCCTTGGTTGTCTTTTGATATGGTCAGTCTTGAAAGAAAATCTGCAACAACATTGGCCTTAGCTAGTTTGTCCACAATGGTTATGTCAAATTCCCACATCATCAATAACCATCTGGCTAACCTCCCTGAGATCAGGGGTTTATTCATGATATTTCTAATGGTTGCATGATTAGTGTGCACAAATATTTGGTAGCCTATTATGTAGTGCATGAATTTGTTCAAGGCATAGATCACTGTCAGCATTTCTTTCTCTGTTACTGTATAATTGAATTGAGCTCCTTGTAAGTTTTTGTTGACAAAGTAAATGGAATTTTCTATGGCTCCTTCTTTCTATCCTAAGACTACTCCTATAGCATATTATGATGCATCAGTATGGATGTGAAAAGGAATTTCCCAATTAGGTCCCTTAAGTACAGGAGCATGAGTCAAAGTTGTCTTCAAGTCAGAAAATGTTGTGGCACAATCTTTTGTCCACTAAAATTCAAATTTGGTCAAGAGATTATACAAGGGTGTTGTTGTTTTACTGAAGTCTTTGATGAAACACCTATAATATCCTACATGTCCCAATAAGCTCCTAACATCCTTTTGTTTTACAGGTGTAGGAAGATTAGCAATTACCTCAAATTTTGTAGGATCTATTTGAATTCCTTGGTGGGAAATGTAGTGGCCAAGAACTACACCTTCCTACATCATTATGAAGCATTTATCACTATTTAAAGAGAGATTTTGGTCTTCACATCTCTGTAAGACTTTCCTAGGATTCTCCAATGCTTCATCAAAATTAGCACCATAGGTGGTAAATTAATCCATATAGATTTTCATGCAATCAAGAGAGATGTCTGAAAATATGTTGATGACTGCTCTCTAAAAAGTTGCAGGTGTGTTGCATAAACCAAAGGAAAGTATTGAATAGGCATATGTCCCCATGGACATGTGAAGGTTGTTTTCTCCTAGTCCTCAAGTGCAATTTGGATCTGATTGTAGCCACTAAATCCATCTAGGAAAGAGAAGTATTGCTTTCCTGCAAGTGAGTCCAATAATTGATCTACAAAAGGCAAGGGAAAATGGTGTTTCTTAGTAGCAACATTGAGTTCCCTATAATCAACACAGACTCACCATTTTCCTCCCTTCTTGGACATGATCATCAATGGAGACACCCACTGGCTATCTAAAATGGGATAGATAAATCCTGCATCTAGCAACTTTTGCAGCTCTCTTTTGACAATTTCTCTGAATGCAAGGTTGATTCTTCTTCATGGCTACTTGACCGATTGACAATCATCTTTGATATATATCCTATGGGTGAAAATATTGGGGTCTAGGCCTTTCATATCATAATAATCTCATGCAAATTCATTTGGTGGGCCTTCGACAAATTTGTCAATGACAATTGTTGTTTTTCTCCCATTTTGTTGTTAATATTCAAACATTTTCCCTCAGACACTTGTACTTGTGTAGTTAACTCTATCATAGTTGCTTCATGAATACATGGTACCTTAAATTCATATGGTAGAATTGTGTGGAACATACCTATTTCTACAAGAATTTTGTCTCCAATAATTTTGTCTACAAAAATAGTGGCTGCAAGAAGATCAGGTAGAGCAGACAAAAGTGTCTTCGCGGGATCAGCAGAACTAGACACACGAGGGGTGGCACCTCCTCTATCTCACAATGGTTTTGAATTATATTAGATAACACTTAATCTTCATCTTGAAGCTGCAGGAAAGGGATTCTACCTAACATTATAAGTTGTGCCACAGAGTTAACATCCTCCGCCTCTTCACCTATATGTGGCCATACAGGATTATCCTCACCATGGGATGGTTGAGCAGGAGGATAAAGAACAAGCTTTTTGGTGCTCTTGCCATCAGAAATGGTCATGTCACCTGACCAACATCTAATATAAGTGTTTTTTGTTGCTAACCATGGCCTTCCAAGGATGATAGAATACCCGCCTAGTGTAGCTTTAGGAGAAAGAATCATGAAGACGGATGGATACTCCCAAGAATCTAGAATCACCACAAGGTCCTCTATTATGCCATTAGGCTTAACAATGGAACTATTAGTAAGTTGTAGGACAGTAGGAGTGGATCTCATATTTACAATATTTAGTTGTTGCAGGATGTCTTTAGTCATCACATTTATTGTTGCACCCAAGTCAATCAAAGCATTATTTATGTGTATCCCATTTATAATAACTTCAACCACAGGACTACTTGGATCATTGCACTTGGGGATAGCTACTTTTCCAAGCATGATGTCAACCAACTATCCCACTACATGAACTATAGCTAGGTCTTTATTTTTCCTACTCGGCTTCTTGAGGCATGCTTCTTTGATTGCCTTTCCATATATAGGAACATCTTTTATGACTAGGAATAGGGGTATCCGGACACATATATGCTTCAAATGGTCTAGAATGTCAAAAGTGGTGTCCTCCTTGTCTTCCTTTTGTTTGGAAACTTCTAGTCTCTGGAGGAATTATGGTTCTTGTGCAATCTCTTTGTTTGGAACTGGTTCAAAAATTTTAGGTGCACTAGGTTGAATAGGAACATCTAGAGGTTCTACTTCTTCCACAAGAAGCTCAATGATGATGGGTGTGGAAGGAGTTGGAAAAGTAGTTCCTGAAGGAAAATGTATGTTACTTAAACTCACAGCATATGCAGAAAATTGATTTGGATTAGTAGAGTATACAAGCTGCTATTGTGGTTTATTATTTGGGTTAGGTGTGAGCTGAGCTAGTAACTATGTGGGTTTAGGTGCAATTGAGCTGGGATTAGCAAGGGGAGGCATGATAGCAGGTTGTTGGGGTTGAGAAGGTGGCTGCATGTAACTGGTTGTCTAGTTTGTCCATTGTTGTCCACCTCTCCATTGGGATGTTTGTTGCTAGTTTCCTAGAGGTGGCTACCAAGGTCCTTGAAACTACTACCAGTTCCCCTGAGGTTATTACCACTCAGGTGAAGAATTTTGATAATTGGGCCAAGAATTTGGAGGGTTTCCCCAAGACTATGGTGGATATCCTCCATAGTTGAATGGACATGGGGGTTTCCACTAGTTACTAAATGAATAAGAATTAAAATATGGTCCAATAAAAGATAGTGGATCCGGTGGCATACCTTATCTTTGAGCCCATGGTCTTTTTTGTGCAGCAAAGAAAACTTGGTCTTCCTCAGTCACAATTGGTTTGAACTCGGGTGGAATCTGTTTGTTGTCAATGTTAGCTACCATCTTGCATCTGCAGTCCTTCTTCTTTCGTCTGCAATGAGGGAAATACTCTATCAACCTTGCCTATGTCTCCTCATGTTTCTTCTTAGCCTGAAGTGTATCCAGCTAAGTAGCTATATTGTTTATGATATCTTGCTTGAAATTTTCCAGTAAGTGAGTAATCTCCATCCTTGAAACTCCATTGGTGGATGACTTACCCATAGAGGATTGGTAAGCTCTCCCTTTATTTGAATCTTCCCTAGAATAGTTCTAGCATATCTTCTTGATATCCTCCCAAGGAAATTGAGTGGTATCTCCTCCTACCATCAAGTCCAAGGCGTCAGTGCAACTTCCATTAATTCCTCTCAAGAAAAGCATCTTTTGTGAGTCTTCATTGAGTGTATGGTGTGGATATTTCTACAAACAAAATAGAAACCTTGAAATAAAATCCTCCAGGCTTTCATCTTCCTTTTGTTGCATTTTGAAAATGTCATCTCCTCTCATATCACTGACCCTGCAATACTCTTTGTATTTCTCAAGGAACTTTGTCTTCATGTCCTCCCAAGTCTCCACAGTATCTCTACCAAGGCTCATAAACCATCTCGATGCAGCTTCTTTCAAAGTGGTAGGAAATAGCTTACACCCATGGGCATCATTGGTATAGTCATAACTTTTGCAGAGTTTATGAAACTCAAACAAGAATGTATCAGGATCTTTTGTGACAAGTCCATAGAACTTAGGAAGGATTGAAGCAGGGATATTTTTAAGGTTGTCTACTTCATTCTATTGAGCAATGGGAAAAGGAAAATTTGGTTGGTTTTGTCGGTTACTCATGTTTCCATTTGCATTAGCCATGCCTGCTTGATGAAGTTCCAAAGTAAAGGGTTCTTCAATTGGATTTTGATCTTCAAGGGAAACTTCAAAATTGGTTAAGTCAAGAAATGTATTAGCAAAGGGGTGTGGCTCTTCTTCTTCTTCATTTCTGGGCAAATTTGGAAGCTCTACTAGCTGAAATGATTCTGGATTATTAGGAAGGAATCTCCCATAAGCATCTCTTCTTCTTCTATGCATGCGGTATCACTCAACATCAGCCAACTCACACAAAGAATTGGTGAAAGAATAATGGATCATAACTTCTAAATACTAAGAGAAAACTCCAAAAATACTACAACAAAAAAAAACTAGCAATGGCTTCAAATAACTCCCTAGTTTGACACCATCCCCGACAACGGTGCCAAAAATGTCGGCCTCCTACAATGATTTTAATAACCAAGTCTTTACAGCCATGACTCAAAGATTGGACATCTAACCTAAATAGCCATTTTAACCATCATGAAGGTGCATTTAAATTGTCAACCCAAGGACATGAACTTGAAAAGGGTCAGCACAATATGTGCACTAGGAACTTCAAAGTAGTCATCTTCATTCTACATCTAAGAAAGATTCAATACTGAAAATAAATTGCATGGAAAGAAACAAAGTAAATGTTGAACATCACTCAACAATTAAACTAAGCTAAACATGCATGACAAGAATGAAAATTTGAACAACAAATAGGGAACTACTCTGTCTTCTTTGGCTATAGGAACAATCATAGAATGGAATTCTAGTGGCTACAGGAATAGTCAGTGCCAAATTCTTGACTAAGTACTAAACAAAAACTAATAACTAATCTAACTAAACTAAAGGAAGGATTACTCACCAAGTGGGCCCCCTTGGATGAGTATCCTCTAAAACTAATGTAAACTCAAATGCTCAACTCAAAACTTCATCTTATTCATTGGGAAATGCAATTACAAAAGAGTAGAATATCTGGAAATGCTTAGTATATTATCAGATACAACATCAATAACTCAACAACTCGATAACCTCCTGAAGAAGGAAGATCTGAACCTTATTTATGCTATCGACTAAACAAGGCAGTCAACTCCCACTAACTGAGAGGATTCGATTTAGGAAAAATAGAGAAAAGAGTGGAAGAGTGGTTACACGGGCAGGGAATCCGGTCAGAAATGCATGTCCAAATGTAGACTCAACTTTGCAGTAACTCCCGCAACTGCTCCACATCATGAAAGATCAATATAAGGTAGTTACATGTGGCTGACATGGGGAATCTCCGTCGTTGTCCTTTAGTTGACCTTCGAACAATTCCTCTGCATGACCAGCTAGTGGTTGCATTCCTCAATTTAGTATCCTCAAGTATGTATGCATGGCAATGTTAGTACGCATAATAATTGCACATCTATAACCACCTTAAAGAACATTCATTAACCACATGCAAAATTAATATAGATAGTCCACATAATAGGCTAATGTCATTGAAACTAGAAAAAATGGAATTAAAACCAATCTCTATGGTTTGAGGGAAACTATATAGAAATATCAACATTTAATATCAAAGTCCATATCAACTTCAACAAATAAACTATAGATTCTACCCAAATTTGGACCAAAAATTAGGCTCATCATAAGCCTAGAATTTATTAGGGATGCACTTAAGGTGGATAAAAACTCATCAAATGCTTTATCTATGCTTGGAAAAATGGAACTAAAAACAGATGACTGGCTTAAAGGAAAAGAAGCAATTAAAGTTGCACAAAGTGAATCAGATGCAAAGAATTCTTATGTTGACATTTCACTTTGAAATTGGAATTATTTTGTAGCTTTTCGCAATGAGAGGAGGGATCCAAAGGTGGAGGCACAACATCTTGAGAAGGCTAGAGAACTGTATTGTAAAGTGTTGGCATAGAGACCAGGAAATGTTTATGTTGCAAATGGGGCAGCCATTGTGCTAGTTGAAAGGGGTTAATTTGATATTGCAAAGGAAATTTCTCCATAGGTACAAGAAGCTACAACAGGAAATATCTTTGTTCAGACGCCTGATGTGTGGGTAAATATAGCACATGTTTACTTTGCACAAGGATAGTTTGTGCTTGTAGTGAAAATGTATCAAAATTGTTTGAGGAAATTCTATTTTGGCACTAACACCCAAATTTTATTATATTTAGCTCAAACACAATATGAAGCAGAATAGTGGCAAGATTGTAAAAGAACATTATTAAGAGTAGTAGATTGTAACTATTGTAAGTTGCCAATAAGAAATCAATAGATTTTGTGTTTAATGTAATGAGGGTTTCAAAATACCTTTGAATTCACTGCAGAGGGTGTCTCCAAATCCAACTTCGTTGCAGAGGGCCTCGCCGACTTCAAATACTTTGCAACAAACACTGAAGTCCTTGTCTACCTTTTCCAAATTCTCCAGGACCTCTCCAAAAAATTGTTATCACCCATGCAAGTAGTTGTTCTAACTCAAAATTCATTAGTGTAGTTGTCAAGTGCCAGGCTAAACGACTAATGAATCGTGTGCCCATGCAAGTAGACTCGGTTTATTTTTCAAGTGCCAAATTCTAAACATGAATAATGAATTATGCGCAATACACTCCCGCCAATCATTTCCCCAAATATTTTTTAAAATTTTGTCTAATTTTTACTCGCGTGACTAACTGTTTAGTCATTTTTATTTGTGTGACTAAATAATTTTTTACCCGACGACCAAATTAGTCATTTATTTACTCAATTATATCTATGTTCCAAAAAAATAGAAGAATTTAGTCATTTTTAGTTGTTGTGAATAATTTTTTAGTCACCTAGTCATTTATTTGCCAAATTCTACAAGTGAAATCTTGACGATATTATATATTATGTACCCCATTATTTATTATGATACTTTTTTAATCCAAACCTTAAAACCTGATATTTGAAGTTTGAAACTTGAGTAAGAGGGAGTAATCCTCTATTTAGTTTAAATATTATTATTTTCATGCTTATTGAGGTAAGGTCGATACCTTCGGTATGACTATGTGTATGTCAAGATGATGGCATAGTGTCATCAACATTTTCCAAAGAAGCATACAAGTAGGTGAATAGATAATACCTGACTGGTTTGTGTAAAGACTTGAATTAGAAGGAAAATCCTAGACCCTAGATGTTATAGAACATAACAAGGGAATTAAATGTCCAAGATGTTTAACCAAACCAATAATATTACCAATCTCAATGAGTAAACACTTATAAGTGTTCTATTGAAATATTGAACCAATTGGTCTACAATTGATTTTATCCTTAGTAAACAAGACTACAATGTTTACCAATAAAGACTAAAACCTAATGATAGTTATATTCTTAATGGAGAAATAACCATCATTATGGGTATTTCATATATGTAATCATTATACTATATTATAACCAGGAGGATCAAGATGTCATCGTTATGTGTCAAGACTTTCATAAATTTTATATCTTAAGAGTAGTTTCTCTCAAGGGCTACGATAGAGACTCGAACAACTGGTAGTAGCCAAGACCTGGGTAGTTACGTAAAGGTAACTCAGGTGTTCAAGGCAAAAATAAATAACAACCCATATGAGTTATTTACTTAGAGAATCTTCACATGCTAAGAAAGGATTCTATAATAAAACTAAACACTAGACATCCAATATTACAATACAAAGAAAGAATCTTTGGATTAAGATTAATATTTATTTATTATGTATGTTAACATTTTGTCAATACTTTTATTTTGTGATTAAGAGAGTCTAGTCGATGATAGAAGGTCATCAATATCAAGTATTTTTGCATATAGTGGGAGAGAAAATAATCTCATGGTTAGTACTAAGGACTTGAAGTGGTAGTTGTCAAGTTCCAAGAAGTTACAAGAACTTAACTTGGGTATTAAAAGTCAAAAAATTATAACTAGTCAAGTCGTTTACCGACTTAGTAAGTAAGGACTTGAAAAAGTGGTAATCACCAAGGACCAAGACATTACTCAAACGTAACATGGGTGTTCAAAAGTTAGGAAGACTTAACCAATCTAGTAGAATAATGACTTTAATGAAGACATCACTTTTTAAATGAAAATTTGTGTGACGATTTAACATTGGTCAAAAGATAAGTTCGGGATAATACAAGGTTAGATAAGGTTCTCCAATTCGAGTAGAGGTGGATGAACGAACGACTCCACTCATAAGTAGTGGTTGAATATATTTTTAAAACTTTGGCCAAAATGAGTGCAATAGTCTTTGCTTGCACTTGTTAGTTCATTGTGTTTCAGATTTTCTTTTAACTAATCAAAGTTTTCATTCATAGTTGGAAGGTATCCATAGTTGTTTGATAGTATTGGTTAATTAGGGAACAACACTAGAGCTCAGATGGCAATACTAATGGGTTCTTAACTATACTCTTTGTTGAAGAGTAGGGCCGCTTCCAGTTAGGAAGGTGTGAGAGGGACTTTTGAGTTGTGGCTGGAGGTAAAGCACTTGGGTGATGCTCTCCCTCTTGTAGATGACATGTCAAGTCATGTGAGACAGACAGTATCCAGTATGGATTTCTTGACCTTGTTCTTTAAAAGTTAAATGTTATATCCTTATTTATTTGAAATCATTCGTGTAGAAATTGTAATAGCAAAAGTTGTTTATTCTTTTCAGTTTAAAAAGAAAAATGAGTTTATTATGAAATTCTTATGTATTCAGTTATGCAATTACAATTTAATGTTTGAAAGAGGAAAAAATTTATATCCTATTTTTAAGAAATGATTTAATTTACTACATGGTTTAAAACCCTAGTAATTTCCTTGTTGTAAGGTCGTGGTTGTTACAATTATATTAGCTAACAATATGTTGACATCATCAATTTTCCCTTTGACTTAGACCCCTTCTCCATCAACAATTTTTTTTTGTCACTCCAAATTCATAGGCCCATATCTCGACCATCCAGACATATTTTCTTATGCAATTTTTTTTATTTGGGGTAATATTTCATGATCTATCTAGTGGTGTAATAATTTTTTTAATTTTGGTCTATGTATTTTTTATAAATCACATATTATCAGAGGTCACTCTGCATAGTTCCCATTTTTGGAACTTTAAAAGGATCTTTCAAGCACATATGGACTCCTTTTATAGTCCTATTTTTTTAACTTGCCTTTTTTTAGAACTACATAGTGGTGCCATTATTTCTTCTTGAAAATATCTCAAATTTGTACTTTCATCATATCCTCTATTTTGAGTATTTGTAATCTTTGTACATCAAATCCACCTAATGTTAATTGTAAATGCACTAAATATAAAGAGCCAAACCATTGTAATTTTCTTGGGGATCTCTTAATGAAACAATGGGGTAACTTTGTGTTTCTAATTTTTTATTTGATTGGTTCATGTGATCATATTGTAGAAGTTGATAAACCAGCCTCACAAACCTCAGTGAACACATGCAAGCAATAACCTGCCACAAAGAAAGAAAGATGTTCCAGAACAACAAAGATGCTCTGCAAGCCTCAAGAGAAAAATGCATTAAGAGAATGAATAATTACAATGAGATCAATCCTTAAGAAAGGAGATCAAACCCTAAAAGGAAACCCTAGTCTACACACTTAATAATTAATAAATAATTAATTATTAATGTGCCTAAGTTTAGCTTAAGTAAAACTAAAGTGATAAGTGACTTAATTAATTAACCAATATGATTAAATTAATTAAGTGAAATAAATTATTACTCTAACACCCCCCCTTAAGATGAACTTAGGAAGTAGCTAAAACACTAGGAAAAGATGCATGAAAGCAAAGATGGGTCCCGACAACTGTTGGAAAATATGCCTCAACTTTCTGGCTTGAAATCTCTTGAAGACTTGGTGTTTTCACTTCAGTTCTGGCCTTTACCTCTTTACCACAGGGAATAGTTAATGGAGGCACGGTTGAGCGCTTTACCGCTTTACCACGAGCCTCTGTTGTTCGGTCCGTGGTTAGGCGGCAGTCTCTTCACTGTTTGGCGGTTCCGCGGTGAAGCCTTGATGGTCTAGCATAGCGGTTACCTCCTTACTGCGAGGGTCGCTCAGAGAAGGCACGCTTGCGTGGTGAACTGTGGTGGTCTGGCGAAGCAATTACCTCCTTACCACGGAGGCCTTTGGGTCATGGCGCAGCTGCGCAGTGTGCTTAGCGGTTGGCTTGGGTGCTTACCACCATACCGCTAGAGGCTTTGCTCTACATTGTGGTGGGGCGGTGGCACCACCATATCGCGAGAGCCTTCTGGCACTGGCGTGGTAGTGCGGTGTGAGTACCGCCATACCGCGGGCGTCTCGTGGTTGTCAAGCAACTACACGGTGGACATGGCAGATAATATAGATGCTTATCACTATACTGCAGAGGCTTGTTCTTCAAGCCGCGGTGGCGTGGTTGATGGCAACGGTTTGGCAAGTGGGTTTTCACCACTATACCATGGGTGTCTTCTTGTTAGGGCACAATATTGCAGTGTATACCGCCTTACCGCGAGCATATGATGGATGGGGAGTGGTCACGCAGTAGAAGGAGCTCGAGTTTTGTTGACTGTTTGGGTGATAGTCAAAGCGGTGGATGAATAATGCAACGGCACGTGGCATGATGATATTTGTTGATTTCACATCACTGTTGTAAATCAATGTTGATTGGCTGAAAGTCTTATTTTTTGAATTGCGATATATTTGCATTAAATGAATGATCTTATTCGGGAGGTTGACAGTGTGTAGATATGTCTTTGTATCCTGATTTAATGTTGGGCGGCTTGATGTGGGCTGCATAGCGATGCACATTATTAGAGAATGATGGAAGGCTTGTCAGTGGGGTAATTAAATTCATTGATGGTATTTGGTTGCAAAGGATAGAGATGTCGATCGGTGAAGTGTCAAGACGATCAAATCATGCAGTGATAGTGCTCAAGCGATATGCTAAGGCGTTGTAACCGTGAACACTCGATGACACAGAACCGAGAAGATGTGAACCTGAGTGGTCATGAAGCTGTGTTGGCTGAAAGGTTGGTTGAACGAGTGGACTGGTGAGATGAAATGAATCTGCACTATATGTCGAGTGAGGACATTGTAACAGTGCAAGGATTTTTATAATGGTGTTGCCTGTATTCTCCAGATGAACAAGATGTAAACTTTTGAAGAGCATCGCTCTAAGATTGTATTGTAACTTTTTTTGTTGATTAATACAATTGAGTTGAGTGTTTTGGAGGGTGGGGTTTTTTACCCGAAAGGGTTTTCCCCACGTAAATCTGTGTGTCCATAATTTTGTCTTTCATGTTGTTTGATTCTGTAATCTAAATGTATGCATGTATTGAATCTATTATTTGTATGCATGTACTTTTCACAAAAGGATTAATGAGGGAAACCATTATGCCTATTTCTGCTTTATGGCATAGTATTTTGTGTCTTTGATGTGATTTGAAACTTAAAGTCACTAAGGCACTGTTGTTCTTAGATGTTTCATTCTAAGTTGACACGTCTCATTCCCCAACAAGTGGTATCAAAGCTAGTTAAGGGAGGTCAAGGTTTGTTTATGATACCAACAAGTGGAATCAGATCCTTCTTTTGGATGCTGGTTCTAGGTATTTCTCCTGTGAATATTTCTTAGTCTGTCAGGCTTGAGGAAATCTGGAGGAATCGACTGATGGATTAATCCTTTGATGAGTGAAAGTCCTTGCTATTTTTTAGACAACACACAACATGAAAGACGTTGGATAATATTGGAGTTTATCATATTGTGACGATGTGGTATGAGGCTCCTAGTTGGCAACAAATGATCCTGATGCAAGGGGTGTGAGTTATTCTTATGGTTGTGTTGCAACAAAGCATGGTTCATACTGGGTGTCCGTGTGACAAGCTTCTTGGTGGTATGGAGTTGCTTGGGCTATTGTTCAACCATGGAGTATTGTGCTTGTGTTGGGTGTTCTGACTTAGCACTAAAGGTGTTTTTCTCTGTTACCCTGATTGCATAAAGGCTATGAAGTTGATCTCTGAGTAGTTTGAAAACTTCTTAATAGCCTAGCTCTCTCGTATGCTTGTGCATGGGTGTGGTTTTGGAATTGGTCTGAAATGGACCTAGAGTTCCTATATTACCTGTATCTTGTAATAGCATGTTTTAGTTTCATGTTCTTTGGCTCTGAAGGTTTTCTATAGATTTTCCTAAAAAGCCTATGATGCATATTCATGTTGTTTTTCATTGTTCTGGTTAACCATGATGGTTATGTGCAGACTCTTGGGTCATCCAAATGTGTAGTGGCTATGGATGTGCATGGGTGTTTTATAAACACGGTGGTTTTGCAGGTTTTGCATGGTCAAGGAAAAATTGTGGTTTTGTGGAGCTGTTGTTAAGCTATTTTCTAGACCCTGGCTTTTGGGGTGTGACTAGATGAGATCGTTGCAGTTCGACATGGTTTTCAGGAGGTGTGATGTCTTCTCTGCATGGGAGTGTTCATATGTGATTTGTCACTCAAAATTCTTGTGGTGTTGCTTGTTGGTTTCCTAGACTATGGTGCTTGAGTTGTGGACATGATTGGCGAATCAGATTTGGACTTGATCTAGTGTTTGATTCAAGTTTTCTACGTGGTTGTTCTCTTTGAGATCTCATTTTTGCAGTTCCCAGTGCGATGATAGTTTTGCAGTTTCCAGTGTGATGATAGTTTTGCAAGCTTCATTGAGTGGATCTATGAGTTGTGCAATGTTGTGGGTTGTCTTTACCTACATGTTTGTTGTGGGACAACCTAGAAGTGGACTATCAATATCCACGAGGTTGCTTCAGTGGTGGTGCAGATCTGTTAGCTAACCTTGTCTTTGGTCACTTGTGCATTGGTGTAGTTGCTTTGAGATTAGAGGATGGATGGCATTGAGTACCTAAATAGTCATTTATGGGGACCTATAGCATGTGTATCATGATGTCATGGAATGCTTGGGTACATTGGTTAGTGTAAGATTTTGACAGTGATGGAGTGGTCTGCGTGGTTTGGAGATCTTGGTGTTGGTTGGCATTGTTGTCAGATGGACGTGTTGTCAATTGTACCTAGAGGATTTTCAGATCAGTAGATGTTTGTTCATGATGCCAAGAAAGCTCAGTGTCACAGTTCAGTGGGAGCTTTAGCAGTGATTGTGGATTCATCACTTGGTGGCGAATATCTTCTTCGGTATTGCAGATGTTTCTAGGAGGGATTCTTAGATCCTATTGCTGCAGAAGAGTTCTTTCGCATTTGCAGGAACACTATTTGAAGATGTACAATATCTTGAAACCCTGGAGGACATTTGTAGTATTTTGCTGAGGTGTTGGTGGTGCTTGACAGGTGATGTTGGTTTAGAGCTTGTTTGTTTTATGTCATGGTATACTCTTGTTTGCGCATTAGAGTTTTGGCATGATGCATTTCTCTTGAGACCTTGGTATGCTCGCTTGGAGCATGGGATCTCCTAAGGGGGATGGTAAGGTCATGGTGTCCTGATAAGTTCCTGTTTCCTAGGTTTGGAGTTTTGATAGTCATCTAGATTTTCTCTGTGTTTTGAGTACATTGGTCATGTTCTTGAGAACTTCATGTTAAGTGCAGTAATGCAGATTGGAGTTTAGCATGAGATGATCGGTTGTTGGTGCTCATGAACACATGGAGAATAAGGTGAGGTTGTTGTGCTATTTACAGTTGATATTTCGAGTAGCCTACACCTTGGTTGAACATGAGTTCAATAGAGACCAATAAGGAGATTTCTTTTGGATGAGTCATGGTGGCTTGTATATCTTGGAGGAGCATTTACTTTTTCCTCCCTTTGGTCTGCTCAGCGATGAAGTTTATTTGAGAGGTATTTTCCCATTATATCTTTTAGATATGTGATATGCTTTATCTTTCATAGATATGGATCTTGAATTGTTGTTTCAAGATTCTGGAGGATTCATAGCGAAAGGTGGACAACATAGTTTATATCCTTGAGCTTTTGAGTTATATCATCTTTTGATGAAAACCGGTAGGAGATAGTTGTATGGGTTAGTTGGATTTTATTTGAGAGGCTTACATCCATGTTTTTTTAAGTTGAACGGTTGGATGTTGTTATGGATTTTCCTTTGGGATGTTAAGGAGATCATACTTGACACAGTTGGCATTTAGAAGTGTGTGTAGGAGGATGCTACATGTTATGATTTGCAGTTTCTCTTTAGTTTGATTTTTTCTTCCTGTATGTTCGATCTCATATGACTTTACATGTGAGATGTCTATATGGAGCCATGTTGGTCACTAGTTTGTGGTAATATATTGTCACTTGGGTGATGACATAGAGGTTCTTGTGCCTCTTTCTTCTATCAAAGATGGAGAACTTGGAAGAACCATGGAAGACTGTTGAGAGAAATGATTCTTGCAGTAGGTGGTTGCAGGTTGTTCATATCAGTGTGGATGTTCCTCGGTACTACATGATTAAATTTTCTATGTGTTGTGATTGGTAGACTTGTCATTTTGTTGATCTTTCAGATTTGGCATTACCCATGCAGTGAGAGTTCCTGGATGTGTTTGGTCTTCTTCGACTGGTTGACACTTGGAGCTTGTATTTGTTGTTGATGGGTGAATATGTGATGGCACAAGTTTACTAATGAGAATACCTTGAAGGTATGGGTGATTGGATGAAATAGTACAAGTTGTGGGTGTTGTTTTTAGTCGTGTGGGTTTGATCAATTGAATGGTTGCAGTCAGTTTTTTGGCTGATGTTCTAGCTAATTTTTTGTCTTGTTTCTGGAGAAATTCTTCATGACTGTGTTCGCGATTGAGAACTTTGAAGTTGTTGTTGTGGTGCCTTTACTGTATGTAGGATCTGATGCTTGTGTTCTTGAGACTGGTGCATATACGCCTTGGCTCATTCCTTTTTCCTATGGTGGATGGTTGGAGTTGTTGCTTGAGTTGGTGGACATATTGAATGTCATTGCAGGTGTCTTGGTTAGAGCATGAAAGCATTGTGTTGGTTCTTGTGTTCATGTTTGGAGGAAGCCAGTAAGTCTTTGTCAAGTGGGAGATTGTTGGAAAATATGCAACTTTCTAGCTTGAAATATCTTGAAGACTTGGCATTTTATCTTCAGCTTTGGCCTTTACCATAGGGAACAGTTAATGGAGGCGCGGTTGAGCGATTTACCGCTTTACCGTGAGCCTCTGTTGTTCGATTCACAATTGGGCGGTGTTACTGCCATACCGCAGTGGTATCCTCATTGTTCAACAGTTGTGCAGTGAAGGCTCGACAGTTTGGCGTAGCGGTTACCTCCCTATCGTGGGGGTCACTCGAAGAAGGCATGGTGGAGCAATGAACTATGATGGTCTGGCAAAGTGGTTACCTCCTTACTGCGAAGCCCTTTGGGTCATGGTGTGACTGTGCAGTGTGCTTGGCGGTCGGCTTGGGTGCTTACCACCATACCGCTACAGGTTTTTCTCTACCTCATGATGGAACGATGGCACCACCATACCGCGGGGGCCTTTTGGCCCTGGCATGGTGGTGCAATGTGAGTACTGCCATACCGTGGGGTCCCGTGGGTTGTCAGGCGTTTACACGGTTGACATGGCGGACAACATAGATGCTTAATAGTATACCACGGAGGCTTTTTCTTTAACCCGAAATGGCGTAATTGACGGTGATGGTTTGGCAAGAAGGTTGTCACTGTTGTACCGCAAGTGTCTTCCTACTAGGGCACGGTAGTGTGGTGTATACCGCCTTACCATGAGCATATGATAAATGGAAAGCGTTGGTGCGGTAGAAGGAGATCGGGTACTATTGATTGTTTGGGTGACAGTCAAAGAGGTGGAAGAATAATGCGACAACACGCGGCATGACGATATTCGTTGATTTTACATCACTGTTGTAAATCAACATTGATTGGCTGAAAGTCTTATTTTTTGATTTGCAATATATTTGCATTAAATGAATGATCTAATTTAGGAGGTTGACGATGTGTAGATATGTCTTTGTATCCTGATTTAATGTTGGGCAGCTCGATGTGTGCTGCATAGCGGTGCACATTATCAGAGAATGATGGAAGGATTGTCAGTGGGGTAATTAAATACGCCCTGATGGTTGTTGGTTGCAAAGGACAGAGATGTCAATCAGTGAAGTGTCAAGATGATCAGATCATGCAGTGATAGCGTTCGAGCGGTATGCTAAGGCATTGTAACCATGAACACTATGTGACACAAAATCGAGAAGATGTGAACCTGAGTGGCCATGAGGTTGTGCTGGCCAAAAGGCCGGTTGAACGAGTGGACTGGTGAGATGAAATGAATCTGCATTGTATGTCGAATGAGGAAATTGTAACAGTGCAAGGATTTTGTATAATGGTGTTGCCTGTATTCTCCAGATGAACAAGATGTAAACTTTTGAAGAGCATAGCTCTGAGATTGCATTGTAACTTCTGTTGTTGATTAATACAATTGAGCTGAGTGTTTTGGAGGGTGGGGTTTTTTACCAGAAAGGGTTTTCTCGACGTAAATCTATGTATCCATAAGTTTGTCTTTCATGTTGTTTGATTCTGTAATCTGAATCTATGCATGTGTTGAATCTGTTATTTGTATGCATGTACTTTTCTCAGAAGCATTAATGGGGGAAACCACTATGCCTATTTCTACTTTATGGCATAGTAGTTTGTGTCTTTGATGTGATTTGAAACTTAAAGTCACTAAAGCACTTTTGTTCTTAGATGTTTCATTCTAAGTTGACATGTCTCTTTCCCCAACAACAACAAGGCCTGATTAGGTACCCATGTACAAATGCAATGCAAACTAAACCAAACAGGATAAAGAAGAAAACCACATGGGAACAAAACTCCTCCCCAAAATAGAATGCAAAAAACAACTAAGTGATGAAAGATGGAGGACTCCATAAGACCCCCCAAGGACACCATCCATCACAAAGATACGTGAAAGAACCCCCCCAGAAGAGAGGAATAAAGAGACCACATAGCCCCCCATAATGAAGTAGCTCCAAAAGGACATAAGAAACCACATCTCCTAAAAGAAGTGAGATGGAAGAAGCCTCATGAATGCGATCTCTGAAGGTGAATTGGGTGTAGCCCAAGATGTCTCCACAAAAGTAGGTTTGACCTCAACCAATGAATAAGTCAAAGGAGGTGAAGACTGAAGTGAAACCTCCAAAGATGAATGATCAACTAGGTCCTGGTGCACTAAAATAGAAGAAACCACATATGTAGCCAAAGAAGTATTAGCAACGGCAAAAGGAGGTGGAGGAGATGGAATGGATGGCTCAAGAACTAGATCCAGAGTGAGAACACCAAGGTTCAAGGAGCCAAAATGTCTCCTCTGTATAATGCTTCACACTAGAAGTGTGGTGAATAGTTGTATAATGTCTACTCTCCAAGTCTCTGATGATAATTGAATCAGGTGTGAACTCCATAGATCTTCCATTGCCTCCATGTGTGATCTAATATATGGAAAGAAGGTTGTTCGTCAAATGAGGAACACACAAGACATCCTGAAAAGTGTTGCCCCCAAAAATAATAGACCCCTTCCCTGTAACACTCATGTATGTATTATTTCCCATCAAAACAAGAGACATAGTGCAAGGCTCAAAGGAACTAAAAATAGACTATGAAGATGCCATATGATGAGATGCTCCTGAATCTAGAAGCCATCTCCTTGATCCATTACTTGAATAAGCACAAAGAGCATGTCCCTTCATATCTAATGAAGAATGTAAACTAGTTGTGCCCCTGTCAGACTATTCTGAAGAAGAAGAATGAGGAGAAGGAGATGATGCAGACATCTTATAAGGAAAATCAATCTGATGTTTCTGAAGAAGATGCTTCAACTCATCAATGTCCTTCTTATATCAACTATGTTCTACATGTCCTTCCCTCTTGTAATATGCACATGTAACCTTCTCCTTCTTAGATGATTTCCCCTTAGAAGAGGAAGATGAATCTGAGGACTCCTTTTGTTGCTCATGAGATTTGGAATCCTTTTTTTTTGTTTCTTTCTTTGTCCACTAGAAGCCTTCTAATTTGTGTGCCCCTGAGATGCAATAAGTGCCTATGATGTAGAATGTTTCAACTTGCCCATGCTAGCCAACTTAGCTTGCTCTCGAGTGAGATATGAAGCAAATTCATCAAGAGATGGCATAGTAAACCGAGTACCAAGAGCATCTCTAGTGGCATAAAAGGTAGATACAAAAATTGAATAATCTAGTCCAAGCTTAGAAAGAATGGACAATATCAACTGAGAGTCCTGCTTCTGAATACCACATTGTATCAACTGCAATCTAAGAGACTTGATTTTTGTGAAGAACTCCTGGATGTTGTCAAAATCTCTAGGATTTAAGCCAATAAGCTCATTCTCCAATTGGAATCCTCTCATAGTATCTTGCTTCCCTAACAAAGACCCTAAAGTAGTCCAAATCTGATGGGGTGTAGTGCAAGACTCAACATGAAAAAGAAGATCAAAATAAATAGATAGACATAAAGTACCAAAAGCTTCATCACACCTATTAAACCATTTTCTCTTTTCAGCAACACCTGTAGGTTCAACTTTTGTACCCATGGTCACCCTGTACAACCCTTTGTGCATCAAATGAATCTCCATTTGTTTTTTCCAACCAAATTAGTTGAATGGAGTTAGGGGTGCAATATTATGTCAATCCATGACAAAATAGTAGTATATACTCTCAAAGCAAAAAACAATTCTCTTTGATCTCAAAAAAATAGCCTAAATTGCACGTTTCTCAAGAAAATAACCAAGAAAGAAAAATCTGAGATCTGACAAAAAATTAGATTCCTGGTAAAATAAATTGGAAAATCAGATCTGAGATCTGTGTAGAGCATTGAACCATCTTTCTGACACCTATTCGTTTGCGTAAAATGGAGTCCAGATGCAAAAGTTACGCCTCCCGGAGTGAAAAAAGCTACTTCTGACTTCAGAGGCCGAAAAAACCATCAAAAAGGAAAAATATGAAAATCAAACCTGCACCATTGGATAGTTCCTAGAACCAGCTTTCCAACGGTATCTCGTTTTCAAAAAACAGACTTCGTATGCTCAAGATATGACCATTTTACTAAAAATGCTTATTTTGGCTTAAACCAAATATTTTATTAATTTAAAGATTAAAAAATTAATATAATATTCAGTTGTACCTTCATGACATGAAAACTGAGGCAGCACAAAAATCGATAGGACACAGAAATCGAAGCAAAATGGCACGAAAACTAAAGCAGCTCAAAAATCAATTTTCAACAAACCGTGTCATATTTTATATGAAAATAGGGGTTTTTGGGCCTTCTGAGCATACCCGTGAGGTCTCTTTTGCACCAACATGCACCGTTTGAGAGATCAAGGTCAAAATTTGTATAAAAAAATCATAGAAAAACCCTCTAATCTGGCAAAAAACTACCGTAGCTTCAAACCCTCACACTTAAAAATCATTGTAAGACAATATCCTTCAAAAGACGAACAGGTAGCTACAGATCTGAAGCTCTGGTACCATGTAGAATTTGATAAACCAATCTCACAAACCTCGATGAACACCTGCAAGCAATAACCTGTCACAAAGAAAGAAAGATGTTCCAGAACAACAAAGATGCTATGCAAGCCTTAAGAGAAAAATGCATTAAGAGAATGAATAATTACATTGAGATCAATCCTTAAGAAATGAGATCAAACCCTAAAAGGAAACCTTAGTGTGCACACTTAATAATTAATAATTAATTAATTATTAATGTGCCTAAGTTTAACTTAAGTAAAACTAAAGTGATAAGTGACTTAATTAATTAACTGATATGATTAAATTAATTAAGTGAAAAAACTTATTACTCTAACACATATCTCTCACACTAAATCCCTTCCATTTGAGTATTATTAATAATCCTCCTAATAAATTAAAAATCAAGGTGGATATTGTGGGAAGAAAAGGCATACATCAAAAGATTATTTGTCATCAAAATAATAAAATGAAGCACTTATTCTCGATCATGGTATTGCCTTACTTGATCATCTAGTTCAAGCACATGTAGAAACATCATATGGTCTCACTCAAACATCTTGTGAGACATCACCATCATTTGGGGATGAACAATGTAGCTCCATGTCTTGCATCAAGATCTCATCTCCCACATCACCTATTGCTAAATCTGAATCCATAGTTAATATATACTTCGCTTTCATCGATTCTATGTATTAGGACATTGATATCATTTTTTAAAATCTACCACATTGGGACACATTTCTACTAGACATATCATCTTGGTTTGTAGAGTCCCACATAGTATTTGGAAGACACAATTGTAAACATTTGTATTCTTTTTTATGATAGTCACATTAGCATTGTTGTCACTCCATCTTTGTATCTTTCTCTTGTCTTGCCTACATTATCTTTTATAGTGGTAGATTTTGTAGATATTCATGAGTTGACGTATCCAACTTAGTCATCATCTAGCTTAACATCATTTGCTACAGTATCAAATTATCATCAATCCAGTTATCACCATAAATACATGGTTCCTATGTTGTAATCCTATATGATACCTAATTCATCCTATCAAAATTTGTCACAACTCAGTGTTGTCTTGGAGATCTTTGAGCATCATTCAAATACATCATCATGGGCATCATCTAGTTCTTTGGATCATGTGCATAATGTAGAGGAATTCATCCTTCTTCTTGCATGTTCCTATCCATAATGGGAAGTCATCTTGCACACATTTGTGGTGTTGTTTCTTCTCAAGGGGGGGGGGGGGGATTTTGTTCATTGATCATGGATTATCTTCAACATCTAGTGTTAAGCATCTACCAACACTCCATGCATAATTTTTATTTGGGGGTGGGGGTCACATAAGCCTTCTCTATTTTATCTCCTATTGGTGGGAAACATTTATTGTACATTGTGTTGGAAGTATTCATTGGGGCCATCATAAGTCCTCGCTTCATCTTCTATCTTCTTCACTTGTACATTCAATTTGTATCATCTCTTTTGGAGAGGAGATTTATTTCCCACTTGATTTTCTCCTTTACATTGTTTATGAAAAAATTGTACATGGATACCTAACATGGCTTGGTAGCTAGAACCCATCATCATCTTTGCATAAATTACTCCCTAATTTGCACTTAAGGCTAGTGTTAGTGTAAATAATGACAATATCAAATCAATTAGCTTTTAGCCTATCTAGGAGAGTCATATTCACACTAGTTAAGTTTTCACTTAGGGACTTTTACCTTTTTTTCTCACCTCATATGGTTGAGACACATGCATTCACCTTTTGAGACACCTATCTCATGTGCATATGACACCTTATCACACTTGTCTCATGCACATGACACACCATGGGCACACATCCTACACTTATAGAGGAGGTTAAAGTCCATACCTACACTCTCATCTCACCCCTTTTTTGTATATTCAAGGGGATCATGTGTAATTACTTTCTTTTTGGATTCACACATATTGGATGAATATATAGCATATTTTTGGGTTATTTCAAATCTATTGTAGAAGTCTTATCATTGTTTTGCAAGATCTATAGGGCTATGAATTTTAAATATCTAACTCTATTTCAAGTAATGATGTTAATTCAAAGAGGAAGATGTATGAAAGATATATGATTATTAGATATTATAGATATGCATTCAAGTCTCTTAAATCATCTATAAATTTATGTGAACAAGGAATCAAGAATGCTTGGTGTGCCTAATGCATATATTTCTTGCAAGGAATTGGTATTGATATCAATCATCTCCCCTCTTAATATATTTTCATCAATGCTTCCCACTTTTTGAAAACAAATTTTCATAGAAACATTAGGGATGGGATCTATAATGCTTATATAAATCTAACTTGAATAGAACTAAAAATCTATTGTCAACAAAAATACACCTCTACCTATTTAACACTATATTCATATAGAAGATACATTCATTATTCTACCTAGATATATTGGGCTTATTTTTTGCATGAAATTTCCTTTGGGCCACTTATGAATATGTTATAATTAGTTTTGCATGGAATTAAGGAACACTCAATTTGAAGAGATCAATTCATCTATAGGTTTAGCAACAATGAACCAAAATTAGAGGAACGCCATGTATTTATGTGTCTAGTGTAAAGTATGAAATATGTGGAAAGCTTTGCCTCTTTAGAGAAAATCATGGCTTCCTACAAGATCTTATTCATTAAAAGGATCAAAGATATGTAGCTCTATTCAAGATCTTCATGTTAACCTTCATATTCATTTTTTCAACCTCAATTTTAAAGACACAAAACATATTGATTATAATTTAACATTTCTTATTTTCTTTTTCTTACCAAAATTTTCATTGAATTTTCCTACTATCTCATTAGCCAAATTTAATTAATAGATAGCAATAATTTATAAGTTTCAATTTTAAATCATGAATCCTTGTTTTCTAACATCAAGATTCTAGATTTACCAAAGCATAATGCTAGCCTGCCTCCTTCATTGCTAAGGAAAGTTAGTTCTTATTGGTTAAAAATACAATTTTTAAAAATAGACCCAATATCTAAGAAGAAAAAAACCAACTAGACACAAAAGAGAAAAACATGCTAGTTGAACAAACAATTTATTCTTTCTTGTATTTCATTTAGAATATGGTTAAAGAGTAAAATGTTGTGACCATGTACATAAAAAATAAAATATAGCCAACACATTTAAAGATAAATAATATAATTATATATAAAAATAAAACATATAAATATAAAATAAATCTAAAACAAAATTAATATGTATTTTTATTTTACTTTATCAATAATAAAAAAAAAATCATATATTATAAATTATAATTTATTATTATGACATCAAAGTTTTAAATTATATATTAATGTGTACAAATAAGACTACTAAAAATTAACATAATTATATAACATTTATTAATTTTTTAAAAATTTAAAAAAATTATTAGAATAATGAATGATGGCTTTTTGGAAAGGTAAAACTAAAAATTACATTCAAAAATCACATATCTATTTTTACATAATTTTTTTTAAAGATATATATAGTAATTTAATTTTGTATGTAATTTTAGTTTCAATTTTAAAAAAAGCACGGTTAAACTTTTCTATAATTATAATAATATATATATATAATATATATATATATATGAAAATTTACTCTAGAACTGCTATTCAATAATAAAAATTTAAAATTTATAGTATTTATTACACCGGCTTCCCTCACACTACTTCAATAATTTCCTTCTATATTATAATCAAAAAAATATATATATCTAAAATTTCCTATAGAGCTGCTAACCAATAATTGAAATTTAAAATTTATATAGGTATTATTACCCCGGCTTCCCTCACACTTCTTCAATAATTTCCTTCTACCATTTTGACTTAATTGCCTGCATGCTAAACATTATTCGCTAACATGATATCACATTATTAAATACATAATACTAGGGCTTTTGAGGGTCCTTGTTTTTATCCTGTGACGTGGCAATGTGCTTTAATTTTACACGGACCTCATGAGCGACGACCACGAGGGCTCCCTGAGTCATCAGCACAATTGAGGACACGTGACTGTTTTCCACTTTACAAGGTAGAGGACAGACCTGCTCTGTGGAGTCAGGGGATTCAGGAAGTTTGCTGTTGCAAGTTATCCACAATTCACATTATGGAATACGATGCTTTATGAGCTACCAAACAAATTGATAGATTACAGTTCAACCACCTATAGATTGATATGGATAAAATCTGACGTCCGAAGTTTTTCTTTTTCGCCGCAGAAACAACGACAATATTTAGTTAAGACATCGATTGCACGGTCGGCTTGAATAGAAGGGATCCTACATCACCCAGATTAGATCATGTTAGAGGACACAGTTCGCTTTGTAGATGGCTACAGCCTGGAATTTGCGTGATCGATGGGCATGGCAATAGCTTAGGAAGGAGGATCTAAAATCCACAGTTTGAAACGTATCTCCCACTGCACCTGGCCCTCCACTTGATAAAGGGGAAATATAATAATTGGAATTGGTGACTTACCAAAAAAGGTCTATTTCGTATTGGACAGTACAGAGGATGCCACATAACGAACAGTGTCGGCGCATTATTTAAATCTTTATTGACTTTTTCTCACATCTGATCAAGATTTATAGATGTCTTTGATCCTGTTGTACCCAAAATGAAATTTTTGGCATTCCGCTTAAATTGAGTTAAACAATGTAAAAATGCTATCGAAAGTATGTTTTAGGTCAAAACAAGCATGAAATCTTTGTGGGTTTCTGTCCAGGAACCTATGGTTAAAATTCTGAAAAAATGAAAATTAGGGTTTTACACCCCTATTTTTATGGAAACCCTAAAAAATAGGACCTTCCCGGAAATGTTTGAAAATAATTATAATAGGATTAATTGCCTTCACGATCACACTGATCAAGTCAGAATTATCAAAATGCATGTTTTACTCTAGTGGGTCTATTTCTATTTTTCAGGAACAAAGTTAGGAGCTCCGCAGCCATTAATGGCAGATTGGCCAATACTAGGTGCTGAAAGCTAAACCTCAAAAGCTTCAACCAAGAAGCTATGGCGAAAAAGGATGAAAAGATGCTGTTTCAACGGAAGAGATTCTCAAAATGAAAAAGGCCAAAATTTGGCTAAGTCTGGAAGGTGCACGTTTTGTCTACCAAGGCAAAACACAGTCTACAAGGTGAAAAGGCGCCCCTCTTGAAGAAAGGCGCCCTTGGATCTCAAAGGGCAAATGTAATCAATTGGCTTCTTCAACTCAGTCATCCTCTTCACTTTCATGCTGGCTCGACAACGAAACAATTAGCAAGATCATATGATTTAGGTATCATTGGCCAACCGTCAACAAAGTATGGAAAATCCATCAACGATGAAGATGCCAAATCAGAGAGCTTCATGGTAAAAGCGCCCCTGCTAGCCAGGGGCGCCCTTCAGTTACAGGCACCAGATGAATCCATAAGCAGCAGCTCTATACATGATATCTTTCCAGCTTCCTCCCAACTACGTGATCAATCTGACAGCAGGTTCACAGGACACGCCAAACGATCACACGCTGAGATCAAACAAAAAAAGCCAGAATTGAAGAACTGAAAAGACAAGCTAGAAATTGGCTAAGGCATGACCAAAAGCGCCCCTCTTGAAGAAAGGCGCCCTTTCTTGAAAGCATCCAGATTTAGTCAGAATCTTTACTGCCTCCCAGGATGATCTTCTCAGCTATGATCAGTCTTGCCAGTGAAACCATCAGCAAAAACTTCTGACAAATCAGTCATCTGATAGAGGAGATCAAAGGCAAGCAATTCACAGCATAAGTAAAACCAGTCAAAAGCTAAAAACGCCCCTACTGGCCAAAGGCGCCCTTAAGCTTGAAGGACCTGAACTTATCTTTTCCAACTGAGAAGTTAGTCATCCTGAGCAAGACCGAGTTGGCTACCCAATGCATCGTCAAGCAGAGTCATCTGACTCATCCATCAACGGGTACGTCAGATCAAAGCACCGAGAGTCTGAAAAGGCCAAAACGAAGAACAGTCAATGAAAATTGACTAAGGCAAAGCCAAAAGCGCCCCTCTTGAAGAAAGGCGCCCTTCATTCTAGAGGTTCAAACTCAGTTTTCTGAGTTAATCTCTCCCAGGCATACCTCATCAAGCTGATCCCATCTCAACAACAGATCCGTCAGCAATTGTCGAAGATCAACTGAGCAGCCAGGATCGAAAATCAAACAGAGGCACTTCAGCTTGCAAAAATAATCAAAACTCCAAAAAGGACGCCTAAAAGAAGTCAAACAGAAATGTTGACTTGAGTTAGCAAATTTGGAGCCAAAAAGAGAGCAAACACTCCACAATCAGTGGAAATCATCTTTTGGAACTTCAAATCAGGCCTGAATGATGAGTTATCTTCCATACTTTGTGGATCTTAACCCTAATTGCCTTGTATTCATGCTAGGCGTCCCTTTCCTCATTATTCTTTTTGCAGGTTGAAGGATAAAACATCAAGTAGCTCCCAAGAACAAGTTTTCAAGATCTGGCAGGGGTTTTGAACGGATCTTCAATATTTTTGAAGATCATTGGCAGTAAAAGCATTCTTCTCCCAAGATTGCTTCCAGAGACAGATTATTGCAAAGTGGCAGTTTATAACTTCCAATCCATCTTCTGTCTACTTCCTCTATTTCTGTCTATATTTCTTTGCATGTCACAGGAAACGACAGATAATCACAGATCTGGCCAACTGGGTATGATCAGCACAGCTTTTTCAACAAAACCCACATGTTGGATTTTTCCAGAAAAAGTAGCCCTGCTGCCCCTATTTTTTAGGGTTTCCGGAAAAAGTCATAATTTTGAAAATCAAACAAACTGGGTTTGTTCAGCTCCGAAGCACGAACAAAACCCATGTGTTGGATTTTTCCGAGAAAAAACACTTTCTGGTGCTGCCTCTGCCACCGAAGGGCTCTTGCATGTCATAGAAAAACACGTTTTTTCGAATTTCTGACGATCTGGGTTTGTTTAGAGAATTATTCTCAACAAAACCCATGTCTCGGAATTTTTCGTAAAAATTACCCCCGGCAAGGCTATTTTTAGCAGTTCCAGAAAAAGTTGTCCGAGCAGCATCGTGTGCACAGTCAATCTTCAAGGTTTTCAGAACACAACTCTCTCAAGACGAATACAAGACCAAATTGGTCTTACTCCATGATTTTCTAAAAACGACTGGCACCGATCTACGTCGGCACACCCAAAGGTCAATCTAGCCAGATTGACAGGCATAGAAACAAGTCCACAGGTTCCATAATGGTTTCACCTCGTATATCTGATCGCCTTCCAAGGCCAGTTTAGAGGATTGTAACCGTTGAAATTTTACACATGCAGCAAGTTCATGTGCATTTCTCACGGTTGGAATGATCGTGGTCAAACTTCGCGGTTTCATCATCAAGCTTCGCGGTTTCACCATACAACACTCTTCCATTGAGAAAGATCAAGGAAAAAAGCTGCAAAAGAACGCGGAAGGTAGTCATTCCCAACACAGAGCCGCCATCGGTTAATACTACACTACCTTCCACATCAAAGTGGAAACATAGACAAAAAGAAAAGGAGTAACCCTCCTAAGGGAAGCAGAATGAAGGAGATACATACATCAAGTTGCTGACAAGCGGTAAGCTGACGATTGACAGGCATGTAACCCGTATGAAGAAGTCAACAAATGAACAAAAACACCATTGACCAATGGTGATGAGGTGTCAAACACTTCAAGAAGGACGTCCTACCCTTCAAAGTAGCAATAAATACAACTGAAGTCAACTTGATGCCCCTTTCCAAGTTGACTTCAGATCTCCACAAATCATGCATGTCAGATCCCACTAATCTAGGATGTCTAATTGACTCCCACGATTTGTGGATCTCAGATCTCCTTTAAAGGTGGATGCCTATTTTGGAGACACATTTGTAACATAAGTTCACTTTTAGTTAGGTGTCAGTCAACTGAGGTAGACTTCCAGTTTGACTTTTGTTTAGTTTCAGTTAACTGAAGTAGATTTCCAGTTAACTGTTTGCTCACCTACTTTTAGACATAGAATAATATCTTGCTGATTGGCAAGAACTGTTTGTTAACTCAAGGAGATTTTAGGGTTGCCTACTCCTTTGAGTTTCTATAAATAAGAGCCTTAGGTTCTTTATTTGTTTAACCTTTATTTGCTAGCAAAATTGCTGCGCCACTGTTGCCAGAGTTCGCTTGTTTATATCTGTTCACTCTTGGATGAGAGTTCGTTGGTTGATCGCAATTGTGCATGATTTCGTGCCTTTGCTGTCCCGACCTTTGTAATTCTTTGAAGAACCTTGAAGAAATAAATCAGATGGTGCAAGCTTGATTGATCTAATTATTTGAGTTATTCAAAGTCTTGTTTTTAAATAGTGCATTGTTTCAATCTCCTCCTTGGACAGGTGTCGTCGCCTCCTTGGATATTTTGTCATCGATCATTATCGTTTGATGTTGTTTAATGATCTCTCTTGCAGCCTAGACTTTGGACAGGTGTCGTCACCTCCTCGGGAATCCTGTTAGAAAGGCCATCGTTCCTTGTTGTTTCCAGTGAGCTGCTTCCAAGCCTATACCTCGGATAGGGGTTCCTCCTCCTTAGCAAGTCTCAGATCCAGTTTACCGTAACGAGTGTTTGCTTGTATCGAGCCCTATCTTGGTATATATCCGAAGGTTCAGAGCCTCAGCCATATTCCATTGAGACGGAGGATTCAAGTGATCCAACCATACCATTTCGCTCTTACGCCCTCATGCTCTGTTTATCTTAAGGAGGTAGGATAGTTTAGAAGCTTAGTTAGTCGTAGTTAAGATCTGCGGAAACCAGAGAAAAAGCTTAACTACGGCGCATTGGTTTATGCACCCTTGTGTCCTGCCGCTGATTAAAAAAGATAGGAAATCTTAGTACACTTTTTTTTTTATAGTATAAAATCAGCAAAGAGAGATCTTCCTCTCTATAATCCGAAGAGCATGTACTAACACACTTACAATAGCTGTCCGTTTCCAATAAGCACTCCAGAGGTGCTAATTGAAACGCCAACAGATCCACACATTTAGTGATGAAGACTTCTGTTTAAAATTCCATATATATTACCATATTTGCTTAAACAATGATTGTCGTTTTAGAATCGATCTAGCTGAAAAAACAGATTACAACACTAAGATTTAACAAATCCATAAAAGCAGCTGGTTCCACACCATCTAAGACCTCCTCCCTATTTCAACCAACACAAGCAAATTTGCCCAGAAAGGTGATTTGTCAATACTTATCGGGAATATAGAAAACTGATGGATTATCATGCACTAGTAAGGGTCAAAAATGTAAAAACTTTTGACATACAACTCTCCACGACACGGTATCTAGTCATCACAAGATGTTCATTAAGGGATCAGATCTTGTACAGGATAAACATCACGAGAAACATGTCATTTCTAATATTGCAATTTATCTATAGACAAGATGCTTTGCTTTATCAACTGTCCTTAACAGAGAATCAAATCACTGTGCTAAAACCCTAATATAAATCGAGATTGAAGATCCCAGTGCTCCTTTGCTTGTTTAACTCTTTCTGCTCGCTCTGTTCGCAATCTTTCGTTCCAATAGCCCCTGCACCTGCGCAGTTGTCTACATTATATCTGGCCTTGGAACCGAAAATAAAACTTCAAAAATTTTAGGCGATATTGTCATGATCAAGAATCAAATAAAAAGCTTCAAAATCAAGAAATAAACGATTACCATTCCAAGAGGAAAAATATTACAAGCATACTAAATATTTGAACATTGAAGTCCTGTTTTAAGCTCACCTTTTTTTCACCAGTAAACTCAATTCAGTCAAATGAACAGCGTCCGTATAAACTCCCATCTGGTTTACATAGAACAGTTTAAACTCAATTAATTCTGCCTACTTCATGTGGGTTATGTGAATCATTCTTTTAAAATAATATTAAAAATATATAATTATAAAACAGTCTTGGGAATCTTGTTGCAAGAGTACATTCCTCTTTCTTAATAACAGAATGGAATTCAGCCGAAGCAATTACCTGTCTGCAAATTGGGCACTTTGCCCGTCTGTTGGCAGCTTTCACTCCTTCAATGGTGGGTACAGAGGCCCCTGTGCAAGCACAACTATTGCAAAAAATATGCCCACATCCCAATGAAACTGGATCAAAAACTGTGTCCTGAAATGATCACAGTATAAATAGTGTGAGAACCAGCTACACCCATAAAACATGCTCCCAGAAACCATTATAACTCTTGCTCTCCCACCTACTATATACAGAATTCAGATTGCTGAGGACCATGCAAAAATAAGGCTTACCAGACAAATAGGGCATGTGAGGCTAAACTCCAATTTCACAGAATCAGGCAGTGTGCATGTAATTACAGGATCACTTCCAGTAAAATCACATGAGCATTCAGGAAATATTTCACCAATATAACCATGCTCTGAGTCTCTTGAGTTGATCTGGAAAGCACTCAGCTCAATTAACCATGGAGACTTCAAAAGTTCTATGTGTTTGGCCTGCAACTTTGTCTTGAAGTTCCGGCCATTCACAGATCTATGTATCTGCATTCAAAATTAAGGGATTCAGTTCTGATTACCACGAGTCCATTGTATGTGAAAGACAAGGTTACTTGTAAAATATGTTTCAGATCACAAGCATTGATAGACTTTTGTATACTGCCCTCTATTTTTTTGAATTTACAACTACCTCCTGTCCGAGGGATCCTCCCTTACATTAATACAGTTAATACCCCTGTTTTTACAAGTACTAAGTATCCAAGGTATGCACTCGGGTAGCGTTATACCGTGGCTGAATCGCCCTCTCAAGTTTCACAAAACAGGAAATTAACAAGAAGATTCGTACTTACTTTGTCATACTTCTTCAGAATTTTGCGGACAGCGAGAGCATTCATGGCCACATAACTGACGAGATTCCGGCCCTCATGAATCATCGCCAGATGATCGTCAGCGAAGCGGTGTTTTATACGCCATAAATATCTCTGAAAACCCGAAGCCAGGTGCAGATGCAGCAAACGTCTGGCACGGGAACTGAAACATCCAACTATCGCCGATATTTCTTTTGAGAGTTCGTAAAAGAAGATTTTGTCGCATACTGCCAATCAACAATAATTAAGTCCAACTGTAATACTAATTTAAAGAATTAATTATGACGGAGCAAACAGCTCGACTCCGTGGAAATGCTATATGATATCCAAATGCATAATTAAAGGTTAGGCTGCAGAAGCTTTAATACCTGGGCAGGTTTCTGAAGGGCACAACGTATTTGAGAATTCGCATGGTCTGGAAACACATCTGACCGTTTCTCCGCGGATGGCGGCCTCGTTTTGTGTATCAAGCGCTTCTCCCGTCTCTGCTGTCGCACCATTTTCATGCACATCTCCCAATCGGCACTTCTTCAGCACCTTTTTTAACCGCTTGTATTCGACGTGTGAGTATTTGTCCCTGAATCTTTCCCCTTCTTTATGTAAATATTCTGTAAATTTCTCCCCGAACTTCATTGTTAACGCTTTACGGCCTTCAAATCAAAACAGAAAACTCGGTTAAAAGGAATCAAATCGAAACAGAAAACTCAACAAAATGAAATAAAATCGCCTGAAGATACTGTCTACTAACGGAAATAGTCAAAAGTCTTTAAAACTAAGAGCTCTAAAGTTAACAAGAAGGAATGTTAGATGCTTCCGATCCTGAAAAAGAATAGCCAGGCGGCTCTTTAATTTTGGCATGAAGAACCCTAACGGAGCTGCAGACAATTCACAGCCTGCATTCGTATTAGTTCCGGAGCTTCATGGAAAGAAAAAATAAAAATAAAAATGAAATGTCTCGAAAATAAGAAAATACGCGCTTTCAACACAAGGCAATCAGGAAAACCTTACATAAAACATATATCGCCGGTGATCGAGACTAAACGGTGCAATCACAGAAAGTTTGAATCCCGCTTTTGCAGGCTTCCATGAAGAACAAAGAATAAATGCATAGATTATATGCAGAGCCAAAGATTCCTAAAAATGCTGCCATTAACTTAACGCAGAAGGCACCAAAGTCCAAAATGCCATTCTATTTACCACATCCAGCATTAATGAAGCGGATCGCAAAATTGTCGACAAGTTAGTAGTCTAAAGAGCCGGAATACAACACCGGCTGAAACTTATACTGGGAGAAGTACATACCAGAATCGATATCCCCGCACCGAATCCTAAGGACAATGGAGAAATCTTGCAATCAACAGGCGAATCCTCAAATTCAAAGGGTTCCAGTCGAGCCTCCGCGTTCAGGAAATGTAAGAAAACCACAAAAAGAGCTTTAAACTGTTAAGAGAAACGTAGCTTCCTTCCGAAGAAATAAAAAAAGGAGGGATCGGAATGAAGGCCCTACATATTTATCAAATGAGAGATGAGAACCACACCCGTACGTTTCTCATAATACCTAGTCTACCTCCTTCAATCGCACTAAGCGGGCACAGAAAGCATGAATAAGTTTTAAATAATTAAAAAAGTCATCCAAATTATTAAGCCCATTCGGACTCCACTAGAAACCCAGGCATTAATCAACATTATGCGGTGGCAAGCTAGTGTCAAACATTTAATCAAGTGCCAAGCGGACCCTTCGTTCAATTGTGAGCCTCTTAACACTGTAGTTATACCATCTAAGACCTTACCTACTAAGGTTTGACAATTTTCATTATCTTGTTAGACCTCTCCAAATATGATCCTTGGTACATACGATAAGTAGGAAAGATTTCTGTAAGATTTATTTTATAAGTCCGGTTTCAATTTATGATACGTAAATGTGAAAGGGTTAAATGTAGTTGATAGACGTAATTCTACAATGACAACACAGTGTCTATAGGGTGTCACAACAATCTGTGACAAAAAAAAACACAAAAACACATTTTAGAAAAAAAACAAAAATAGAATAAACAAAAAATCAAAAAAACATTTAAAAAGTACATTTTTAATAATGTAATAATAATATAATACTACTTAGCCAAAACATAAAAAAACAAACATATTTTAGAAACAAAATAAAAAACATAATATAATAATAAGATATATATACTAGTAAAACATTTAATCAAGTGCCAAGTGGACCCTTCGTTGAATTGTGAGCCTCTAACAACATAGTTATACCATCTAAGACCTTACCTAATAAGGTTTGACAATTTTCATTATCTTGTTAGACCTCTCCAAATATGGTCCTTGGTACATCCGATAAGTAGGGAAGATTTTTGTAAGATTTATTTTATAAGTCCGGTTTCAATTTATGATACGTAAATGTGAAAGGGTTAAATGTAGTCAATAGACGTAATTCTACAATGACAACACAGTGTCTATAGGGTGTCACAACAATCTGTCACAAAAAAAAACACAAAAACACATTTTAGAAAAAAAACAAAAAAAACAAAAATAGAATAAACAAAAAATCAAAAAAACATTTTAAAAGTACATTTTTAATAATGTAATAATAATATAATACTACTTAGCCAAAACATTAAAAAACAAACATATTTTAGAAACAAAATAAAAAACATAATATAATAATAAGATATATATACTAGTAAAACATTTAATCAAGTGCCAAGTGGACCCTTCGTTGAATTGTGAGCCTCTAACAGCATAGTTATACCATCTAAGACCTTACCTAATAAGGTTTGACAATTTTCATTATCTTGTTAGACCTCTCCAAATATGGTCCTTGGTACATCCGACAAGTAGGGAAGATTTCTGTAAGATTTATTTTATAAGTCCGGTTTCAATTTATGATACGTAAGTGTGAAAGGGTTAAATGTAGTCGATAGACGTAATTCTACAATGACAACACAGTGCCTATAAGGTGTCACAACAATCTGTCACCAAAAAAAAAACACAAAACACATTTTAGAAAAAAAATAAAAAATAGAATAAACAAAAAACCAAAAAACATTTAAAAAGTACATTTTTAATAATGTAATAATAATATAATACTACTTAGCCAAAACATAAAAAACAAACACATTTTAGAAACAAAATAAAAATAATAATATAATAATAAGATAAATATAGTAAAGTAGACAAAAATCAATAGTTGGTTTTAAAACTTAGATGATCAAAAGAAATCAAAGTATTGTATTAAACAAACAAAGACCTAGTAGTTTTGATTTCAATTTTTGATATATGTTATATGCAAAGTCATTTGTGAGATTGGAATATTGTTTTGAATGTAAATCAAGTTAGAAAAATCAACGTCTCAACCTTGTATGTTAAAAAGAAAACGGAAAAGAAATAAAAAGAATCAAGAATTGTTTTTTATTTTTTATTTTTTATTTTTTTATGTGACAAGTAAAGAGGCTATTTTGAGAAGCATATTGCATGGAGATAGGGACAAGTTGGTGCTCAAGATAATTATGATTTTTATGATGAATATCATTATCTTATTTATTAGTTGTTTCTAAAATGGAACCTTGCTCCTAGAAGGTTCTCACATTCAGTGTAATTTAATATATATCGGTGCTCTTAGATAGTCATTTCAATGAGAGAGTTTAGTTTGCAAGGCTATATGATTTTGAAATGCTATCAAAATTCCTCTAGGATTTAGTTGAGGTGAAGACTCTTGTAATAACTTGAATTTGCAAGTGTGTTGTAATATGTTTCAAGATTTGGAACCATGTCCTCTCGGTAGAAATGCGAAAAAAGAAAGAAGGCAAAATTAAGTAGGATGGCGAGCACTTGGTTAGGGTTTCCTATCGGGAGGACGACACACATGGGAATGGCGACTCTTCTTCACTTTGTTTGGACATTGGCCATACGAGACTTCTCACCATTGATCTATCAATGGAGGCTAGGGAGGACTTTGGTATGTTGGAGGAGCTAGCGATCATGTGTTGCTTTATTGGCAAGTGGATGGCCAGAGAAAAAATTAGGGCTTGGATCTCCAAGAACTGGAAGACATGCAAAATCATGAAATTTCTGCCAAAAGAGTTCTTCGTGGTCTTTTTTCACTCCACTGAAGAATGTGAAAGGGTGTTGCAAGGAGGTTTTTGGATGATGGAGGACATGCCTCTCTACATGCAGAAATGGCATCACAATTTTGACCCTATTAAATTGAAACCCTACATGATCGTCCAATTTGGATTCACCTCTACAACTTACCAATAAAGTATTGGTCTAGGGATAGTCTTGTGAAATCTGTAGTTCATTGGGCATCTTGGCTGAGTTGGACAATGATATTTTGGAAAGGGATTCTTATTTATATGCGCACCTCAAAATTATAGTGATTGATAGTTTGCCGAAAGTAATTCACTTTTGTGTCGATGGAGTGCATTGGGAGCAAAGGATCGAGATTGAGGAGGAAAAAATGTTTTGCTTGAGCTATAGAAAATGGGACCACAAAGAGGAAATGTGCAAAGTTAATATGAAATCTATAAAGGCTTGGGTCCAAAGAAACCATAAGGTAGCAAGTAATGTCTCCCCGCCTGTTCCGATTATGGATGGTGTGAAGGGTGTGGGTGTAGCTTCTTGCCCTTCACCCCATCACAAGGTGAGGGCTAATTGCAATCCAATGATTGACAATGGTCGGGGTTGTTCTACGGAAAGGGTAACAAAGGGCAAGGAAATTGCAGGGAAATAGAGTCTGGGGAACGATGCTTCGTTGTTAATTGTCAATCATCCTCAACAAATGTTGGTTGGGGAAAACTCAAATCTGAGTCCGGTGGTTCGCACAGAGCAAGTGTAGGGTGAAAAAGGAAACCCTGATTCGAGAGGGGAAGACCAAGAGGATATGGTTGATATAGAGGATCTGGACTTAGAGGAAAATTTCTTTAACAAAGATGAATTAGGGAAGATAGATCCAAGGCACATTAGCCAATTGACGACCTGGTTGCTTGGTCGGTCTAGTAAAGGGAAGGGTAGGAAAACCAACATAAAGAAAAGGGAGGAGGCTTTGACTGATCGTGGATTGAAAACATTAAGCAATTGATTATTCTCGAAATCCAAGGGAGCCTTGTCCTCCTTTGGAAATAAATGAGGATCTTTAGTTGGAATGACACAGGCCAATCGGCCCTGACATCAGTGCTTGGTCAAGCATCATCTGGAAGGATTAAAATTTTTAAAGTATGGTAAGATCTATCTTGGCTTTTTTTCAGGAAGCGGTGGGGTCGTCGAATGGCTTGAGGATCTTATAGTCTCCAATCAACATGGATATTACAACAGTGTCTGGTTATGCACCTTATAGAGAAAATGTTAACACACTAGTACAAAAACAACAATATATTTAGTCATTAATTTAGTCATTGATTTAACTTCATATATTTAGTCATATTATTCACTGAGCTTGGTCACATGACCATTAGTAACTTTTATTGCCAGTCATTTATTTAGCCATTTGATCAATTTGGTCATATATTTAGTCATATTTATTCACTAATTTTTGTATTAACTAATTTATGTCAACTGGTAGTATATTTAGTCATTTGATCAATTTGGTCATATATTTAGTCATATTTATTCACTGATTTCTATATTCACTTATTTATGTCAACTGGTAGTATATTTAGTCATATATTTTTAATCATATTTATTCATTGATTTATGTCAATTGGTAGTATATTTAGTCATATATTTTCAGTCATATTTGAGGATTTAAACATAAAACACAAAAATACACATCATGAATCATCAATTGCACACAATAAGACAGCCATTGAGAAGGAAAAATTGGTGAACTTTATTAATAAAAGAGAGGTGTTCCAGTTACAACTTACAAATAGAGTATTACATTTTTATTTTCAGTCACAAGACTAAAAATCTGAGTTACAATATTGCATAGAGAATGATTGCAAGAAAGAAACTTCTCAAAAAAAAATTGCAATGATGCAAACGCATGCTTGGAGCCCTTTAATGTTGTGGAATAGAAGAAAAAAGAATCATTTATCTACCACCATAATGAATCCATTCTTTTTTCCTCCTCAATTCTGGGTGCATTCACATTGCCATCAACATGACTTAATCCTATCTCCTTGATGTAACTTATAAGTTCTCCAATAGGTAGTGAGTTGTTTCTAATTCTTGGGTATGTGCAGGATCATCATGGAAAAAACAAGCCCTTAAGTGGCAATGAAAACTCAAAAAATCAGAGTTAGGCAACTTGATGTAAAAATTTGAATAAGTTATCTATATTATTTCAAAAACATGTAAAATAAGAATCTAAATAAAATTGAATGTAGTTTCTAAACTACTAGACCTTAATTTTTTTTTAAAAAATCTATTTGGTCAAAATTTGAAATTTCAATGTAGTCGTACTTAAATTTCAAAGTAAAAATAAGAAGTAGGTGTCTGTCTAACCACCCTAACCACAATAAAATGATAATATTTTTTATAAGATTTTAGATATAAGTAGAGGATTCATGTCCCGATGCGATGCATATTTTTTTATAAAAATTTTCCAAGTAAATAATTAATTATGAATTTTTTATTACGGCTTTTAAAAAATATAAAAACTCGTCTGTCTAACGACCTTAAATTGGTCAAAACTTAATGAAATTCAATTTTTATTTTTTTTAATCCAATAGTATGTGAAGCATAGAATGTGACGCATGTTTTGGATTCAAAAAATGTGATATGTAATGCCCTGCCACGCAACCCTAGAGGAAGTTGCATTTAACTACTGAAACGGAATAATTTTTTTTTTAAAAAGGATAATTAATAAGTAAGTTAATTAACAAATGCCAACAACCTCTAAGGTTACGAGACAAAGGTTATATAGAACCTCAACATAACATGAATATAAACTACGACAATTATGTAATTAATAAATTAACACATACATTCCAAGTAAGATGAAATAACAACAACATAAGATAAGCCTTTTGATTTCAATTAACCATAAGGTTATAATCACTCATTCCCTGAATGAGGCAAGTCCAAACATAGGGTTACAATTACAAATTCCACCTTGATAACAAGAGGGGTAACAATAACAAGAGTAACAGTAATTGAAACAACCATGAACTCTCCAACTGGAAGTCTTGTCCACACGTACAAGGAGAAAACCCAATGGAGTAAGGTGCACGCCACCCAACCAAGTGGAACCCAAAGGTCCACCCCCCGTGCTAGGAGATAGTAACCAAAATCTCTAACCAAGGACGTCTACCACTAGACATAGGCTAACATAACCATACTGAAATAAATACAATAACAACATTTAATCACAGAGTTACAATGCTTCCAGAAAATACATAATCAATTGCATCACTGATGTGAACATACTGTCGACCTAGGAGAAGTGTCATCACATTGTTACATAGGTTATCCTGGTGAGTCTTCCTAGGTCCCGGCCCCCATCTCGGGTTATCCTGGTAACCTCTAATGACTTTCGACCCCTCTTGTAAACCAATGCGGAATCAGTTATCTTTCGTGGTGACAAGACAAAGATCTTGCCATTCCAGGCCTTCCCGTCTCGACCCAAGTCTTTACAAGCCCTTGTGGTAAGGAGCGAGGCATAATTATCTTATTTAAATGTTTGATACTACATGATACTCTAATCATTTAATTTAGTTATCACTGGATTAACTAACTTATAATGAGTTATCCTGGCACCACTTTGTGTGTCGGCCCCCGTTACAAGCCACTCCTCTAAGATGACATGTGGAACAACTCCACAACCCAAGGGTACACAAGTGCTACGCAAGGATATCACATCCCTAACCATGACATACAGTCAACAAACACTCCCATTCATGATAACCGGGAAACATACTGATTACGCACTACCCAAGGCCATCTATGGTTGACTACACAAAAAGACAACCCACAGACTGAAATCCCAACTGGAAGACTTGATAATTAAGAAACCCACACTTCCCAATGATACACATGTAGATCAATGTAAAGACAAGAATCAAATCCTAATTTGGGTTCACTAAACCCATGTCCTAACTAATCATTCAATATCCAGTGCGTTTAATAAACAGAATATATTACGTCACTTTAAAAGAAATCATTTTATTCACAACAACATTTGAATGCATAAAACATTACCCGTGTTCCCAATAATTTCAGACGAGAGCATAATCTCATTTAAAATAAAATATTTCCCATTAAATAATGCAATAACAACCTAGAATAATAATTAATTTTTTTTTTTAAAGGCTAAGGTTTAACACATCAAAGAGATTATTATTACTTAACTCTCACAAAGTATTATACACACATAATAATAACCTATTGAAGAACCATTTAATATTAAATTAAACCATAATATTAACATAATTTAATATTACCCTAAAATTATAACCTTAATATATATTATATTATATCCTAATAATGAAATATTATAATAATATAATATTTAGCATATTATAAAACTATAATATTAAATTAAAATGAAATATAATAATATATATTTATATTATTATATTATTTTTCTATTTATTTTTTACTTTTTTAAAATAAATTAAATTCTAAAAGGACCCGCGCCTTGCCTCAAACCGCGTGCATGACTAGGGCTAAGGCCACGGATTGGTTTTCCCGCCAACTGTTACTGCCATGGCGGAGGGTTTGTTTTCCGGTGGCCACAGGATGCAGCGCCACCGGTGGTTAGGGCGCAGGCAGTGGATCTCCGCACAGGACGCGGGGTAAGGGGAAAGCGACGCGGGAGGCAGCGCCGACCACCACTCGTGGTGGCGCGGGCTGCACAGAGCGCAACCGACCACCACGCGTGGTCGCGCGGCTTGCACAAACTGCGGACTGGGGAAGGCAGCTAGGTGCGCTCCCCCATCGCGCTTCCCAAGGGAGCGACGATGGGGTGAGCCCCAGCTCTCCCTCTTTTCTTTTTTTTTTAATTTTTTTGTTATTTTAAAAACAAAAATACATGACTGCCATTTTTCGAATTTTTTTTGTTTTTTTTTTTTATTTTTTTTATTTCCTCAACAAATGAGATTGTCATTTTTTCATTTTTTTTAAAAATATATATATATTTTTTTGAAATATATATATATTTTTTTTTGTATAGAAAAACCAAAATATAAAAAGAGGTAAGAATAACCAAAAATAATAAAATTCTAGAATTAACTTTATTTTAGAGAAATTTGGCCAGCATAACCCTACCATACCAAATTAAAAAATTTAATCCTAAGTTCACATGGATAATTCTATTTATAAAAATAGGTCTAAATAGCCAAAAAAATCAATTGAAGACTAAAATTAAATTGAAGAACATCAAGAACAATGAAGGATTGAAAGAAACATGGAAACTTAACCTTTCTTTTCTCAACACACTTAAATCCACAAAATTGCATTAAAACAAAGTGTGAACCTAAATTCCTTGGAGTATGTGAATGAACCTGCTGCTGCCTTGAAACCCTCTTGAGCACTTCAGATTCTTCAAGCTTTTCCTTCAAACCCACAAAATCAAGCAATCTTTTCCTTCTCTTTTCCAATTTTCTCAAAAAAAATCTATCTTTCAAATTTTTGAAGAAATTCAAATACAGGCAAAAATCCTTCCAAAATCCACAACAACCCTCATAAATTTTTGAAAACAGAAAATAAGAAATATCTTTTTTTTGTTGAATTTTTGAATTTTGAATTTCAAATTGACTTTTAATTTATTTTTCTAATTTTCCAATTCCAATTCAAATTTGCATGCATTTTCAAAATGAATAATTTTAATCCTTTCAACATGAATAACATAATCCATTAATAATTAAATCTACCAAAAGATTAAATAACAATTAATTAAATTAAATTATTCAATAATTGAATCACAAATCCTATATTATTCTAACTCCCCAAATAGACCGAAAACAGGCAAAGGAGCAAAATAGAACAACAGGATTATACAAGACTGACAACACACTACAACTAGGGTGATGACTCGATGCGGAAATCCTAGCTACTATCTCCCAATTGATTACCGTTGGGCAATGGACACACTCGAACCTGAGAAACCAGGTGGAGTCGATGTCCTGTACCTATCAACCTGCAAACACAAAATATATCCACATGCAATAATATGGTATAAATAAGGCACACCGTGAAGAGGAAATCACAAGATCACAGGGCACTCGCAAGCGAGTGATGCGATACCGTCCTCTTCACCAATACAATAGTTCTAACTGATGCATCTAACATAGCAGCATAATCAAAAGCATGAAACATCATAAGTTAAATATCCACATGTGTTAATTCCAAACACGGCATAATACTCATATCCAAATGTAATATCACCACATCAAAATATGTCACGATAAACAATGATCCACTGAAATCAAGTACATAGTCCAAGTACAAAGCAAAACTAAAGCATACAGAGGAACAACATAGTTCGCACAATAGATCAAAACGGAGGGGTATTACATGATACCGTTTGAAAGTTATAGATGTTTTTCAATCAGCCTATCAATTAGGACTCTTTTCGTAATTCAAATAGAAAATGAATAATAATTATTTATTAAATTCAAAGTAAAGAATAATTTATATGGGTGGAAATCTGAGAATCTCCTTTAAAAACCCTTTTCGTTTCATCAATTTTGGGTAAAAAAAAAGTCGTCAGCCACATGAGTCATCATATCACTTACATATCGCCACTTTTTGGCCCATCATGATCCTGCACATACCCTCTTGCAACGTTATATAATTTCTTGTCAAAATTTATAACTGAATCAATGCCTCTAAATTTGATTGTAGCAATGTCATATGTCAAAGTTGCTTCTTCCTTAGTTGCTACCAAATTGAAAGAGCCAACAAGTTCACCACAACTATTAGGTGGTTTACTTGATGGATAAATCTCTTTTATAAGCAAAATATATAGTAGATTTGTTCATGTGCGGTGTACTCACTATATGCTCCCAGATATACATCTTTGTTTCCATTAATTCTTCTAGTTCTAGCTTGCCACTTTCCTTTTTGATGGTGTCTACTATATGTTATAGATTTTACCATTAGAGTAGAACTTTTCCTACAAATGTTTATTGAATAGTCATTTCTATAGTCAGATCAAGATCTCAAAATTCTAAATAAAGCTATCAATTTAAATACATACCTTGCTACTCCATGATACATTGATGGGCCTCTATTAAAGCTACTACTCCTATATCAATAGAAGATTATACGTTGGCACCATACATGAAAGTAACCCAATGCAATATCTTACTCGAACTAAATCTAAAATGTTGTCATGGACCTTATGCTGACCCTGTTGTGTATGAAGTTTTTGATGGGTCATTTGAATATGAATAAATTCAAGCTAGGGCAACTCTTCATGTATTTAAAATTTTAAGCTTTATGTACTAGTGTACCCTTTCTTATTCTAATATAAATGCATATATATAAGTTGTTAGTTCCAGAAACAAAAGCTCCACTGCCATAATTTTAATCTAAAAGACTTCAATGGAAAGCAAATTTCTAATACATTTTGAGATAATTAATATAGTTTATGGTGGTCATCTGTTTCATGACTTCAAGCTCTTATTTTAATTCATTTATCTACATAAACATGTCATTTTAACAGTATTATGCAAAGGCAGATGTGTGTGCAATCTAGAATAATAAATAGTGTTATATGTAATACCCAATGTAAAATTCTTACAAGAAAATTTGTTGTGCTTTTGTCACCCCAATACTTGAGAGAATCCTTATCATAAGCTCTTGTTGCTTTCAATTCAGTGTCATAGCCACCTATAAGTACATCAACCCTAAGTCAAAACTTCAATCCAATCTAGTTCAGCTGACAACTAAATGTAAAATCCTAGAGACTAGAGTATCAAATCAGTATTTAAATGTAATTCTTAACAACTTCAATATATCTACAAAATGATAATGCTCACCTAAATATACTTTTGAAGATTTCCATTGATGTCCAGATTTGAAGGATGACAAGGTCACACACAAATTATTTAGCATTAGTATCTAGATAAAGACATCTTAGATCTATAAACAACAAAGAAAATGAATTGCTCCAAAAAAAAAAACTGATGAAAAATGCTAAAAAATACTCTAAATACAAATGTTAGGGTTCCACAGTCTATTATAACGGTAATTAGGGTTCAGGTTCCATAGTCTATTATAATTAGGGTTCTACAATGTATTATAATTATATTTATAAATTTTTGATAAACTACATAATAATTTTTATGATTGACACTTCAAGTTAAACTTAGAATAGTGATACATGGACAATATTTCTTATGGTAATCTAAATCCTTTTAACATACATTGTCCTCCCTTTTGTTTGTGACCTCCTCTGATGAAGTTGTTGTCCCACAAATGGGCTTCACATCTCCCTATCCATTTATGTCTGCAAGACAAAAGGTCCAAGAGTTGTAGCCAGCTATAATGCTTTGGATGTTATTAGTATGTTATTGATATTGAATCATGGACTGGATTGTTTGCTACCTTATGATTGAAGATCTTGTATCAACGGGGAGATATGGATCTTGTTGCCACTACTCTGCCCAAATAAAGCTATATGCTAATATTTGACTTCTGAAATATACTTAGATATTTGATTTCTTGTTTCATGTGCCTCCAAATTGGTGCACCAGATCCTTGAATTAGATTAACACAGATTTATTTAGCAGGAAAAAGAGACTAATTCTATATGATTTTTCTTTATAATTCATCCCAATGCTGAGATTGATCGTTATCAACATTGGGATGAATTATAAAGAAAAATCATATAGAATTAGTCTCTTTTGCCTATGGAATAAATTTGTGTTAATCCCATTCAAGGATCTGGTGCACCTATTTGGAGGCACATGAAACAAGAAATCAAATATGTAAGAAAATGCAACCAATGGGTGTAAAGCCCAACTCCTCAACCTTTGAAAGTGTCCTTCCTACCTGTGTGTGAATTGGAGCTTTGCATGAGGAAGTTCTTTCAAAGCCTACAAAATAATCATTACAAGTCATCAAAGCCAACAAAAAGGAGACCAATATATAAATGATTAAAAAAAGAATACTTGATCAAAATACTAAAAGCAATAAGTAAAATCTTATTGCACAACAATCATCTATGTAGATTCCATTGCATCATTAACCGCTTAATTGTCAATAACTCACTGTCCTACTAAAGACATCTAGTTGTCCACCGTCCACCGCTACACCGTTATACACAAACTAGCCCATCATGGTATGGTGGTATCTTCCGCTCTATTGCACCAAGCCTCATACACCATCGTGGTGTGGTGGTGACTATACCGCACCACCGCAGGATACCTTCGACCATCGTCGTGGGGTAGCGGTAACCATTGCTATACTGCACCAGTCAACATGAATCACCATGGGGTGGCAGTAACACCACACTACCACAAGTGCAATCTAACACCTCTGCGGGGTAGCAGTAAGTATCGATCAACTTCCAATCACTCCATGAGATGCCACGAGATGGAAATAAAGGCTTGAAGTCTCACTTGGTGTAATCTAACTTGATGACGACCAAGTTGGAGGTCCACCAGTGAATTTGACGCACATAATTCCAACAGGTAAATGCCATAAATTGTCCAAAATAAATACACATGTATCATACTCAAGTCACTTAGGCAAATAGGGCATGTGAGACTTCCCACTAAACCAATTCAAAATTAATAAGGTGTAAATATATGGCTCTTTTAGCACTACAATTAAGGTGTAAATCACAAATATATAAGCAAGATGTGGCCTAGTTGCCAACAATTGCAATCTATAAACCAAGCACTACTGAAAAGGCAACAAAAAGAGAGATTGCAACAAAAATCCTAGCTAAAAGATAAGACTGTTATTTAAAAATCAACAAAAGGAAAAGCTTAAACTTGTATAAAAGTATAGAAAACATAACCACCTAGTATACAAAGAAACCTTTTTATATAAATCTTGATCATGGGACATCCATCAAAGCATAAAAAGAGGGATTTTTTGTCATATATTGTAGTTACAAGTGCCCTGCTAGACATACATGAAAATGTGGAAGCACAGACAATTTGTATCAAGCCAAATGTCAAAAAGTATAATTAAAAAGACAAATCCTTACAATTGGACCAAGCAAATTTATGATTTTATCTTTAGAATGCGTAGGAACTTTCTCTGTCGGAGCTTCACAATCTCAAATTGGGTCTCTAATTAGACCAGTAGATTTATGATTTTATCTTTACAATGTAGGAACTTTCTCTGTTCAATATTCATGATCTCAAATTGGATTAGAAACTGGATAAGAAGATTTATGATTGTCTCTGTCCATCGACATTTGTATTCCTATACTCAGGTTCTGCTTCCAAGCAAAAATACCTGGATGTGTTTCAGGCCGGCTGAAAGTACTCTCCAACCTGGTTATGTCACTAATAGAAATTCAAGTTTGCCTAAACCATCCATACCTGAATGTTGCATCACAATCTATTCTTCTTGCACATAAGAATGCCACATATTAACCCCTTCTAAATAAAAAATTTAATCATCATAAAACCATAATTAATAAATCATTTCAATTTCAGAAAGAATCCGATGTCATTTACTATCAAAACAAAAGTTGTATAAATCACAAAAAATCCATGAAGCCTCCTAAATGTAGCTTAAAGCAAGTTTACAGGATGGGTTTCAGCATAAGAAGCTTTCTACTACAACTCTCAATGAATGTATTATAAGAAGAAAACAAAATTCTTCACACTCGAAGTAATGCAGTCAAACATTTATTCCAAAAGTATATTAGTAGGAGTTAACTAAAAATAGAAAGATTTTTTTCTTTGTTTATTTTATCAATATGCCATGTGGAAATGGAATAATCACTAAGAAACCCTAACAATAAAAAATGAAGTCAAGGTTCAAGAAAGGAAATTCCAATGTACTATTGTAATGGTGACGAAGGCACTTATATGAGCATGACCTGCATACAAATCCCTGCCATTGAATTGCCATCCATCCAAAGATAAAATAAGCAATGTAAGGATTTGAGCAATATAAGTCCAAAGGGTTATGCTGTAACGGTAATGGAATCACCATAAGAGCACAACTGAGAAACAAATTCTTGTGACTATAATTATGTGATCCATAACTCTATTGGTCATGTGGCATAGTTGTGTTATAACAAATACATGATGCATTCATGTGTGAACCAATTTTAATGTGGCTATGTTGTGATAGAAATGGAGGCACTCATATGAGCACAATTCATGTACAAATTAATCATCGTCATCACAATTAGGTGTCAATCATCATTGGATGCATTCAAGTTGACTCAAGTTTAACAGGCTACAATGTAATGAAAGCATGATCCAAGAGCGATTACCTCTTGCTGCAATAAAGAGCCTATAACTTTGGTTGATATGCAAAGTGGTGTTATATCAATTATGTAGTGTATTCAAGCACAACCCATGTTTAATGGGCTATTCTAGAGAGTGATCAATATTTTCTAAACCTTATAAATGTTACCTAAAAGTGTACAGCTTAAAATATAGGCCAAGTTTGTTACATACTTGAATGCAATCTTGGGTTACCACAAACTATAATAATGTGATCTACTAATAACCATTATGAGAAGTATTAAAGCAAGACCCATGCTATATAGGATACATTTCCTTGATTAGGTTTACATACCTTAATGATCAAACACAAGCTTCCCACACACTCTAGGATACAATCCAAGATCATACCACACCCTGTCAAGACAGATAAATTTTTGACCCAAGATTTAAGGTTGTTTTGTAATACCAACAAAAGCATTGGTAAGAGCATGACTAGGGTACAAAACCTAGGCCTCTGTAGAAACATAAACCATAACTCTAGCGGATTAGTTAGGTCGTAATACCATAAAGATTGAGACATTGTAGCCAATAACAAAATCTTGCAATAGAAAGATTGTAGCCAATAACAAGCACACTATGTAGCTCAGTAACATTTGAAATACAACCTATGGTAAGAAGAATGGTAGTCACTTGAGGTGTGACAGTCAAAAAGAGGCTGAGCAGTGGCAAGATAATAAAGCTCAAACCTTGCATAGTAAAGTGGAGATTTTAACAATGAGTTTCCTTACCCCCTTGCTGACCTTAAGGGTTTTTCAAATGCTATTGACATTGTTAGACAAGGAAAATGCAATCAGGGAATGACTATCCAAATTAAGTAATAGTGGTAATCACAAGTTCAATCTTTCTTCTTAGCTATTTTATAATGGAGGTAGAGGATTGCATGATTGAGCAATGTTTTAAGGCTCATCAAAGATGGGAGAATAGTGATTAATACCTTGTGGACTATGAAGTAGTGACAATAAGGTTGAAGGATCTTAAGACCTGCAATACCATGAAACAATGAGTCCCCTATAGTAAGTAGGTAGCCTACAGGGCATAGTTTGATTTTATAATGGGATGCTCATGGAAGGAATCTTCAAGTGACAGTGAGTGATCTATTTGAGATTGTAGTTGAGGGTTCAATATCCAATCTTCAAGGAAGTTAGAAAAGCAGTAAATGTGCAAGAAAATCAAACCCTGCACAACAAATAATTCACAATGTTATCTTGCATAATGCCTTGAGTTTGAAAACAAAAATATCATTGTATTTTGATGAAAGTAGTGACCTTAATGGTCAATCACTAGAAAACATGATTTTAAAACATGTTATTGTGCTTATGGAGGCAACATTTTAAGCAAGGCAGTGAGTGGTGGTGTGGAGCAATGGTAGGTATGAAGGACATGCTTTATATGCATACTATGCAATCTAACTTAAGACAACATTCTTAGAAGAGATTGAAGGTGAATTATGGAAGTCAAGTGTTACAATGATAAAGATTAAAGCAAAGACTAAGATCTATTTAAAAGCCACTATCATGAAGATATTAAAGATGCCACATGGAAATCCCTAGCAACTAGAGTAATGAATATAGTGCCAAAGAGGATAGTGAGCTGGGGCAAATTTAGGAGATCTCCATATTATCTAATCAGAGGAAAATACATCATTTATTTATTTTTTAAAATTAAAATAAATCATTCTAAATCCTATATAGGATACATTATAAACCCTATATAGGATACATTGATACTTCAAAAGCATCTGAGGGAATTTGAGATTATGCAAATATATGTCAATTAAATACCTGTATTACAAACAGTAGAGTAAACAATGTAACCCTTGTTGAGTAGAGAAGGGATGAGATAAGCAGCAATGAATCCTATGCCTCCTATCATGCACATCTCCTTACCATTCTCTACCATTCTTTACTGAAACACTTCTCCATTTTGGTGGGCTACGCCTAAAAATAAGGTTTCGACGAAGGTTTTAGAGTATGTTTATTAAAATGAAAACTCCATTTTGGTAGGCTACACCTAAAAATAAGATTTCATCGAAAGTTTTAGAGTATGTTTATTAAAGTTTTAGAGTATTTTGGCAAGCTATATTCTTGATTCCTTAAATGATTTATTCAAATGGATTGTGACTAAATAAATGACTAACTATTTAGTCATTTTTATTTGTGTGACTAAATAATTTTTAGTCAACGACCAAATTAGTCATTTATTTACTCATTTATAGCTGAGTTACAAAAAATTAGTAGAATTTATTCATTTTTAGTTGTTGTGACTAAAAGTTCTAGTCACCTAGTCATTTATTTGCCAAATTCTACTAGTGGTAGATCTAGCTCTTTTGCAAGAAACAAAATTTTGCTTTATGGACGACAATAAATTCATCAGGTTCTGAAGGAAATGGCCTATAGATGTGTTGGGGGGTCTAGGGATCATATGGACCCAAGATATTGTGGATTGAAAAATCTTGGATGCAAGCTTGTGTTGGATGAAAGCTCATGTGAGGTTTGAAGCAAGTAGACAAATGTTTCTTTAGTTTCATTTTGATGTCAATTTCTCTTTTGAATTCCTATGGGTGAAGGAGGTCCTCTTTCTCTTGTCCTTTTTGTGCCACCCATTCATGGTCTGTAGCAAGTTTTTTGTGCTCCCCTTTACTGGGTTTGAAGCTATCCAAATTTTTGTGTTGTTCATTTTATGGGTGCTAGCCCACAAGCAATGATTTACTGAACAAAAAAATATATATATTTCAAGATTAGATAACACATTGGGCAAGTTTTGGAGTCAGTTTTCTCTCTCGAAAGGGTTTTCCCCATTTAAATCACAATATTATGTTCTTATTATTATTTTGTTATGTTAGTGTGCATGTGTTCCTTCAAATCTATGTAATAGTTGAATTCAAATTTATATAATATTTCTATCAAGATTATTATGGGAAGCGTTTTTGCACACCTTTGCTTCTTTACAAATGTTTTTGTATTTTTGTACATATTTTAGACATTTTTATTATTTTGAAAGGTTTTTCAATTTAAATAATGTGAAACTAAATTAATGTGTTATTTATTGAATTTGGATATTTTATCTCAACAAAATTAATTATTACAAATATGTTAAATCTAGAATCACATGAACCTTATTATGTGTGTATGCTTGTTTTTAATGAATACAAATAATTAAATCTAATATGAAATAAAATGTGAAATAAAATTTGATAAATGAATCTTTTTCTTTTCCTTCTCTTTTTTGTTATTAAGAACAATAATCAAATATTTTCTTCTACAGAGAGAAATCAATCAACTAAACATAAAAATTTCCATCATTCTCAAAAAAAAAGGTAATGCAAAGAAAGCTAAGATTCTTTTCCTTTTTCATACAATTTCTAGCAAGAAAACAAAAAATAAAGAGGGGAAAGTAATGTTGAATTAATTTCTCTTTTTGATCAATGATATAAACAATGGATAAGAATAATTTAAAAAATATGTGTCAATATATATCGATGGAAATATATAAATTAGTAGTTTGAATTTTAAGACAATTCTTTATTTATATGATGGTCATGAAAGCTTTCGATTGGATTTTCAAGATTAATAGACTTTAAAATAAAGAGTGTGACACTTTCAAAAAATAAATTTAGAATATGCAACTTAGAAGTAATGATATTGATGATCTAGCTAACTTAAAACTATAGCTTTTAAATTGAATCTAACACTACATTGAAATCTATCTAACCTATCCTACAAACTAATGTTCTAGAACTTTTTTCAACATCTACTTAAAAATACAAGTAATACTACTCAAAGAAAATATATACTAAGTGCTCTGCTTGAGATTAGAGATATCTAAAACATGGAGCAATTTCAATCTTAATTATGTTCTTAGGAATTTAGATGTTTCGTATCTTTCTCCTTAGCATGAATTTCTTCTAGATTTGATAATGTAATTTTTTTCCTTGAAAGTTTGAATCAAACTCCATGATCCATCATTGGAAGAAAAAATAATAGAAGATAAATGAATGGTTATTAACATACTACGTTGGCTTGGCTTGATAAGGTAGCGCAAGTGAAAGAGAGATAGATTACTGTAAAGGGAAAGAAAGAAAAGTCCTCTAAGCCTCCTTTTGACATGACTCTCCAATCCCACAAGATTAATTCTAAATGTAAATCTTGATGGTTCTTGTTTGGGGGCTGGTTTTTGGTTGGCTGCTAGATGTTTTGTGGCTTTGTAGTCGGTTTTGGTTCTTTGGCCTTGGTTGCCTTTTTATCCTTGGTTTCCTATGCTTTCATGTCTTTATGTTTAGACAACCTTTTGGTTGAGGGTTCCAAATCCATTCAAAATATGTTTGTAAAGGGTTTCGGGGTCTCTTCAAAACCTGTTTTTACCTTAATCAAAAACATACTAGGCTAATTAAAAAATAGAAGAGAATAAGGGGAATAAGACCCATGATGATACAAGGGGGGATGGGAAGGAAACCATTAATTTGAATTTAATATACAAGAAAGAAATGAAAAAGATCAAAACCACAATACATGAATCCAATATGAAAGAATGCTAAAAAAAAATCATTAAATTATGTGAAAGAGAGTGTGTGACCAAGTAATTTGGACAAATCAAATATGTGCAAAATGATGATAAGCTTATAACTATCTAAAAGGCGGGCAAGATTGAGAGAGTGTACATATTTATATATATGTGAATATGTGTGTGTGTGTGTGTAAAATTACTAAGGGTGAGAGAACTATTTTAAAAACTACATAATTTATGAATGGATATATTTATGTATACACACACACACAAAAAAAGAAGTGAGAATTTATAAGGTAAAATTCACTCCACCAACTTACGATAAGGAACACCAAGGAATGACAACAAAAAGAGGAAGATGACCAACAATGGAAAACCATGTGAATGGGCATGTAGCATCCTAAATTATCACCCTTAACAATTTCACACTATGTTTGGATCCCCCTTAAGTGCTTGAACCTAATTATGCTTACTATTTACTTGTTTTATCATCGTTTTCATAAAATCAAATCAATTTTAGGAATTAATTTAATTATTTATTTAATGAGCATTAAAAATTCAAAATAGGTCTAGACTAGGGCGCCCTTGCCCTTGTTTCCCCTATTTTGGCCCAAAATTTAATATTTTATTGTCGGTATTAATATATTTGCAAATTTAAATTCATTTCTCGCTATATCAAAATAATTAATATATTTTTCTCCATTTGAAACTAGAAGTGAATTTGAAAATTAATTGAGCATCCTAAAAAGGAAATCAAGGAAATTCAAGAATAGAATAAGCAACATTTTACAACACTTTTATTATTCAAGATCATGTTTGCAATGATTCCTCAAATCATGTTCATGCATAAGTAAGATGTTTCATATTTTATTTATTATCATTGTGAGCACTAACATTTGCAGGACCTTCAAACAACTATCAAATTTTCCTTGTATGAGATGTGCCAAATGACTTCAATCCATCAAGGGATGCAAATTTGAATGGTAAGTTCTAGCATAGTGATGTATTATTTTTATTCATTTGCCTCTACCCAACCTAGGTAAGCACTCTTTATCCAACATCATAATAGTCACTATGGAGATGGAAAAACCAAAAGGAGGTTTGACTTTGTAAGGATCAAACCCAAAATAATCTCACAAAAATAAATAATAACTCATTATCTCATAAATATGGAATAAAATTAAATTTCATCAGATAAATAAAAGTCATAACACATCCTCATATGTGTAGTGCATAATCCAGGTAAAAGCACATAATATATGATATACAAAAGTACAACTTTGGCTCTCATGCCATGAAGTCAAATAATTATACAATCTGGAAGTACAAATACAATCAATGATATAATAATGGTGTGCAGACACAAATAATATAGTCTCTGACCACCATTGACCCTCATAGTCATCCACAAGTCAAGAGACGAGAACTTGGCTTGGGAACTTTTCCACCCAACCACAAAGCTTATGCTTCCCTAGAATTCTTCCTACTCAAAGAATACCCAACCTTGCATGAAGTACCTAGCAACCTGGAAACAAAAATTAGGAGGGAATTCTAGTGCAACCTGATATATCTACATATCAAGATACGACAGAGAATCGTATAAATAAATTTGCTAGGTAACTTTCATCTATTTCAATGAATACATGACTTTGGCCAAAGCACTAGAATAAACTAGAAGATCCTGAAAGAGGATCAACCTTCTCTGTTGGTCCATATTCGACACCCCATCCCAAAAGGTAAACCCACTTCACATATAGAATAGCATGCTTAAACAAATATCATAAAAATAAATAAATACTCTTTTTCTTCCATGCAAATTATTATATGAACATATTTCATTATTTTAATCTTTTCACATGGATAAAGATAGTAAAATATATGATTGACATGCAATTCAAATTTTACATATAACTAGTTATAAACATGCAAATTGATCTTTAATGATATTTCTCTACTTCATGTAATAACTAAAGTAAATGCATTACTATTCTCATTATCATGAAATATTTAATGTAAATGTAATACTATTTTAATTTTCATGCAATAATTAACTAATTTTAATTTCTTGTAGGTTTAATCCATAAGAAATCAGTTTGTAAGATGTGAGGCATATTTGTACTATTGCATATATTTTCATATAGTGTCCCAATTATGATAGCACTAGTAGCTCTATATCAAGAAACATGCCTCATTATGACAACAATGGTAAAAATAGTATTAGGAGGTTGAATTTCTATAATTTGGATGGACCAAAGATTTTCTACCAATACATTGGCATTTTAGACACATTGTTTTGTTTGCTCAATCTTGGGTAAGCTTCTAGGCAACCTTTAGTGTTGAGAAAAGCTACCTTGGACCATATATTTTAGACTTTAAAACATGGGCCAATCTCAGATGCAATTTTATCCAGCTCAGAAATATTACAGACTTGCACTACTATATTGTTAGATGACCTCTACAACTATGCATACACCAAAAATATAGCTACTTAATGATACTCTTAACTGCAAATAGGATTGGCCCTCATGATAATGCAATTTTTCATTTTACTCATCAAAAAGTGACCTCCATTAAGTATCACAGACTTCACAACAAAAGTTATATACTCACTTCTAGTTCTTGTATGTGAGCTTCTTCCTTGCAAGCTTCTAATCTCACACTCCTCTATACTTCAAAGATTACAACAACACCCCCAACTGAAAAGAAAAATTTCTCCATGAATATTTGTGGTAGCCCATGCAACTTTCTCCTCATTCAAAGGATGAACTGCCACATCAATGGAATGTCCATAAATTTGCCTTTGTAATTTTGTAAAAAATTTATGACTTGTCTAAGAAATATTGATAATGAGGGACTAAAAGTGTGGGTGGCAAGCAACCTGTACTTTAATCCTAAAGGCAATGGGATTGCTTAGAGATCTGATCAATAATGTTCCCAATTTTTTCAATGGAAGAATCATGATTATTATGATCTCCTTTTCCTCAAATATGAGTAAATTTCCTCCTCGAGACAATGTGCATTGCAAAAAAAGTTAGTTAATTTTATTCGATTTGATGAATGAATGTCTTGTCAAACAATCCATCACTCTGCCCCTTTCCAGTCCAGAGAAAGCTCAACCCATAAAATAATTTAATCTTTACTTCTTTCATAGAAATTCATTCTAGGGTGTCAGTTTCCTTCCATACAAGAAACCCTTCTTTCATGTCCATCTATGCCCTTGATTTTTTTAAATATTCAATTCCCATAAATGGTTCTATATTTTTTTATTTATCATGGTTTTTCTATCTATTTGAGATGGTTGGAGTATAATAAAATTTCTATAAGTTGATGCATCCACTATGTGCATGTTGCATACACTGGGACACACTTAGAAGTAGAAATGTGATCTCTTGTCCCATAAACTGTTTTATCAATGTTTTCTTTCACATTCTCATGCAAATAAATTTCAACTTTAGTTACTTATTGTTAGAACTAATCATTACCACTTATGAAGGTCGCATGATTTATCATGCAAAGCATTAAACTTTTAAACTAATTCTATTTAATTTTTAATAAAAACTATTTAATTTAATTTTAATTTTCTTTTAATAGTAATCATGCAGGTCTTTTAAATTTAACTTATTTTATTTTATTTTTACTAATTATTTATTTTATATATTTATATATATAATAATATTCTTATTATATATATAAATATACATTGTGAAATTTATCATTATCAAATATAATAGAAAATAAAGTCTTTTAATTTCTTAATTAATTAGTCTTGCAAACAAAACATCCATATAAAGCCATAGTCATCATTTAAATCATAACACTCAACTAATGTATTCACAATGCAATCATAATCATACACAATACAAGATGAATGCAACTACATCAGTGTGTGTATCAGGTTTTCATCATGTTAATCATTTACCAAGTAGCTAAGATACTTCTACCTCAACCATGTTCTCACCTTCGACCAATTCCTGCACTCAATCACACTCAGATTTACGTCAATAGGTTAGTCTGTAAAATTATAGCCAAAGAACGTGCACATAACATCTCATCTCCATTTCAATTTCAACTTTAATCATTTAAAAATAACATCTAATTTAAAAACACATTTATCCATAATCAAATAGTCATAAGATATAATCATCCCATAGTCTCAACTAATTTCATTCATTTATTAATTGAGTTCATGCAAGAAAAAATGAGATGTGACATCCTTCCCCACTAGGAAGATATATCATCCCAATATCTTATTAGATGCACACTAATCAAATAAGAGTAGTGTAGTAGACATGTAAAATTGAATTGACACCTATCACACAACACTGAATGATATCAAACAACACTAAACGACATCGAATAGCCTCAAGCAACATCAAATGATATGGAGCATCATCTCACATCATCTCAGAATGACTCAAAATCATCCTGTAACACTTTGAAATGACTCAAAATCATCCCATAACACTTCGAAATGACTCAGAATCATCTCGTAACACTTTGAAATGACTTGAAATCATCTCATAACACTTTGGAATGACTCAGAATCATCTCGTAACACTTCAGAATGACTCAAAATCATCCTGTAACGCTTCAGAATGACTCATAATCATCCCGTAACACTTCATAATAACTCAGAATCATCTTGTAACACTTCATAATAACTCAAAATCATCGCATAACATCTTAGATCAACTCAAAATCACTTTGAAATAGTTCATAATCATCTCGTAATGTCTCATATCATCTTAGAATCACCCCAAAAAAATTCAGAATCATCTCATAATGTCTTGCATCATCTCAAAATCATCCTAGAACGCTTGGAATCATACCACAACGTTCTTGCATCACACCACATCGCATCACATCAAAATGACATCAAAAACCCTAATTCATCTGTTAATTGAATAATACAACATTATTTAATTAATTCACTTTTTCATCATTTCAGGCAAATTTAATAAATTTCATTTATTTAATAAAGTCCTAGAAACCCTAATTCCTCTGTTAAATGAATAATACAACATTATTTAATTAATTCACATTTCATCATTTAAAAAAAAAAAAATCTCATTTATTTAATAAAGTCCTAATCCCACCTTATTTCATCCTGAGTAATTAAATAATGCCAGTTATTTAATTGTGTTGCTAAATCACCTTATTCCCCTAAGTGGATTAAATTATTAAATAATAATTTAATTACAACACTTTCCCTCCAAAAATTTGAATTAAATCAAACTATTCTAATCAATTGTCAAAAATCAAATCAAACTAATGCAACTTTGTTTGCAAAAGTCAAACTTGATTTGCACATTCAAATCCCAAAAAGGAATTAATTAATTAAATCAATTAATTTGTATTCCTCACCCACTTTCTGATTGAGGAAATTATGATTGTTGACTAACCAATCTAATTTGTTAACTAATCCATCTATTATGTTAACTAATCAATCTATTCATATAACTAAAACATCACATTCCTAACTAAGCCATCACAAAGTTGACTGATCAATCTATTCAGTTAACTGATCAATCAGAGACTTGACTAACCAATCTATTTCCCAATCACACAAATTGTGCAATCAACTTTGCACAATTATCTCATTCTAAATCCTCTCAACACACTCCGACCATTGATCTGGATATTCTTCAAAATGATCTCGATCATCCATTTCAAATATCATTTTCTATATAAAAAACCCCTTTCCTCACAAATAAGGATCAGAGAATTCATATACATTGAGTAATGAAGTGATTTCAAGATCATCCTTGAGAGAGAGCTTCATACATTGTCTTTGATCAACCAAACACATCAAGCACTCATCCATACTTTGCACATGAACTTTGGAGGCTTCGTTGTGATAAGAAAAATACAACATCAAGCGAAAACACTCTACTATGGGATGGTAAAAGCTATATTTTGCTTTCATTTCATATGATAATCAATAGGTTTCTTATTATGTTTGCATTAGTATAGTTCAATTTTATATGTGTAGGAGTTTCTAGATCTTAGATTTGAGCTTTTTGGCTATAGTTTAAATTTCTTTGTCAGATTGCTCTAATGTCCCTCTTGGATCGTTAATCTAATGTCCATCTTCCCCTCACACATTTTGGCATGCCCAGTGGGACCCTTGTCCCCTTCTTTAACATTCGTTTGAGCCATTTTTGAAGTTGCAGGCCCCGAAAACGCTTTTGTCACAATTTTCATGCTCTCGTTCTGAAGACCTAAGCATCTGCCTGGAAAGTCTGAGCATCTGTCTAACAAGAAAACTTTGCATTTTTCAGAAGAATGACGCATTTGTCAGAATAACTACACACTTTTCATGGGAATGGAACATTTTTCTAAGACTGGTGCATTTGTAATTTCCTAAGTTTGCATTTGTGTGACAGGGTTTTGAGCATTTGTTTCTAATACTATGCAGTTGTCTGAAACCTGTGCATTTGTATTTTCTATTGAGAAATTGTTCTGATGGAAAAATGCACCAATCCTGCACTTTTGTAATAGGTTTTCACTATTGTAATAGGTTTTCACTAACAGGTGCTCTATTTTTTGGATGTGTAAGTAGGAATTGGCGGATCTGATGTAGGATTTCAAAGATTGTAATGTGTTTATTATAGGGAAGATGACCAGTCCCAATTTCTAAATTAATTTCTAATTAACTTAGGAATTTTCTTTGGTGCTCTAAAATTGAACCACAAACTCACACTTGTTTTTGGTGCTATTAAAATAAACATTTTTTAAGCTTTTTAACTTAGGAACTTTCTTTTGGTGATCTAAAAATGAACAACACAAACTCACACTTGTTTTTAGTATTGTTAAAAATGAACCAATTTTAAGATTTCTAAGTTAGGAATTTTTTCGTTTAGTGCTTATAAAAATAACACAAACACTTCAGTTTTGGGCTCTCAAAATGAACACATTTAATGTTTTCATAAGTAGGAACCTTTAATTTCAGTGCATAAAAAGAGCGAAATCATTTTTTATTTTGTTGACACATGCATGTTTTTAAATTTGTTGACCAAGATAGGACAAGGATTGCCTTTCTTAGAAACACCTCATTTGGAGCTCATTAAAATGAACAAATGCTTCTTTGTGATTTCTCACCATTGCTATCTTAATTGCTTGATGTCTTGAACATTTCATATTGGTGCAAGTGAAAAAGAACTTTGTTTTGTTTATTCACAAGTTTTTGGGGATAACATCACTCGAGGTGTTTAAAATGAATCAAATTGCTATGGATTGTTCACTATGCATTCATTGATTGGCAAAGCTAAAGTGTTTTATCTTCTCCCCTCGCACCTTTTGGCAATCTTGGGTGAGCGAAAGAACATTTTTGAGCATTGCACTTTATTTTTAAGTTACCTTAAAGAGGGGGCTTGCCTTGAGATACATCCCGCGTTGGAGAACTCATTGCAAGGTCTTGAAGCACGTTTATTGGTAGGCTATATTAAAGGTTTCAAACTCATAAGAAATTAGCTTCAAGTTGTGCTAACAATAGACTACACCTACTCCTATACCTTAAGTGGAACAGGAATGGTTAAAGAGCCTTAAGTGGCCAATGGGTGAGTGTCATATTTTCACATTCACAGTTATCACTAAGAACCAAATTATTTTAGAAGCCACCCTATTATCCAAAAAATTCTCTAAAAGTGGTGCATCATAATTTACTTCCGAGAAGTTACTTGCCATGTTTGACTACAGGCCCGCGCCATAAGTTGCATGTAAAATCATCTCTTCGAAGCATGAGGCAGGCCTACCTAAGAGAATGATGTCTATCCCCTAGGGTTGTAATTGCTAGTTTATGTTAAACTTAGCCCATTACATTCAAAAACATTTGACATCAAATTTTGTGTTTGATTTAAAGGAAAAGAACACATTAAAAAAAAAAAACACTCAACAAGATGGTTAAACCACAAACCCTTTGATTTAGTGCAGACTTGTGAGAAAAGCCTTATGTTTGCACTCCTTTTGAAAGGAGATTTCCTTAAAGGTTTCTAAACATTCTGGCTTTGATTTCAAGGTCATTAATCAAAGTAAACATTTTGGAACTATGGCTTGGGTGTTGTGATTTCACAACCTAAGTTATAGAAATGAAGGTCATAAAATTCCATGCTTGTTAAGTCAGTCCAAGTGTTGTCTTATCACTTGCCATATTTCAAAAACACGGAGAAAAATTTTAAAAAGAGTTGTTCACAAGATCAATGTTCGAACCAAAACAATTTGAAAGACAAAAGGTCAAATAGTCCCACATCCATTATTGCCATCCTACCTATTTGAAATCAAAATCAAACAAACCATTAAGGTCATTCCTCCACTCAGACATCCATGATATTAACAGTTACTGGGGACTCACAGATAGTACAAGTAGACTCTCCCGCAACATATCCTCTAGATAAGGAAGTGGAATATAGACTTTAGTTCTTCAACATTTTGATTCCCAAAGAAGTAGTGTCATCCAAAACAACACTCAAACCCTAGGGTCTTGAGCTTCACAACAACCATACCATAAAACACCATAAAACTTTATGACCGTTTGGCAACCAACCGCCCCAGTTCAACAACCAGATCTTGTAGCACTGATCCTTCAACCTAGTCTCACATATATTAAAGGTGAACAAACAAACATCATAAGCAGCTTAAGAACCTTCATTTTTCAGAAGAATGAAACACCCCATCAATTTCTCACCACGTCAATTGTCCTAGACGAAGAGGAAGAGAAAGATGACATAGTAGTAGAGAGACCCATTTACCACCACCCATGTGGCAATAGTTATCCCATTCATGATCTCACATAAGGTCAAGATCCCCAAGGTAAATTCCACAGGTCGTCATTTCAGACTTAGGCATCTAAGTCCAAAATATTTCAAGAAACACCTTTGGGCACTTCATGAAACTAGAACTAGGTTGGTATATAACTTCTACAAACGAGCTTCTAGAAACAATCCAAACTTGTATTCCTTCTACTATTGTCAGAATCCAAGTCTATTCCAACAGTTCCAATATCTTACATAATTTGTAGGACAACATCAAGTCTTTAGAATTTGAGTCAACTAGAGAGTACACCACTCTCTCACAGGAGACCCAAGTTGGTTATGACAACCATGATATCACAACATAGGAATAAAATGGAAGCAAGCAAGAATGACACCAGTAGCCCACCAAAAACCACCACAAATGACGAAAGTGGCCCATGAGGATATAAACCAAGTGGCCTTATGATAGGGTATTGAGTATCAAATACATCCACAAAACATGTCAATCTATTACCCAAATAATTCTTATCAAGGGTCACAATATCAAATTGGGCAACAACATCAAGGGTTTCAAAATCCCCATCAAGGAATAAGTCTAGAACATCAAAATTCCCTAGATAAAATTGAGAGAGATCTTGAGGAAATTAAATGAAATAAAAATCCAACATATCGTCGATGCCATGTACAAATTCAGGACATTACATATCCACAACAAACGAGCATCATTCCACAAGCACATCAACAACACCTCCAATATCAACAATATCAAGGTGTGCCTCAAATGCAATATCAGGGTGTACCTCAAATGTAATATCAAGATGTACCTCATCCATGGTATCAAGAAGTTCCACAACACCAAGGTGTACCTTAGGTATAATATCAAAATATACCCCAAATACAAAATCAAGCAATTCTACAAAATCAAGAGCAAAACAATCAAGAAAATCCATAAAAGAAAGATTACCAACTAGGAAGGAAATTCACCCCTTTGGGAGAAACTTTAGAGGTAATCATGCACGAAATAGTACAACAAGACCTTATCAAAATCAATGATAGTCCAGATTATGGTGAACCAAGCTTTAAATTCCCTTTGGTATAACCAATACGAACGATGTGAGTTCCACAAAATAAAGGGTCACCCAACGAATAGGTGTGCTACACTAAAAAATATCATCCAAGACCTCATTGATCAGGGAGAAATAGCTATTAAAAATGATGTTCAAGGGCCATCTACCAAAGACACTAATGATAATGTCTCAACCTCAAAAGTTGAAAGCAATGATCAAGAGCTATCTATCACCGATCACATTGACAATGTTTCTACGTCATCCAATGAGCAAGAGGACATACATCAAGAATTTAATCCCAAGCATGATCAAAATCAAGAACCAAAGTCTAGCAATGACCTAGTCCAAGATATATTGGTACCATCTAACCTCATGTCTGTATATAGTGATGATCAAGAGACACTTGATCCAACACTTATACCCAAAGCAAAAAACCTAAGCAGGAGTCATTATCCATATGTCCACATTTTGAGAAAAGCCAAGGAGCCTTTACAAGCAATCCCTTCTTTAAAATTGATCCATGTCAAGAATGTGATTTAAAGCATGTCAAAGGTAATACCACACAAAGTCAAGATCAAGAATCCCTATCATCAAAATACTATAATGAATTGGTAGATATCTTCCAAGACATCCCATGTTTTCCAAAAGAAGAAAAAAATCCATATACTGAGCACACATACATCTACCCATGAGATGCTTTCTCCTAATGGACATGTAGATGATATTCATCTAAAACAATATTCTCATACTCTTGAAATCAATACCAAAGAACAAGAGTCTCCTACTCTTAACATCTATACACAAGATCAAGACATAGCAAAAGCTAGAGACATGTCAGAAAGGGATCATGAAGAAGACTTATACATAAGTTGTGAATCAAAAACATCTTGTGGAGACATATCAGAACTAGATCATAAATAAGACTTATATATAAGTTATGAATTAGAAACATCCTATGAAGACATATCAAAAATAAATCATGAGGAAGACCTTTTTGTGGAAAATAAATCAGAAACACCTCTTGAAACAACATTAAAATATGATGTTTCACAGGATCAGGCCGAAGATATCAATCAGGAAGGTATCTCACATCTGAAGGAGCCTATCAGTGAGGAAGCTAGCTACCACATTTAAAGATCCACAATAGAGCAAAGAAATATTAGCACCGTGTTTCCAAGGCGAGACATATCCCATTGCAAATAAACTCTCTCAATAGATTCAGTATCAAGACAGAGGATTAGGCCTACATGAACATGGTATCTTAGAACCGGTACAAATTATGGGCAATCCTAAGCATCGAGGTCTTGATTATTCAACAACTAAGGGAGCTAAACATATCAGTGATACCTCCATAATAATGGGGGCAACTTTATCTAATGCAAACATCAACATAGAGAGTACAAAGAGTCCTTATGATAAAATTGCTACCAACATTACAATTAGCCATGTCATGAATCATCATCCACATATATTTCAATCCTCCGATTGGGACCAACAACAAGAGAAAAAGCTATATCAAAGAAAGAAACAAGTCATTGAAGTAATAGAATTAGCAAAGAAAAATGGAAAAGAAAATTTCAAAGGGATACAAAAGAAAAAGCAAGAAAATCATCCCTATCAAACTCCATTAGTCAAAGAAAATATGGAGCAAAATAAAAAAGGGAAGTTCATCCAACAAACAACTTCAACAATGCAAAATAAATCTTTAAGAGCAAATTACAAGGTATATCAAGAGGTTGGTCCCAATCGAATCTCCATATCCACCCATCATTGCTCATCATCCCAATTTTGGAGAGTCAAAGGTTCCAAACTATCGACCAATCCATCTAAATATCATATGCCTCAATACATTTTTCCATCCATGATATCCAAATCTCACATTAACCATGTGTTGGTAGAAAAAATTTATCATAAGGACTCTAAGGGCACTCTATTGTGATGTGCGCATCAAGGTAAGGTTAACTATGGTATCAAAACTAAAGATAAGAATTTCTAGGGGTTACATTCAAGCACTTGTATCTTATCAAAACAACTCCTCCAAGCAGGATATCATTGGCACGTCATGATAGCAACAAAAACCATATCAACACCAACAACGTCTACATCAGCACCACCAAGTGGTCCAACATGAAAAAAAATATTGTCACCATAATGAAAACCTGGTAAATGAGAATCTTGTGTGACATCAAAAATCACTAAATCAACTCAAAAAAAAAATCAAGAGAAAAAGTCAAGAGAAAAATCGTCCTCTAGTGAAAACCACTATGGTGGCGCTTTGGACAAGTACCATGATGAAAACCTAGCAAATAGGTTTCATGTGTAGAATCGAGCATCTACATGCACCATTTCAGGTGGAAGCATCTCAGCTTATCCATAACGAACCCAAGCCATTGTTTCCAAAATCCAACTCATCTTGATCTTGACAAATGTTTGATATACATTTTACACTTGCTTATGGAAGACATCTTTACATGGTTCATTATCATTGATCCTATCCTATCTAGAATTATCTGGGCTATGAGGTATTTTCCAAAAGGAATACTCTATCCAAAAAAGGTTATCCTATCACAAGATAATCCATCACCTACATTGCTAGACACTGGGGGAAAATGCTTGCATCTTGCTTCAAAACAAATTTTGATCTATGTCTTCTAGCTCATAGTGTGATCTAGACATCGTCCCAACAACAAGGTATACCACAAATGCACTATCAAGGTAACCTTTGAAACAATTCATCCCAAAAACAAGGTGTACCACCAACGCACTACCAAGGTAACTTTCAAAGATGCCAACAACTCGGATTATTCCTTTGCTCAAAAATTCTAAGATATCAATAGTTGCTTGAACCTTACAGCTAGTTCAAGTAAGCTTTTCCACAACATATCCTCTAGAAAAACAAAGTGAAGTACCAATCCAATTTTTCAACATCTTATCCCCCAGGCAAAAGGGTAAAAATCCAAAAACATCAAAAAATATTAAAAATAACATCATTGGATTATTCCTTCACTCAAATAGTCTAAGATATCAACATTTGCTTGAACCCCACATCTATTTCAAGTAGATTTCCCACAACATATCCTCTAGACATAGAAGTGGAATATCAATCCAAGAACTGTTTATCCCAAAAACAAGTTTATGCTTTGAGAAACGATCGAACTACGTGGTCTCTGTGTGTACAATGTATGCAAGGCTTTTTTTAGCCCGGGGGGCCCTAGGTTAGTCCCCTTAGGTTTCCAACATGATTTATTTCAACTTAGTCAAAAAATACAAAATCCAAACAAATTCAAAAACCAAAAAAAACATTCAGATAACTTGAAAACACAACAAAAACAACATTACATAAACATCAAAAAGCACAAAAACATTTGAAAATCTCAAAAAAACCTATTTTCGCCATCGCCTATTTGCAATAAATGTTCATCCATAATAAACAAATTGTCACACTCACCCTTTGACAAAAAAAATAAAAAAACAAAGAAAACATCAACAGCTAGAACTTTCAAGCAAAAACAATCGCATAAGAGATGATTGTAAACAGACAAAAACAAAATCCAAAGTATCAACTACCTATCTTTTTAAACAAGTCCCAACAACATCCTGAGATATTCCTTAATGGATCCGTTCCTACGATAGACATGATCAACAATAGATAATAGCCCCACCCTAAGTAAATATGGCAAGTGATATTGCAACTGTGTTTTTATCTTTTTGTGATTTATTTTATTGACTCATTCCTAAGATGTCTCAAGGATGTCCAAAAGGATTTAGAGAAGAAGGAATGGGGGAAATTGAGCATCATTTTGATTTGTTGTCTATAAGATATGTTTGTAATATTACCATGGCGAATACTTTCTTTTTTGAGCATGGAAGTTGTATTAAAATAGTTCGTGAAGCAGTTACATTTTAGGTGTTCTATACCTCTCTGTGTGATTGGTCTGAAACGTTTTTCACGCAATCCCCCCTATACTTTAAACAAAGTTTTTGTATGTCTGGTATGAACAAAGATACTCTTTGTTTGTAGAGTCAAATTCCATGCAATGGATACAAAGTCACCTTGGTAATTCATACCCTGGTGCATCGTATTTGTTTGGTACATCAAATAGTGAAGTATCTAAAGCGAAGCAAAGTCACATCATCAATTAACATCATAAATTCTATCCATTATCATATTTCTACTAACTAACAAACATCATCATGTTTCTTCTACTTAACATAATTTTTCTATCTATCATCATATTTCTTCTAATTAACATTCATCCTAGGTAGAACATCATCAGACCATATCCATTCTACATCCACAAATGTTATTAATACATATCATGATGATAATAAACCAGTTAAAAAACATCATGTAGCATGTATGGGGCATTCATCTATCAACATCCATCACATCATAAAATGAAACAAAGTATGATTCCTTCATCTATATCACCATCACATAAGCATAAAATGATGTGGAATTGAAGAAGGTATATCTCATATATATCATCAACAAAAAGGAATATGCCATAAGTACATCTGCAGTACCACAAGTGTGATAGGAAAGTACAAAACCATAACATATATATGAGGTCTTGACTAGACCGATATATATATGTCTGCAAAATTCCTCTGCACCATGAAACAACATAAAGATCAAGTCCCAAAAATGGCAAGACCCCAAAATGCAATCCCACTGCATCAAGAAAGTCCCACTCCAAACATGCCGAACTAGGCAATCACATCAAACAAGGGACGAGGATGTCTCTCTCGTCATAAGTAGTTGATGATTCACTTGCAAAAGATATAAAACAAGATGTTAGGGTTTCACTCTAAACATGCAAGAAACACAAAATGACACATGCTGGGAGACAAATGACATGTATGACACTAAACGGACACAAGAAAGGGTTTTCAACATAGGCATGATAACAAAATGATACTTAAATGAAAAACGAACGCAAGTTAGGGTTTCACTCTAAAACAAGCGAAGCAACATAGAATGACACATGCTAGGAGACAAACAACATGCATGATGCTAAACAGACACAAGATATGGTTTTCAACATAGGAATGATAACAAAATGATGCTTAACAGAAAATGAACACAAGCTAGGGTTTTGAAAGCAAGCAGGATGACAAAACGATGCTTAAATAGAAAATGGACACAAGTTAGGGTTTCACTCTAAAAGAAGTGAAGCAACATAAAATGACACTTGCTAGGTAACAAACAATAGTTCATATGGTAAACAGACACAAGACAAGGTTTTATAATGCAAACATGATGAAGAATGACATTCATGATGAAAAACATACACATACTAAGGTTTGGACAAAGCTAAGAGAAAAATAATGGACGGAGACTCAATTACCAGATTTTGGGATAAAATCTCAATAGGAGACAGATAAATGTGCTAGTTTTGAATAAATGTGCAGTTTTAGGAGAAGTGCACAAGATTTTGGGCATAGTTTTTAGACAAGTGCGCAATTTTAGAACAACTGCACAGTTTCTAGACAACTGCACAGTTCTTGAACAAGTGCTCAGAACAAAGGTGCTAGTTTTGGACAAATGCGCCAATCTTGGAGAGAAACACCAAAAAAACTTGAAAAATGCACCAAAACTAAGATAGATGTGCCAAAACCTCAAGACCAGCGCATTTGTCTAACAGGACTTTGCATACGCAAAATGAGAATGAAAACATGATAAAAGCGAAGGGTAAAAAGGTACATACCGGGGCACCAATCTCTGAAGGCTTTCTATACTCTAGAACAAGCTCGAAATGATGTGGGGAAACCTCAAATCTCAACATTCTCCCTCAACAACTGACAAAATGTGGAATCCAAAGACAAGATTAGCAAATGGAACCAAGAACAAATGAACCAATTTGAAGACAAATTTCCTATATAACACCTTAAGGAAACCCTAAATACACTTAGGAAACCTTCCTACTTACAAATTAGAAGTTATGAATGAGAAATGATGCACATTAACAGAATATTCCATCTGAAAACATCGAAATGACAATACAATAGTGTCAAGAGCTTGACCTCAAAACTTGAAATTTTTGGTCAACCTCTCGAGGGGGCAACAGAGAGTCCTACAATAATTCCAATAAACACTAGGGCATAGTGGGGCATAAATTTTTTCAAAAACTTAATCTTAAAAACATAATCTTTTGAAACAAAGCAACCAGTACTTTGTATCAAAGAGGGGCAAAATGTAGACATGTAAAATTGACTTGAAACCTATCACACAACACTGAACGACATCAAACAGCCTCAAGCAACGTCAAACAATATCGAACATCATCTCACATCATCTCAGAATGACTCAAAATCATCCTGTAACACTTTGAAATGACTTGGAATCATCTCGTAACACTTCAAAATGACTCAAAATCATCCCATAACACTTCGGAATGACCCAGAATCATCCTGTAACACTTCAGAATGACTCAGAATCATCTTATAACACTTTAGAATGACTCAAAATCATCTTGTAACACTTCATAATAACTTGAAATCATCCTGTAACACTTCATAATAACTCGAAATCATCCCATAACATCTCGGATCAACTCGAAACACCCTGAAACAGTTCAAAATCATCCCGTAACGTCTCACATCATCTCAGAATCATCTTGAAATGCTCGAAATCATACCACAATGTTCCCACATCACACCACATCGCATCACATCAAAACAACATCAAAAACCCTAATTCATCTGTTAATTGAATAATACAACATTATTTAATTAATTCACTTTTTCATGATTTCAGACAAATTTAATAAATTTTATTTATTTAATAAAGTCCTAGAAACCCTAATTCCTCTGTTAAATGAATAATACAACATTATTTAATTAATTCACGTTTCATCCTTTCGACAAATTAAATAAATCTCATTTATTTAATAAAGTCCTAATCCCACCTTATTTCATATTGATTAATTAAATAACACCAATTATTTAATTACGTCACTAAATCACCTTATTCCCCTAAGTGGATCAAATTATTAAATAATAATTTAATTACAACACTTTCCCTCCAAAAATTTGAATCAAATCAAACTATTCTAATCAGTTATCAAAAATCAAATCAAACTAATACAACTTTGTTTGCAAAATTCAAAGTTGATTTGCACATTCAAATCCCAAAAAGGAATTAATTAATTACATCAATTAATTCATATTCCTCACCCACTTTCTGATTGAGTAAATTATGATTGTTGACTAAGAAATCTAATTTGTTAACTAATCCACCTATTTTGTTAACTAATCAATCTATGCAGTTAACTAAAACATCGCATTCCTAACTAAGGCATCACATAGTTGATTGATCAATCTATTCAGTTAACTGATCAATCAGAGTCTTGACTAGCCAATCTATTTTCCAATCACACAAATTGTGCAATCAACTTTGCACAATTATCTCATGTCTAAATCCTCTAAACACACTCCAACCGTTGATCTAGATATTCTTCAAAACGATCTCGATCGTCCATTTCAAATATCATTTTCTATATAACAAAAACCTTTCCTCACAGATAAGGATCAAAGAATTCATATACATTGAGCAACGAAGTGTTTTCAAGATCATCCTTGAGAGAGAGCTTCATCCATTGTCTTCGATCAACCAAACACTACAAGAACTCATCCACACTTTGCACACGAACTTTGTAGGCTTCGTTGTGATAAGAACAATCCAACATCAAGAGAATACACTCCACTATGAGATGGTAAAAGCTATCTTTTTCTTTCAATTCATATGATAATCAATAGGTTTCTTATTATGTTTGCATTAATATAGTTCAATTTCCTATGTGTAGGAGTTTCTAGATCTTAGATTTGAGCTTTTTGGCTGTAGATTACATTTCTTTGTCAGATTGCTCTATTGTCCCTTTTGTATCATTAATCTAATGTCCATCTTCACCCTCACACAAGTAGATCTCACTAATGCAACCAAAAATAATATCTCAAGACTGAGAACTCAAATGAGGAAAAGAATGGTCTATATCCTCTACATTCTCCCATGTAGCACTATCCATAAAAGATTGGTCCCACTGGACCTTATACTACACTATATCTCTATTGTGAAACTTAACATTGTGTCTATCAATAATTCAAGTTGGCTCCACCAGCACCACTCCTAGATCATGTACAAGAAAGGATAGGTACACCTAGTACACAATCCTTCAAACATGTCATACTCATAGATCAGTCATCTAAACTTCTCACCAGTCTAGGCACAAAACACACAACTCTAGGGGTGCACAAGCTAAGTGATCACCTACCAATAGGTTTTCAACCACCTTAGAGATCACCACATTACTTTCACTAGCTGCACTTACAACTAATGGTACAAACCAACTTGTTTGAAGTTTTGAGATGTTGGAAGCTTGAGTTGTTTGTCAGGTACTTGGGTGTTGTCATTGATGTCAACCCCTTGTATGAAGAGAGTGTTGGATTTTTTTGGTGTTGATGATGTCAACCCCTAGTAGTGGAGTTGTTGGAAGCCTGGAGTTGCTAGTATTGATGTCAACACATGTTGGTGTTGTCATTGATAGTTATAAAGGTTGTTGTCGTGACTTCTATTTGGGGAGATTGTTGTAGCTGGAAAGTGTTGCAGATACTGTAGATATTTTTCTGAGATGTTTAATGTTGTTGATGAAGTTAGTTCACTTAGTTTCCAAGTTCTCTCAAGAAAAATTGAATAAAAGAGAGTTTAGTGTGATAGAGTGGTGTTCAGTGTTTTTCTCTGAATTTATTCATGGTTGAAGATATTCTCATGCAGTTTGGATGTAATGATCAGAGGTGTTCAAAGGTGTCATATATAGAGTTTTAGGTTCTAGATCATACTACAGTGGAAGATGTGGTTGATAGTATGTTTTTTTGGTAAAACAAGGTATCTGGGAGAAAGGAAATTGATCCACATTTCTTCACAGTGAAGGTTTTGGTGTTGTGGATCTAGGAATGTGCTTATAATTTTATATCTACCTTCTCTTGAATTTTTAGGTGTTGAGTTGTTTTGCAAAGTTGTCTCCATTATGTTGGAAGTCTGTGCCAGAATTTTTGGTTGCACAAAATGAAGGTGTTCTTGAGTTTTAGGTGGTTGTAGTAGTTGTGCAAAATATTTTGATGATGTTGGAATATTCTAAGATGTTGTATGGATATTTTAGAATTTTTTTGTGTGGTCTATGAGATATTTTTGAACCTTGAGACGTTTGTTTGGAGTCACCCGTTAGTGTTAGTGCAAGTTTGGTCTATCTGGTGGGCTAGCGCTAATTGTGAAGGATAATTATTATTTGAGGAAGTGTTGAGAAGCATGTTGGTGTATATTTGGGTCCCAATTAAGTAGTGGCATGGTTTTTCTTTAATTCTTTATATTGTGGAAGTGTTTTGTGTCGACCTAGTTGGTGTTGCACAATTAAGGTTTATACATTTCCTTAAGGCTATCCTAACTGAGATTGTTTTAGGTCATAGAGGGTATAAATGCAAGAAGAATTGTTGTGTGGATGAAGTGCAGAGTGTGTCATGCAAAATATGTGAAAGTGATCAAGTGTGGTGATCTGAGTGCGAGCCCTAATGCCTATGACTTCCTAATGCAATGAGTAGAAGGTGTCTACATTTCAATCTGTTTGATGAGTTGTTTGTGCTTCAATGGAACTATACCTTAGACATATGAGAGATGCATTTTTAGTAGTTCAAATTGGTAGTGATCCACCCCTTCTTCTATTCTTCTTTCTTCTGGATAGTGAGTCCATTGGTAGTGAGCCACCAACAATGGGCCTTTCTTTAGCTTTCTGGGTAATGAGTCATATTGTATTCAATGTTGCAATTCATATATTAGTGAGATAATCATCACTATGGTTTTTCCCTTCTTGTATTTTCCACATAAATTTGGTATTCTTATGTGTTTGGATGTGTTTGCATTATTGTTTCATATGTTTACATTTTGTTAGTGCATGATAAGAGTTTAATGGTGTATAAGGGTTTAAGGGAAATTGTAGATCTAAATGTTAAAGAGGGTTTTTGATGTTTTAAAGTATAATACTGATTCACCCCCCTCTCAGTTATCTTGTGCATCTAACAATTGGTATCAGAGTTTTGGTTCTCAAGAAGAAGCTTAACTACTTGAGGTAGATCCGGATGGCGCACAAGAAATTTGTCAAAGCTCCCTTGTTCGATGGAACAAATTTTACCTACTGGAAAGCTAGGATGTAGTCATTTTTGGTTTCTCTTGGATTTAGAGTTTGGAAGTCTATTGAAAAAGGTTATAATATGCCTACAAATGGTCCAACAAGTGATGATGAGATCAAGGATTATAAAAACAATGGCAAAGCAAGGAATGCAATCTTGAGTGGTCTTTCTGATTCTGAACTTGGAAAGGTGATAAGTCTAAAGCCTATTAAAGATATCTAGACAAAGCTAGAAGGAATCTATGAAGGAGATGACAAGGTAAAACAAGAAAAGATGCAAAACTATAAATCCATATTTGAAATCCTAAGGATGTCTAAAGATGAAGATATTACTGCCTACATGCTTAGAGTTGATGAATTTTTCAATGCCATCAATGGTCCTAGTGGAAAGCTGGATGAAAGTGAAGTTGTGAAAAAGGTATTAAGAACTCTACCTAAAGCTTATAGTTCTAAAAAATTTGCTATTGAGGAAGCTCAAAATTTGGATAATTATTCTAGAGATCAGATTTTTGGTGCTTTAACTTCTTTTGAAATGAAATATTTTGGTCAAGATTCTACAAACAAAGAAACTACTTTTAAATTCTACAAAGTGGAAAAGGACAATGGATTAGATCCAGATGATCTTGATTAGGTGGAAGCCAACTTTATGAGGATATTGAAAAAGGGTACTAGAAAATATAGAGGTAAGCTACCATTCAAATGTTTCAATTGTGGAAAGATAGGTCATTATACATCTAAACATCCAATCAAGATTACTAATGACAAAAAAAAGTATCATAAGGATAAATTTGTCAGAAAGAGTTATTATGTTGAAAAGGACAACAGTGTATCTAATGATGAATAATCAGATTATCCAAAAGAAGAATTGATGAATGCTTGTTCATGGCTTTAAATGTTGGAACTAATTCTACTAATCTTGAAAGATGTGTGAAGGAAAGTTCTTCAAAAATAGGTCATAACATTCAAGGAACTATGTTGACTGCTTCTCATGCTAGAGAGGAGAAGAATTATTGGATCATTGACAGTGGATGCTCAAATCATATGATAGGTGATAAGAGTAAGTTTGTTAAACTTGAAAAGTATGATGGTAGTCTTGTTAATTTTGGTGTTGATACATCTACTAAGATCTATAGAAAAAGGTTGAATTAGTTTTGATGGAAAGCATAGTATAAATTATGTTCTTTATGTCAAGGGTCTCTAGTCTAATCTTCTAAGTGTATGAATAATGTGTAGAAAAGGATATTTATTATCTTGTATTTCAAAATGGTGGTTGTGAAATCAGAAAAGGAAGCTCTGGTATTCTGGTTGCTTCTAGAACAAGGAAAAGAGGTAATCTCTATCAACTTAAAGGTAGTGGTGCAAATTTATTTATGTCTCCAACTAATGAAAGTTGTCTATGGCATAGAAGAATGGGTCACATTAATTTTGACAACACAGTAAGGATAATTTCTACTGATGTTGTGAGATATTTTCCAAAGATTACAAAGCCTATCAATGCAATATACGAAGAATGTCAATTTGGAAAGAAAACAAAGACAAGATTCAAGACAAAGGAATATTCTACCACAAGTCCCTTGGAGTTAGTGCATACAAATATATGTGTGCCTACCATAATTAGAAGTTCATGTGGTGACATTTATTTCATGTTATTAATTGATGATTATTCTAGAATGGCTTGGGTTACATTTCTCAAAGAATATTTAGAATCTCTAGACAAGTTTAAAGCTTTTAAGTCTATGGTTGAGAATTAAATGAATCTAGAAGTCAAATGTTTCAAATCTGATAGAGGTGGTGAGTTTACTTCAAATGAGTTTAACAGGTTTTGTGAAGATTATGGAATAAGAAGGCATTTATCAACCCCTAGAACTCCTCAGCATAATGGAGTTGTGGAAAGGAAAAAATAAAATATTTCAGGAAGAATCTAGGATAATGATGAAGGAAGCTAATCTTTCAGATGTCTATTGGAGAGAATCAATTCATACTGTAGCCTTGTAACAACCTTGGTGTTCTAAAAAACAAAATCAATGTTTTCACCTCAAGTGAATAAACCATGATGTCATAACATAGCAATAAAAAAAAAAAAATCTTTCCATAATGTAAATTACATGCACATTTGAAATGAACACTATTTCAAACTTCCTTTGCATTCCATTGTAGTTTCACAAATATTTCTCCAACATAGATTTCATATTGAATAAACTCAAGTTTATCATTCATGATTACATCCTTCCATATAAATGGGTACACAGTACACACATAGCTCTTTTGAGCTTCGTCTAGCAATAGATATACAAATTAGTCCCGATGTTGTCGCAATGGTGCATACCTTCTGGATGTCCTCACTCCTTGGTGAATACACTCCAATTGTCCCCATTGCTAGCACAAACATCCACAAACCTCTATTCTCAACTGATGAGGAGAAGCATCACTCAAGCACTTTTCCACCAACCATGGACTCAAATGCGGTCCCCCACACATCTTTCACATATGACAAGATGGCCCTACCCTTCGACAAAGACATTGGTTGGTAAACCTCATAACAATAGTCTATCTGAGCTTAGCGTTGTGTCCTACAAACCAAAACCTAATCATACGGTCGTATCCCCTACGGGTATGAAACTCTTGAACTAGAATGCATAAAAGGAACATCGTGAATTGACAGTGTAAATAGTGGCAACTTACACTACTTTGGCCAAAGTATTCTCACCCAGTACTTTAAGTGACAATCTTCCTATTCACATACACTTCTATAGATCGATTTGGATTATGACCATTCATATACTATGCTTAGGTAATTTCCTTCCATAGGTAATCCCTAACCTCATAAATAACCTAATCCCCTTTTCCCAAAACATAATGGTGTTTCCACCAATAAAGCCTAAGCATAAGTTACCCCCTTCAATGGATATTTCAATCCTAGGTATAACATATGAGATTTTCTAGTCTATACATTAACTTTGCATAAACAAGCTATTTGCTTCAAAAGACAACCTAGTCTCAAGTATAACTTTATAATATAGAGTATAGCTACATAAGCTTCATCTACTCATAGATTAAATATTCATAAGTAACTGACTCCAATCAGTAATATATCACATTAATAAGTGATTCTCATCAAGAGTATATTCACATCAATGAATGACCTGAATCGAAGAATATTCATATCAATTGATGATTCCATTCGAGGGCGTGATCTCCTTAACTAAAAATTTTAAACAAAGAGTCTATTCTTGTCAATACTATAACTTCATATTAAGAGTGTAATGCCACTAATCAAGTAGCAGATCTAACTCACTAGGTAATTCCCACCTATGATTCCAAACATATAGAATTCCATAAACTCAAGTGATTTAGCTTAATCACAAATGTGAGTTTTAACCTTGATACATCCTAATCTTAGGATAGAGTCATAAACCAATAACTAGTTTGACTATATAGGTTAATTATAATGCCCCTCATAAAAAAGTTAGCTTTAAATCATAAATTTTATTTCTACCAAAAAACTTAGAAATGAGCAAATCGGGTATGAGAGAAAAAGCGTTAAATCACCCCAAATTGATATTAAATCAATAGAAACTGATATTGAATGTTCCAATACACATTTGAACATGGAATTTGCATCAATTTTCTATTGGTAATAACATCCAATAGCAATACACAGCTTGTGCACCAAACCCAAAAGAAACTACAAACTAGAAGCTACTGTTGAAACCCAAATCACAACAAACAACTCCAAAATAAAATATGTTATGGACAAAAAAGTACATGAGAATAATGTTCTATATGCACATATATTTTCTACTAACAACAAAAAACCAAACTGATATAATAAGTTACTAAACATTCAGCACTGTTGTAACTTTTGGATGAAATTGCCACTAGAGACTTATAAACACACTGCCTGCAAGTCTCTATCTCCCTAGTTTATCAACCTGGAAGATTACTCCAATTGTTTCTTAGCCTCTAAAGAAGAAAGCGTAAACCTGTAAAATGCATAAAGATCCTTCTACATGCAAAATGACCAATATTTATAAACTTTTCATCATTTGGAAACTTCTTTCAAACATTGGATTCACGTCCAAATATTCCTCCCCAAATTTAGGCACTTACAAAAGTCATAAAATGCATTATAACACCTCTAAACTTAGCCTTTCATATTATACCACTTACAAGGCATCTTTTGACAACTCAAAATACATTTTTTGAGGCACTTACATGAGGTTAAAGTGTTTTTTCTAAAACTCACGACCCACCTATGTTGGCACCGCTAAATAATTAATATTTATTTGTCTTTTAAATAAAAATTTCACGAGGACAATATAAGTATTAAATAATATTATATTCCAATGTTGTCTTGATACCTTCGACTTACTATTTTTGGATAATGAAAACTTACTATTTTTAGTAAGTTCTATTTTTGAAAAAAGGGACATGACAAGTCCTCCCTTCCAAAAATTGCTTTCCCTCAAGAAAATACAACCATAATGCTCCAGAATCCTTTTTCTACAATGATAAAACATGCCAAAATGAATATTAAGTCATGATCTTGTACTTGTGAAGAGTTACAATCTTTGCCAAAGAGTATTGTGCAAAACTAAGGACTCAGATTCCTTTGTTCCAATGCTATGAATCCAACAACTAAATCTATACAATACAGGCTCTTTTATGTGTAAGTAAATGATGCATTCATTCTCATACTCCAATTGAAATTCATCTTCCCATAAAGGTTTAGTAAGCTTGCCAAATGCACTACCATGTGATGAATCAATCTTGTAACTTTTGAACTTTCTCCGAATGATACAAATCTGGTTTTTTCTTCTTGTAGGTCTGATATATGATTGAATGAACTCACCAGTAAAAAAAATGAAATTGGGAATGGACACTTTTCTTACCTCCACAATACTAAAATATTCAGTGTAGGAATGTGTAGCAAAAAGCCCATACTTTACCTTAACTTGAGAGATATTAATTTCAGCTTCATAGACTGATTTGAGATAGAAAAATTATAGTAGAGGAGTGGAAATTATCATCATACAAAAAAAACATACATAGAATAATCCTTCCAAGTTTGAGTTTGCAAGCAACAATCCATCTATACTAAAATTGTTGTTCTTTTTGAGACTATCTACAAGCACAAACTTATCACCCCATTTATGTGACTTATCACTCTAAATATTTTTCCAAGGAATACAATACATTTTCAGGTACACATAAGAAAGAAACATATTATAATCCCCAATACATACAAATCCTATCAAATACTCATAGAATCTCCAAATCACACAATTTTTCCAATATTGTTCTGCTCCAAGTTGAGAAACCAAAGCCACAACTTCTGAAGCTAATATGAATTGGAAAAATAACAATATGAAATGATCTACCAAAGCATAAAATTGATCTACAACAGTAGCACACTCCCCAATACACCATTCACCCATAAATCTTCACACAACTTCATAGGATACCTACAGACAACACACACATACTGCACTACAAGAGAAAATTCCTTGTATCTTCTCCAAATAAGTGTTATTATAGGTGGATTAGTGCTCTCTAATATTTTAAATTTCTTCTAACATCATCAAGTAAGGATTATTCCCCCAAACACACTAATCTATAGTCATTCATAACTGAATTTACTAAATTCAACAACATGTAATTGATGTAACAACTACCAAAATGACAAACCTGAGTAATAATCATTAGTATGTCTAATGTTGAATTAGTGGAAAGCTATGTGAGGTTTGAAAATATCTTCACCAACATCTACACACCTCTGAAATTCTTCAAAATCAAAAACCCATGGATTATTTTCTTTGGCAGTTTAAATGGTTTGGAGAAGAATTTGAAACCATTTCTTGAAACTTCACTCTCCATTCTTTCAAACTTCATGGAGCTCCTCCTTTTAAAAACAACCATAACAACTCCATTCCATATATCATATCCCATAGACAAATATGGTAAGAAATTTGAAATAAAAAGTACATAGCATGATATGGATATCTTCACAAACTTAACCCAAGCTCCTTGTGTTGTTTCCATCAATGTTGTAGCTTCTTTATTTGTTTGAATTGAAAGTATTACAAATGGGCCACTAAAATGCATGATATTAAAATAATTACCACTTCCCTTGAGTTTATTCCACCATTGTACCTTCTCATGTGAATAGACCTTAATGGAGACATCTTGTAATTCCTCCTCATAAACACATAGTGTAGCATATGTCAACTTCATGCTCTCAAGTTGAATGGAGCCCATCATTTATGTTAAGGAAGCCCAAATATCATCCTTTGAAACATCATATCCTTCCACAAATGGATTTGAAAGGAAAAACACATGACATGAGTTGTTTACCTTTTCAATCCCTTCCAAAGATTCTTTTGTTGTGTCCTCCTGAAAGCCTTGAATGTTATTGTCTTGGTCAAGCTATGTGGCATCATTCTTCCACATAGCTTCCAACTCTATGACATGTTGGATTCCTCTATCCAAGGGTATTCTTGGGAACATGATACTGAAAAATATGATATGCCGATTTGGAAACACTTGAAAATCAAAATGAAGAATATAATCCTTACCATAAAATGTGATAGCATTCATATCCTCCATCACAAAAAATATTATTATCCATGAAACCTGTCTCCTACAAGAAGTCTTCATATATGTTTCTACTCCCATTGTTTCCTTGAATACTCCTTCAAACACCATATTTTTCCCTTCACATGTTTTATTTATTATTCTAAAATGATGATTACGTAGAAACTCACACATGGAATGCAACCATTGCACTCACATAACTATTTGAATACTTGAAGAGTAGAATGCATTACATACCCAATGTTTTGGTATTGATATTTTTAATCTCCTTAGTGGTTGTATCAAATTAAAATTGCATTATCCATCATGCTTTTTTTGCACTACTCTGTCACCAACAACACCATGGCTGTCCTAATCCTCATGAACTTCTCCTTTACCCATTTTGTGGAAAACAAGGCTATTGTGTTTATGCTCACAACCAAGGATTATGTGTCTTTGATCAACATCAAAGCTGCTATATTTTGGGTCAGAATCAAAACTAAACAATAACAAATATGATTTGTATTCAACATCATCACCATACCTTTCAGTCTTAGCTTCCTCAATGTTATCCTCCTTGCATAACTCCTAAGATGAAACTGAAACAATATCGGAATGAAAGGGATATTCATTAAAGATATCAAGTTTCCACAATCCATCATGCTGTTCAAATTTAGTTTCCACAATCAAAACCGGAAACTAAATTTGAACAGGGATATTAATTCCAAAATATACCCTTAACATGCTTAGGTGTTGGCACACCTAGGTCCCAAGTAAAAGTGGGCTGATTACTGCAATCAAGGTGAAAGTATTCATTGTGCTTATCATTTTTTATTTCCTTTTTGAGAGAGTCATGCTCCAATTTACTTGAACTAAAATCTTCCTTTGTTGATTTAGGAGTTTTCGAGAAATTCATAATAAAACTATCATTCTCATAATGACGATCATTAGTAGGATAAGGTTGAGCTATAAAATCCATCATATTGGCCATCCTCACTTGGCACTAGCTCATTTTCCATGCTTACATTTTCCTGAAATGGAAGCTCACTAGAAAGAATTGAAATATTTTCTTTAATCAAATAATCGTTACCTTCAACCACTATGGCTTGGAGTGCATTTGGTTGAAATCTCTATTCCTTTTCCAAATCTGATTTTTCTTTATATTGCATCACCACCATCGCCTCCATATCTTGAATTTGTGTCTCAATTGTTTCTATCATCATCTCAAGTTTGTTATAATCTTTCAAACTTTTTTCTTCAAATATATCAACCAACCTTTTAGAAAATTCATCAAATGAATTTACTTGAATGTGATCTTGGGTATTCATACCTTGGTACCACCAATTATGAGTAACTCCTTCAAGGTGCAAGATCGCATACTGAATGGAAACTTTCTCCTCCATCAAAAGTTGGTGTTGAAGGTTTTACAATTTCTCTTCTACTATGTCTTGGGTGATGTTTGTAGCCCTTTTCAGTTGACATCCTTTGCATTAGAGTGACATAATCACTATATGGGACTAAAATTATAAATCCTTCATCTTGATTAACATAGGTTTATCTAATGGCTACTAGTTCTCTTGCCAAATCTTCCATAGGATCACCAACATCAACCATGTTTAAACTCCTCTTTCCTTTTTGAAAAATATGACCTTTAGGATGGAAATATCATGGCTCTGATAACACTGTAATTTCCCTCATAAAAAAAAAAAAATCTTTAAATCAAAAAACTTATTTCTACCAAAAAACTTATAAATGAGCAAATCGGGTATGAGAGAAAAAGCATTAAATCACCCAAATTGATATTAAATCAATAGAAACTTATATTCAATGTTCCAATACACATTTGAAAATGGAATTTTCATCAATTTTCTATTGGTAATAACATCCAATAGAAATACATAGTTGCTACACTAGACCCAAAAGAAACTACAAACTAGAAGCTACTGTTGAAACCCAAATCAAAACAAACAACTCCAAAATAAAAGTTGTTTTTATGAACAAATAAGTAAATGAGAATAATGTTCTATATGCACATATATTTTCTACTAAAAAAAAAAACCAAATTGATATAATAAAAGTCACTAAACAAACCAAACTACACTTCTCTTGCCAATTGTTTGACGAAATGCACACCCAAAACTTGAACATTCAACACTGTTGCAACTTTTGGATGAAATTGCCACTAGAGACCTGTAAATACACTCCCTGCAAGTCTCTATCTACCTAGTTTATCAGCCTAGAAGATTAGTCCTTCAACAATTTCTCAGCCTCTGAAGAAGAAAGCATAAACTTGTAAAATGCATAAAGATCCTTCTACGTGCAAAATGACCAATATTTATAGACTCTTGATCATTTGGAAACTTCTACCAAACATTGGATTCACGTCCAAATATTCTTCCCCAAATTTAGGCACTTACAAAAGTCATAAAATGCATTATAAAACCTCTAAACTTAGCCTTTCATATTATACCACTTACAAGGCATCTTTTGACAACTCACAATGCATTTTTTTAGGCACTTACATGAGGTTAAAGTGTTTTTTTCTAAAACTCACGACCCACCTATGTTGGCACCACTAACTAATTAATATTTATTTATCCTTTAGATAAAAATTACACTAGAGCAATATAAGTATTAAATAATATTATATTCCAATGTTGTCTTGATACCTTCGACTTACTATTTTTAGTAAGTTCTATTTTTGGAAAAAGGGACATGACATTAATCTATCCCATATATTTTGATCAAGACCAAACGATTAACCCAACCGAGTAGGTTATTGGCAACATACAGGTTTCAATGAGTCATCAAGTATGTATCCCAACCCAATAGGTAAATCTTAACCTAAGGCTTCATTCTTTAATCAAATAAACTTCTCAACCCTAATAGGTTATTCTAAACCTAGGGTTTCATTCAAGAGTGATGTATGATCAAGTGATCATTCAAGTAAAGATAATTGATGTGGTTTACATAAAATCACATCATATCTTTCATACCATCACTATGGCTATATAGCTAGACCTTTTCATCCCCAAGGTTTTCTAGCATAATTAGATAATAGTGCCAAGTTGCTTCATGAAATTGACATATTTCACATTATACACGTAGACTAAACTATCTATGTATAGATTATCAATATCTACTTCCCATATAGGGTAAATAGGAGTAATAAGACACTTACTTTAAGCTAATCCTATTTCATCATTCTTGGTAATGATACCAATGATAAGAAAGAACTCCTATTATCGAGTATATACAAACACTTGCATACAAAATCATAAAAGAACTTCTATTCCCTTTCATAAGAAAATACTATGATTCACTATTGCAAGAATCTCAAGCAATTATAAACAAAGAAATCAAGCTCATTTTTTCATAATAAGAGATAAATAAAAGGAGATTAGATCCTCATGCCTGTAATATGCTTAACCAATTGACTGACTTGATGCACAACCTTCTAACAACAACTTGCTAGCTTACTTTACCAACTCACACCAATTCCTCTCTATAGTCTCTTACTCAATACAACACTATACTCTCACAAAATGACTCTAGCTCTCAAAATAATTGCAATATAATAGAATTTTTAGATAAATAATGCATCCCAAATGAGAGAACTAGCCTCTCTACTTATACAGAAAATTGAGATATTGCAGCCTACAAAAAAGGCATGCTAGTCGACACCTTTCTTCATGCAGGTCGACTCACTTCATATAGCTAAAAGGTGGCATAAATTTGAGTGTAAAATCAACATAATATACTATAGATCGACCCTTTTCATTGACAACAAATAAAGACTAATTCAAATGTGCACATGCCTAAATGATGAAAATTGACTTGCATCTAGAATAGACTTCTATAGAATATAGAGTTTCCATATAATGGTGCCACCTTCATGAGTATGTGGGTTTGACTATTTCTCAACTTCACACGTTGTCTTGAAGACTTCTATCTATTTGGAACCAACATTTAAACTATTTTGACTTGGTCATTTCTCACACAATCGACACATATTAATAGTGTTGTTGTGTGCTTTGAATCAGCATGCCTCCTATCACAATCCCCATATGTTATCTCATGCATTCAATTATATTACATAACAGATTTAATATTAGTGTTCTATCGACTAATATCCATAATGCTAAATGCAGTTTATAATTAGTAAATTGTGTTGTCATGTATACCCTTGGTATAGCGAATCATATATTTGCGCAACACTTTCTACAATATGTATCTTTTTATTAGCTAAGTGCCAGTATAAACAACACATACTATATTATATATTCAACGATGTAAGTGTTATAAAATCTCCATGATATATTTGACTTCTTATACACTACCCTTGGTGGCTTAACACAGCCTCATGAAATATGGTTTATAACTTCTCTCACCATAATGCAAAGCTTTAATATTTCCATCGCTTTATACATTGGATAAAAGTGTTCTAAGTTTGAATAATTCACTGCTATAAAGATATGGATTCATTTCCATAGTATCGACTATGGTTCACTTCCCATATCGACCTTAATTATTTCACATTATTTGCATATGGTTCGACCTTTAATGGTTTTCATAACATATATACAAATCGGCCTCTATTTAATATAATTTTTTTTTTTTGGTGAAAGGCTAAAAGCCCATATATATATATTAATATATAATAAAAGTTACAAAATAAGCTTTACAATGGTTCTTGAGAACCAAGATTGCTATCATGTTTACTTGCTACAATGAAAATTGATAAAAAACCCTTAATGATCTATACTGCCACTGACTGTGAGTATCTACAATACCCCCGAATAAGAACATTAACTATAAACATTTACAGCTTAGTTTAGGTCTCGTAGCATATGGGACACCCAATTGACCAATCCTCGATGGTCTTTAGCATCAAAGTATGTGTTTCATAAATAGGTCCATCCTTTGTATTATCAGAAAGTCACCTTAGTCAGAGTTTTAGCTTATAATATCTTATGGGATCCGAACCTAATTTTAACCCGATTCCCCGATCACCTAATAGTCCAACCACCGGTACTAGTCATTCCTTTGAATTCCATCAAAGGGGGTCCTCAAAAGCCCGTAATATCGGCCAACATTGACAAATCCTTAGAGATGTAGGCTTAGATGTCGAGATCACCAACCTCACAAAGGCATATCGAGTGATAGGACCAATCGGGTTCGGCACCATATAAACAATATGTTGTATACACCCAATGTGTTGATATCACCGACCTCACAAAGGCTTATCAAGTGATAGGACCAATCGGGTTCGGTGCCATATGAACAATATGTTGTGTACACCCGATGTGCTAACAACCAAAAGCTCGATACTCCATATAGTAAGGATAAAAAGTAGGCGCCAAAGGAGCCGCCTGTGGAAACATGCATGAGGAAATAGAGGAATAAAGGATCCGACAACCAAAAGCCCGATATGTTATGTATGCCTGATGTGCTGAAAACCAAAAGCCTAATACTCCATATAACAAGGATCTGAAGTAGCCGACAAAGGAGCCACCTGATATCATGCTCGTGCTTTCCAATCTCAGATTATATTTTCTAAGCTTTCTCGATCTATAATTTCTTTCAAATCAAGAAAATCTTTTAGATCATCATTATTTTCCATTATTGTGACCTCTATTTTTTGACACCCCATATTTGCTAAATAATATGCAAGCTTGTTATATACATATACATATATCATTCAAAGCAATAAAGAAATGATCTATTTGATAATTGAACGATTACAACCAAGTGATATATTCATAATAATATCATATTTAAATAGCTTATATACACATAAGCATACTTATACATATATCAATATACTTGTATAGCTACTCATTGTGTCGATATATACACATGTATTGATATTTGTATATACTTATGTATTTATGCATATACTTATTGTACACACATATATACTCACTTATTCTAAAGATGGATGTATATTCATGCAATGCATATATACATATATACATTCATGTCTCTTTATCCTTTGATAACCCTGTGCTCATAAGCAATTTGTTCATAAGCATGCATAGGTGTGTATACCTAAGTACTCTCATGTATGTGTTACTCCATGTGTGTGGTCTATCATCGACATGCATTCACATACATATATATACATTCAATTTATATTCCACTCATCAATCAAGCATAGTAATATAAGGAAGAACTCATAGACATCAAACAGATAAAAATCTTCCAAGAATGCACTCAACAGTAATCAAGACCCTTACTAATGCAAACACATCATACTATTGGATGACTAACCGATTCCCAATACTATGACTTGACTCAACCATTCTATTGTGAGTGTGTGTGTGAGCTCAGATAGGCTTCATTTAGGGTTATCCGACCAATCACTTCTCCTGAGTGATACTTCCCCTCCCTTTGGAGGATTGAACCTATCCCTACAACCAGCTTAGCACATATGCAATGGTACTTAGACATTCATAATAAATCCATATGCATCATAATCTTTAGCATATTCATATAATAATGTATGTAAACATATTTACTCTTTCAAATCCAAATTAAGCATTTATCAACACTTTCACATATTACCTATTTCAGTATTCCATTCTTATATCAAAATCATGATTGCATTTGCCATCCTATTTACCCATGAAGGTAAAAGTAAATCAGTAATAAAAATACGGGGTGTGACAAGTCTACATTCTTAACAGAGGTCAAGTAAAAGAAAATAGTTCAAAGACTCCCTATGAGTTATGGTATGGTAAACCTCACACTGTGAAGAGTTTTTGGAAGAAAGTGTTATATCAGAAGAGATGAAGAAAACTTAGGAAAGCTTGATGCAATATCTAATGAAGGAAACTTCCTTGTATACTCTAGAAGAAGTAAATCCTACCAATGCTACAATAAAACATTGAAGAAGATTGTTGAGAGTGCAAGTGTTAAAGTGGATGAAGAACCACATCAAATTTTAGTATTGATAGAAGGGTATGAATCTGATGAATCCCCTTACAGTGAAGAAGAAAAGGATGAATATAAAGGAAAAGATTTGGCAGTTGAAGAGGAATAAGCTCTAAAAAAGAATCTTAAGACTCCTAAGTATGTGTAGAAGAATCATTCAAAAGATCATATCATTGGAGATAAGAGAAAAGGTGTGTTGATAAGAAGAAAAGTTGCTATGATAGGAGAAAAAGTAAATTTTTGTTTACTTTTTGAAGTAGAACCAAAAATAGTGACTGAGGCATGCAAAGATGAGAATTGGATCAAAGCAATGAAGGAAGAGTTAGAACAGATAGAGAAAAATCTGACTTGTGAATTGGTCCCAAGACTGGAAAATAAGAATGTGATTGGTACCAAGTGGGTATTCCGGAACAAGTTGAATGAAGATGGAAAAGTTGTCAGGAACAAGGCTAGACTTGTGTGTAAGGGTTACTCACAGGTTGAAGGTATAGATTTTGAGGAAACTTTTTCTCTAATTGTAAGAATGGAAGCTATCAAGATGTTTTTAGCTTTTGTAGCACATAAATATTTCAAAGTATATCAGATGGATGTGAAGTCTACATTCTTGAATGGTGAATTGGAATAAGAGATATACATAAAACAACCAAAATGTTTTCAGTTGTCAGAAGATACAAATATGGTCTATAGATTGAAGAAAGCATTGTATGGATTAAAGCAAGCTCCTAGAGCTTGGTATGCAAGGTTAGATAAGTACTTGTAGAAAATGATTCAAAAAAGGTACTGCAGATAGCAATTTTTATTTCAAAGTTGAAGGAGAAAAAATATTAATTGTGGTGATATATGTTGATGACATAATATTTTGGGGAAATGAAGGCATGTGCAAAATATTTACAGAGGAAATGCATAAAGAATTTGAAATATTAATGTGTGGGGAGATGAATTTCTTCCTTGTCTTGTAGATCAGTCAATCAAAGAAATGTATATTCATATCATAATCTAAGTATATTAAGGAAATGTTGAAGAAGTTTGGAATGGATGACTCTAAACCAATATGTACTCCTATGGTTACTAGTCATAAGTTGAGAAAGAATGATGAATCTCCTAAGATAGATCAAAGCAAGTATAGATCAATGATTGGTGGAATTTTGTACATTACTACTACTAGATCAAATATCATGCATTCAGTTTGACTTGTTGCTATATTTCAAGAAGATCTTAAAGAATCTCACGTTGCAGCATTGAAGAGGATATTTAGATATTTGAAGGGAAATTAAGATTATGGTTTGTGGTATCCCAAGGATACTAACTTCTCCTTGAGTGCATATACAGATGTAGATTAGGTTGCATGTACAAATGAAAAGAAAACTAGAAGTGGTGGTGCTTTCTTTCTTGGAAGCAGGTTGGTTTCATGGTTAAGTAAGAATCAGGATTAAGTGTCATTATCTATTGTAGAACCAAAATATATTACAGCAACATCATGTTGTACATGGGTATTGTGGATAAAGCAAACAATGAAGGATATCGAAGTTTCATATGATGAGCCTATTCCTATCATGTGTGACAATACAAGTGCAATCAATATTTCAAAGAATTTGATAATGCATTCAAGAAAAAATATATCTCAATCTAGTATCACTTCTTGAGAGAGAAATTTGTAAAGAATGAGGTGAAGTTGAAGTATGTGCCTATTAAGGATTAGATTGTTGATATTTTCACAAAGGCTCTTCCAAAAGATATTTTTGAGTATCTCTGGGAGAAGTTAGGGATTATTGCCCCTCCTTATTTCAACTAGATGCACAAGTGTGCACATCTATCTGGGAAGAATTTCAAGATAAATTCTTGGTCCCAGACTGATGTTGAAGGCTACCTCTTAGGGGGAGTAGGTAGTAATGCTTGATAGATAGTTTAGAAAATTGTAGTTTCTTGTTGGTGTTGCAAGTAGTGTATGTAGATAAGGTGCAAGTGTTGAACTCTAAATGTTTTCAAAGGGGGAGAGAAAATGTTTCAATGCGAGAAAAAGAGTTGGATGAGTCTATGGCCCTTTTCTATTGATGTCAAAAGGGGAGAGAGGATTTGAAAACATAGAGAAAAGTTAACATGGTTGAAAAACCATAAGGGGAGAAAAAAACATGGAAAGATTTGAAAAAGTGAATATGGTCTGAAGACCATATGGGGAGAGAGTATGGAAAAGTATTGTATCAGGAGAAAAGGAGGAGAGTGATCTAGAAAGAAAGTATTTCAGGAAGAAGTCTATGAAGAAAGAGGATGAAGAATAAAGTTTTGTCCCTATCAGGGGGAGTACTACTTATTGCATTATTGTTGTTGGTTGCTTTTGTTGTTGATGGTTTTTCAGAAAGCAGGTGTTGCAATCAATGACAAAGGGAGAGATTGTTTGAATTTGGAGATTTTGGAAGCTCAAGTTGTTTATGAGGTACTTGGGTGTTGTCATTGATGTCAACCCCTAGTAGTGGAGTTATTGGAAGCTTGGATTTGCTAGTATTGTTGTCAACACATGTTGGTTTTGTCATTGATAGTTGCAGAGGTTGTTGGCCTGACTTGTGTTCGAGGAGATTGTTGTAGTTGGAAAGTGTTGCAAATACTATAGATGTTTTGCAAATGTTGGTAATGTTGTTGATGAAGTTAGTGCACTTGATTTCCAAGTGTTTTTGAGATAATTTGAATAACAGAGAGTTTAGTGGGACTAAGTGGTGTCTAATTTTTTTCTCTGCATTTATTCACGGTTGAAGACATGCTCATGCAGTTTAGACGTAATGATCTTATAGGTGTTTGGAGGTGTCATATCCATAGTTTTAGGTTTTGGATCATACTGCAGTGGAAGATGTGTTCGATAGTATGTTGGTATAGTAAAATAGGGTATCTGGAAGAAAGGAGATTGCTTTGCATTTCTCCACAATGAAGGTTCTAGTGTTGTGAATTTGGGAACATGCTTAAATAATGTTTGTATCTACCTTCCTTTGAATTTTTAGGTGTTGAGTTGTTTTCCAAAGTTGTCTGGTGTGTTGAATGTCTATGCCAGTATGTTTGGTTGCACAACTTGAAGGTGTTCTTGAGTTTCAAGTGGTTGTAGTAGATGTCTAGAATATTTATGATGATGCTAGAATATTATGAGATGTATGGATATTTTGGAATTTTTTTGTGTGGTCCGTGAGATGTTTCCAAACCTTGAGAGGTTTGTTTGGAGTCACTTGTTAGTGTTAGTACTGGTTTGGCCGACCTAGCGGGATAGTGCTAATTGTGGTGGATAATTATTGTTTGAGGAAGTTTTGATAAATATGTTGGTTTAGATATGGGTCCCAATTAAGTAGTGGCATGATTTGGCTTCACTTCTTTATATTGTGGAAGTGTTTGGTTCTGACCTATTTGGTGTTGCACGATAAAGGTGTATACATTTCCTTAAGGCTGGCCTAATTGAGATTGTTTTAGATCACAAAGGGTATAAATGCAAGGAGAATTTTTGTGTGGATGAAGTGTAGAGTGTGTGATGTGAAAGATGCAAAATTTATCAAGTGTGGTGATCTGAGTGTGAGCCTTAATTCCTATGACTTCCTAATGCAGTGTGTAGAAGGTGTCTACATTTCAATCTGTTTGATGAGTTGTTTTTGCTTCAATGGAACTATACCTTCGACAATGAGAGATGCATTGTTAGTAGTTCAAATTAGCAGTGATCCACCCCTTCTTCTATTCTTCTTTCTTCTAGATAGTTAGTCCTTTGTAGTGAGCCACTGATAGTGGACCTTTCTTTATATTTTTGGGTAGTGAGCCCTTGGCAATGAGCCTTATTGTATTCAATGTTGCAATTCATACATTAGTGAGCTAATCCTCATCATGGTTTTTCCCTTCTTGGGTTTTTCACATAAATCTAGTGTTCTTATGTGTTTGGATGTGTTTGGATTTGTTTGGATGTGTTTGCATTACTATTTCATATGTTTACATTTTGTTAATGCATGATAAGAGTTTAATGGTGGATAAGGGTTTAAGGTCTAGTGTAGATCTAAATGTTAAAGAGGGATTTTAATGTTTTAAAGTATACAAATGATTCACCCCCCCTCTCAATTGTACTTTGCATCTAACACAACTACTATGTCTAACAAACCACAATCCAACAAGGTCCTACTCAAGGATTGCCTCAATGGATAGGAACTCCATTTAGATATTGACACAACCAATGATAAGGCACACAAGCCTACCAACCCTTCCTCAACACAAGACTAGAGGAAACACTACATCACCTCCATGCTCAAAAAGAGCATGCCTCACTTCCAATTATGGCACACTCACAAGGTTTCTTACAGGAAAGAAACTAGGAAACTATATCTAAAAGGCATAAGCACTCCCAACAATGAGGCTTAACAACCCAAAACACACACTACAACTACTAAGGAAGCATCTAAACACAAGCATAAGAGAAAAAAACAAATCTTCACTATCATGGCGCTGACTATTACCCTCTTAAGGGTTAAACAACCCAACAAGATCAGTAAATCACAATCAGAAATGGAACCGATAGCCACTATAAGTTCAATCACTAAGTATTCCCCAAGAGAATACTCAAGATAACTAATTCATCAAACTAGAACTATATCTTCTTCTAGCCTTAAGCTAGGAACACCACTAACAACCAAGGAGAGACTCCTCAAACCACTAGGACAACCTCAACTAGCATCTTAACAAGGGTAGACACATATAATATAATAAAACAACACAACAATATGTGTTGAAGCACTTACCAACACACCTACATACCCTACACAATGTCAAACATACATGTATCTATGGAAATTGCATCCCAAATGACTCAATGTGCATCTTGGTTCTTATCAAACAACATGGTTAAACAAAGAAAAATAGGAACCCTAGGTCTAATGTGTAAACCTAGGATTCACATTTGGCGTTTTGGGTATTTTTTATATTGTTTCATTAAGATGGAGATCAAAAAGGTGTTTATATTGCCTTTCATCCATGAAGGTGAGCCAATTAGACCTGGATCTGCATCTTTTAGGGTCCTACTCAATGAATTGGAATTGAATGAGATAGATTAACCTAATTAGGCTATATGACCTAATATGTAAAATACAATAATCTGAAAATTAACAGACTGAAATAGTATCTTGTAGGTAGATCTGGGAAGTGTAGAGGACTATGTACCTATCCTGAAAAGTTGGTTATGATCACTATATGAGGATAGAGTTTCCCTAGGGCATATGGGTCCTTGTATGCCTCTTATGATCTATTTTTGAGGTACTCTAATGAAATATTTGAGCTTCTGATTCTCATTTGTAGAGGCGTCAGAACACCATCAGATAATTTTGTGTTTTCATGAGTTGACAAGGTGTAGGGCTTCAAATGCAACAATGAACAATTTTTCTTCAAGCTTCCTTCAAGCCTCTTCAAACCTAAAATTTTCACATTCACAAAGAGAAGATGTGTTGTGCCATTTAGGGGTTTTCCTTAGTCAAGCCTTGTGTTAGTGTTTCCACTTCCACAATGGAAATGTCAATAATAAATGGTTAAATGATAAGAAGGAATGATAAAATCATAAAGTGCTACTACTCACCACCCTTCAATGGCTTCCTTGAAAGATTGAAATCATGCACATCACTTTAAGTTCTTGGATCTTTCTTGCTTGAATGCTTGAATTTCTTGGAGACCTACAACAAGGGTTAGCCTTCACAAATAATGATAACATAAACACGTATGAACTCACATAAGATTTGACATGATGTCAGGATATTGAATTGCTGCAATAGAGCTTTGAAATGTTGCTCTTGACTTGCTTGATAGTGCTCTTGATCATAAGTTCACCAATAGTTTTCTAGATCTCTCTTATTAGTTTTTAAATGGTGCAATGACTAGGTATTTATAGGAATTTCTCTAATTTCCCAAAAATGAAATCCCAATAGCCGACATTTGCAATTTGAATTTTGAATGTTAAAATGTCAACACCAACATATCCAAAGTTGGTCTGTAGAAAAATAGAGGGACCCATAAGCCCTAGGGTGGGTCTTGGCCCTATTTTCTAGGAAATTAAGTGTTGGGGTCAAAATATTAATTAAATGTATTTGTTCAATGCTTGAAATTTCTTGAAATGTGGTACAAATGGGCTATAGAAAGCATAATTTAGGAAATTAGGGACCCAATTAGGCTCAATAATTTAGGGGGAGAAAAACATAGTGTGAAATTTTCTAGGGTGATAATTTATGATGCTAAGACATTTAACCCCCAATTTACTGAGAGTATAAACTTACGCTTAGACTCACACTAAAGTAGAGAATCTATATCAAGAGGGGTTTGATTGTTCGAATGTTGAAAAGATAGGATGAATAAGGATCTAGAGGGAGTGCACAAGCCCTCAAGATCGAAGATCCCATGTTAAACCAACATAATTAGAAAGGAACACACATTAATGACATACAATAAGTCAACATACACAAACATACAATGTCAAAATAAAATGCAAAAAGGATGGTATGGATAATCATGGGCTAGCAAGCTATGTTATGCTATGATCCACACCAAAGGCGATCATGAATCACAAAATAGTAAAGTCCGATATTTCCAAGTGAATCAAAAATTGAAAGGCACACGAGCTAGTGAAGTTCGATATTCACTAGGTGAGCCCCCAAGATAAGGTAGAAAAATGAGAAACACACTAGGTCTAGTGAAGTTTGATATTCACCAGGCGTGCACACATTCCAACCATACCAAGAGTTATACTACCTGATAACTGTGATTAGGTACTACAAAAATGATCAGGATGATATGCCAATGCAACACGGAGCTCAACACTTGTGAACGAAGTGAAGAAAAAATGCTAATGTGAACACAGCACTAATTCCAACGTGTGTGAACAAAGTGAAAAAAATAATTTCAATGTATATACCCACCTTAAAGAAATTGTAAAACACCATGCTATAAGCAATTTCTTTAAGGTAGTAAAATGATAAATTTCATGCAATCAAAGATCACAAGAGCTTATTTGGAAAGCCTTATTCCAATGATATGTTTCCAAATAAAGCTACATCATGATAAGGGGTTTCCCCCAAATGGAATGCAACAAAGATTGACCACATAAGGTATCCACACATCTGGGATCAGTATACATCTTTGCTATAGTGATATAATAGAGCTCAAAATTGACATCATTCCCTAAATACTCATGGAACAATGAAAATAATTGAGGAATGACACATAGAGAGAGAAGACACAAACTTTTGGGTCAACATGGAAGATACCTAAATGTCTCAACTCCTTGCATCATCTCCAAAAGGAAAAAATGAGACAAAAAGAATGAAATTTATGACATATAAAATAATAGAGATACAAATAGAAGAATGTCATGACAGGCACATTTCCTTTGTATCCTTGTGCCAATGGAGCCACAAGGGTCATCCAAAGAAAACTCACAAACACAAAGGCATTCCAAGTAGCACAACATGAGATATCACATCACGTGCAAGAAAACACAAAGAACACATGAAAAAAACATAAAGGAGCACTACATATTCGAGCTGACCTAAAGCAGGCTGTCCACATCCCAATGTTGCTCATCATATAGGGAGGGAAAAAAACTAGCTAAGGTTAATATAGCAAGTGTTGTACTAGGAACATATCTAACTTTAGCATGTGGTGAGTCACTCTCATCAAGAGAATCATCACATTTACCCCCATCTAAATTCATTTTCTTTGAAAACAACACATTAATCTCATTATGGACTTGTTCATCAATTTTAGCATGTTCATATTCATCATCCAAATTAATCACAATGGGAGTTTTATGACAATGTATGTTGTATGTTTTTATTTCACTTCTTTCTTTGGTTCTATGTCTTTTTTTGGTGAAAGTTGTAATTATTATTGAGATATTTGCATTTAAGTGTTGTCCATTATCATGCACTATTTTATTATGTTATTCCAATTGACAAGCGATAGTATGACACATATGCATGCGCTCTGTAGAATTTTGGTTTTTTCTTGCACGATTTTCAATTTGTGATGGGGTAGGAGTGGGTTTCTCGATCATTGGTCTTGATGCAAGAGCATATCTGGTTGTAAAGAAATTATGTATCAACCCAAAAAAAAAAAAAATTCTTGCATTTCAATCTATAAAAGTTTCAACATTTCATTCCGCATTTCACCACATTATTGTGTCTTAGCTCATGGAGTAGGATATAGCATCTAAATGACATAATCTATAATAGATCTAGTTTTTAGATCATTTGCATTTGTCTACTAAAAGCTATCACTCTCATAATTTTACTGTAATTCACAATTAGAGCATTTGGGGCCAACCTGATCCAGATTTCTTAGTGTGGACCTATTCAAAAATGTGAAGAGCTTAATGGGAAATCATACAAGCATTTTGGGTCCAATGGGATCTATCTTGGAGATTTGTAATTTATTTTATTTCGTGAGCAATTTCCTTTTGATGTTTTGAGGCCAACCTCCACAATAATCATTCATTGGGTTTTGTAAACCCTTATAGTCAACACAAACCTTTTTTGGAGTTGGAGAATCATATTTAAGATAATTTTCAATGCATTGTAATCATTCATCAGTAGAATAGTTAGTGTAGACACCCGAAATAAAATTTAATTAAATAAATATTTTTTATTTATTTAATTTAACCTATGTCACTTATCCTAATAATTAATTAAATACATATTTATTATTTAATTAATTAATTTCCCCATTATCCTTACATTCCACCACCTTTGATTAAATAAATCAATATTTATTTAATTAAAGCTCACCTTTATCCATATTCCTCTAAAATACCCTAACCTCTCTTAAGTTAATCAATCCTTGATTAATTAACTTTATCTTCATCCTAATCATTATTATCCCATTCTCCAACTTTTAACTCCACCCAAGTTAATAAACTCTTGGTTTATTAACTCAACCCATCCTCATTAAATCAATTAATCCTTGATTAATTGATCTAACTTTCATCCCTAATCCTCATTACCATCATTTCCTAATTTTAAATTCCTACATCTCACCTACCCCCACTAACCTCTTACACAATCCGTCCTATCTCTTACACAAATTTAATACCTCTCTTCCTAATGTGTGCTCACACATGTGTGAGGATACCTCCCCACCCATTTCCATGTTGTGCAACTTCTCACAAGGCTAACCATTCTTCATTCCTTGATCCAAACCCTATCCTTCTTTCAATCACAACCCTCAATCAACAATCAATCCTAACCCTTGATTCCTCTCATCAAAATTATATATAATGAGGCCTTCGCTCTCATTCTTGACATCCATATTATCCATATCCTCATGTTGACGAAATTTCCATCAAATCCATCTCTATCCTACCATCATGCTACCAAAATATTGAGCAACCACATCCATTCCAATCACTTGAGAAAATATGCAAGATATGGTGCAATCTTGTGAGCTCAATCCATGAAGAGGAGAAGACTATGAAGGTATAAATATTATTTATGCATTTCATTTAAGCTTTTCATCTATTTCACTTCATATTCCTCTTTTCCCATCTTCAGACAAGATTTTCATTATTAGAGTTTAGAAGATTTGCATATCCCCATTGAGGGACTGTAATAAGGCCTTTGGCTAGTTGTAATTTTGAATTCCCTTACAGCAGGCCTATGAGCCTTGATTATTCACCCATGAGGCATATGATGCATGTAAGATTTCCAATTCAATAAAGATTCATATTTTTAGAATATTTTCATTGTGTTATTTATGTTGTGTTGACTCTAAGTTGCACATCTTGGACAATTCTTTCTGAACACTACATCTATGACTGTACCAAGTGGTATCAAAGTGAGTTTGTGAGTGTTAAATTCCTCCCTTCTGGTGAACACATCATTGAACTGAGGTAGTTGAAACCCTTGTAGCCAAATCATCGAATTGAGGCAATTGCACCAAATTCGAGAGGAGACATGCCATGAAGGAGAGTGCCTACTATAGAAAATGACGGTAGAAGAATGGATGAAATGTTGGAAATGTTGTGAAAAATGTGAGTTTGATTAGATGTAGTAGAAGAGGATAGAAGGTGAGGCCTAAACCCTAAGCATGAGGATGAAAGTTAAGATGAAGAAAATCATGTTGCGAATAAAATTGAAGAAACCCTAGATTATGAAGAAGAAAAATCAGATCAAATGAAGATGTTGAAGGCTATTTAAAAAATTGGTAAGCGACCTAGAGTTAAAATTCAAAATTACGTAGGAAATTTAAACCCTAAATAACTAATTGATTAGATCAATGAAATGGAAGAATACTTTGAATATGAAGAAATTGAATATTAAGGTATGAATTATTAAGGTCATAATAAATTTAAACCATAGAAATTTCCACCGCAGTGATAGAGGAGGTCATAATTCATACCTTAATAATGGATACCAGAGAGATGAAGGGAGATCTGAGAGAAGGCCATTCACATGAACCTATTTCAACTGTGGAGGTGAAGGACATAGAGCATTTGAATTCCATCAAGGAAATATCAAAAAGAAAATTGAGCATACCAAAAGAGCAAGCTTATATGGATGAAGAACCTATTGAGCCTCCTAATTCAGTTGGGAAACCTGAGAAAGATGAATCATTGATGATGAGGAGAGCTTTGAAGTATGAAGAGGCAATTGTAAAACCACCGCAAAGGAAGAGTTTGTTTAGAACTAGATGTAAGTCTAGAGGAAAGGTATTTAAAGTTATCATTGATGGTGGTAGCACTAATAATCTAGTTTTAGAAGAGATGGTAGCCAAGTTGTATTTTAAGAGATTGAAACATCCAAACCCCTATAGGACAACATGGATTCAAAATGAACATAAGATATTGGTGAATGAGCAATGTTTGGCGAAATTTCATATAGGATCATATAGGGATGAAGTATTGTGTGATATTATGCCTATGGATGCATGTCATTTACTGTTAAGAAGACCATGGAAATATGATAAAAAAGTAATTCATAATGGAAGAAGGAATACCTATACTATAACTTCAAATGGTAAAAGAATTAAGTTGATACCTTTGGAGGAAAAAGATAAAACTAAAGTTTGTACCATTGCCAAACTATGTTTAGTAGATGGAAGGAAATTTCTAGATGGATTGAGGCATGAGAATATGTGTTTTACATTGATTCAAAAGAAGGGTGAATGTAGAATTGTAGAGGTAGTAGAATTGTTAGCAAATTATGAAGATATCATATCAGAGAATGTACCAAAGGGATTACCTCTAGTCTTAAGCATCAATCATCACATAGACCTAATACCAGGAGCATTTTTTCCAAACAAGGCATCACATAGAATGACACTGACAGAGAATGTAGAGTTGAACCGGTAGATACAAGAGTTGTTGAAGAAAGGATTTATCAAAGAAAATTTAAGCCCATGTGTGGTACCTATTGTATTTGCACCAAAGAAATATGGAGAGTGGAGAATGTGTACAGATTCAAGAGAAATCAATAGGATCACTATCAAGTATATATTTCCATTCCTTAGGATGGATGACATTATGGACTATTTGAGTGGAGCAAAGTATTTCAAAAATATCAACCTAAAGAGTGGATACCATTAGATCAAAATCGGAGAAGGAGATGAATGGAAGACTACATTTAAGACCAATGAAGGATTGTATGAGTGGTTAGTAATGCCTTTTACATTGACCAATGCACTGAGCAATTTCATGAGGTTGATGAATGAGGTATTGAAGAAATTATTGGGTAAGTTTTTCATTGTTTACTTGCATGATATTCTTATTTTCAGTAAGACTAGAGAAGAACATTTGTGTCACATCAGACAAGTATTGCAGAGGTTGAGAGGGGAGAAGTTGTTGATTAATGTCAAGAAGTGTAGCTTTATGAAGAAAGAGTTGGTGTACTTGGGTTTTGTCATTTCTGCTGAAGGATTGAAGATGGATGTAATACCCCTCTGTTTTTCTCTTTGCTTCAAACAATGTTCTACCTTGCTTAGCTTTGTTTTTTGGTTGCACTTATACTTTGATATACTCTATGATACTTGTTTATTATTTGATTGCTATTTATAGAGCGATGTGGACTTTATGTTGTGATGTGATGTTACTCTCTTTGATGTTATTATTTGACATGCCTTTGATTAGCATTATGATTATTTTCAATAACATGGTTATTGCACATGAGTAGTTTATATATGTTAGAACTGTCAGTTTCGTGATACTGTATTGGTGAAGGGGGTGAAATTGCATCACTCGCTTGCGAGCGCCCTACAATTCTATGATTTCCTCTTCACAGTGTGTTCTATTATGATGTTTATATACATGTTCTATTTATGCATTATTTACAAGATTGCAGGTTCAAGACATCGACTCCACCTATCTTCACAAGTTTGAGCGTGTCGGCCCAACGGTTAAGTTGATTGGGAGATAGTAGGTAGGATACTTGTGTCAAGCCTTTACCCTAGTCTCAGTGTATCATTTGGTCTAGTCATTTTTTCTTGTTAAAAGTTGTTTGTTATTGCTTTGAATTATTATGTTAATATGCTTAAAAAGGGAATTTAATGAATTTAATCATTTAAAGTTCATTATTAGATTAATCTTATTTTAATGTTAGAATTTTTGAATTAATAAATTAATTAGTTTAATTTAATTGATAAATAGTTTAATCCTAGGATTATATTGTTTATTGATTAATTAAATTAGTTAATTAAGTTAAATTTGAAAGGGGAAATTTTTTGTAATTATTAAATATTTTAAATTTTAAATTTCTAGAGGATTTTATGCAAAATGGGTTGTTAGAGATATTTTGTGATTTTTAACATGTGTTAGAAGAATTAATAAGTTGGTTGGAAATTTATTCATGGGGAGAAGATTGTGGCTTGGATGGAAGAAGTTAGAAGCTTCTTCACGATAGAAGCACATGGATATTTTATGTGTTGGGAAATTGATTGAAAATAGGTCTTTCTGTGATTTGTTTGGGTTTTGGAAAATTTTGAAGAATTGTTGTAGAAAGAGATTTTGTGTTATTGAATTTTTAGAAAAAATTGTTCTTAGAAATTGTTGCTATGTTCGAGAAATTGTATTATTCTGAAGGAAGCTATTGTCTATCTGGGAAAATTGCTTGGATTTGTGGAGGAGGTGCTGCTTCATATTTACAAATTCACAGGCATTGGACTACATGTTTATTCTTTAGATTTTGTTAAGTTTTAAATTGAAACGCTTCTAGTTTAGATCTTCTCTGTAAAAGATTGCCTGTGAAAACTTGTAAGTTTGAGTTTTGTATTAAAAATTGTATTGTCGTAAATAAATTTCTCTATAGAACCATTTCCTCTATAGATTGAAATTCTGTGTGGAAAAACTTTAGCAAAATGGTAAATTTGTATTATAGTGAATTTAGGGAAACCCAAAAGAAAACACGTAGGGATCTGGAAGAAATTTAGTTTCTGTAGGAAAAAAATTCTCCTGTAGGTTGAAATCTTCTTAGGAAAATTCCTGTGAAATTAATTGTATGAATTTTATAGTTCTTCTTTTAAGATTCGTTTTCCAGATAGTTGTAAAAATAAAACCTCTATGTTTGATTTGGAAATTTCACCTGTAGAATTTTCTTTGTGAAATTTGGCTTCCCGTGATGTTGTAAAAATTTTCCTGTAGAATTCATTATGAAATTATTTTCTCCAATTTCAATATTTGTTCAATCAAATTTAAATAAATAAATAAATATATATATATACATACATATATACATACATATATACATACATATATATATATAAATATATATATATTTTTTCTTCTAGAAAAAATTATTAAACTTCTGTGTTTTGGTTATCGTCGTACGACGATTAGAAATCTGTAAATTCACTTTTATTGGGGGTTATGATTTTTTTGTTTGTTATATATAGTGGTGGGGAGGCTACGCTCTCCCCACAGTCACCTCAAGGGAGGCGTTGTGGGTAGGCAGTGTTACCTTCCCCACAGAGCCGCCCCTTGTATGAATGGGGGTTTGGTTGTGTTAAACACAACCCCCCCCCCCCATTATACCATAGATGCCTTCCTTTATGAAACTGCAAACTCTTACATGGAAAATTTCATCTATCGTACAGTTGCAAATTGTGTGAATGAAATTTGGATTCGAATTTAGTTTTATTTTAATACGTAATATTTTGTTATATAATATATATATATATTATATTTAATATATATGTATATATATGTGCAGTATATATTTATTAACAGTTTTTGTTAAATATTTATATTTATATATATATATATATATTTATTGTATATACACATTCACATATATATAATTGTATATTTAAACATATGATTATGTATATATTCATTGTATATATATATATATATATATATAATGATTTTATTTTAAAAAGAATGCATGCATATATGCACAAGTAGAGAAACTGGTTGATTTAATCTTTCTATGAAATTATTATTCTTTTAAAAGTAATCGAGGAAATTGACTTCCTGATAATTTAGAATTTCTCTTCTTTGACTGTGAAGAGGCTTTTATTTTAATTTATTTACTGGGACAATTATTTACTATAAATTCATTGTAGAAGGGAAATGGATTTAATATATCTAAAATTAGATTATTTCTTGTATGGTTTCCTTTACATATTATTTCCTTTGTTTATTTATTTTGGGAAATTGGTTTAGAATTGTTTAAGTCTTCCACTCGTAATATGGATTTGGGGGTTGTGGATTATTCTTGTGTCAACCTAATATATTACCCTTGGATTAGTGCATTTTCCATTGTTAGTGATCACCCGATTTCCATGAACAGGGAAGTGTTGGCCTAATGTCTTGAGTGGGGTAGTTGGTATTTTTGTAGTAGCACTAGTTTTCCTTGGGTAGTGGAATTGTTCCATGAGGTTGTCTTAGGGGACTGGCTTGCAATGAGCACCAGCACACAAAGTGGTGCCAAGATAACTCGTTGTAAGCTAGTTAATCTAGTTATAATATAATTATTTTTTTAGGGGATTGGGTAGTATTCAACACTTAATTGAGATTAATGTGCCTCGCTCATGGACCCTTGTGCTAGTATAAGCTTGGGATGAGATGAGAAGGCTTGGAATCTTATGATCAATATCCTTACTTCATGAAAGATATTTGATTCTACTTTGTACTACATGTGGGGTCGGGAGTTGTGACAGGCTACCAAGATATCCCAAGATGGGAGTCAAGGCCTAGGAAGACTTACCAGGATATCCATTTGAACATGGTGATGACACTCCTCCTAGGTCAACTATTTGTTAGCTCTGTGATATAAATGATTGTGCAACACTGGAAGCAATGCGACCCTTGTGAGTGATTCTTCATGTATTTGATTGAGTCAGTTTGTGGCAGCCTATGTCTAGAGGTAGTAGGTTCGGTCTTGTATCCTTGTTACTATCTCCTAGCATGGGGGGTGGGCCTTCGGGTACCACTTGGTTGGGAGGAACGTGCACCCTACACGGTTGGGTCCCCTTTATCTTCATATCGTGATGGCGAGATTTCTAGTTGGAGAGCTCGTGGATTCCAGCTTGTTATTGCATACTTTGTAATTTTTATAGATGTCTCTTGTATTTTATTACCCCTTAGTTGTATTCAAGATGGTTTCAATTATTATGTAACACATTTGTATGAACTACCCCATTCTGGGAATGAGTGATGTAAAATTTATTGATGAGTTAATGTTATATTGAAATCTTGATGTAAATCTTATCTTTATGATGTAATTTCATCTATGGAATGTATGAATGTTTATTTCCTTACGTAGTTAATCATTCTATTGATGTATTTATGTTTTATGTTTGGGTTTAAATGTAACCTTAGTCTTGTAGCCTTAGAGGATCTTGGAAATAGATAGTCAACTTACATGATTATTATACTTTTAAATAAATAAAAATATTATGCATTTTCATATATTATTGCAACTTCCTCTAGGGTTATGTGGCGAGGCATTACAATGGATCCTAAAAAGGTTAGAGCAATTTTTTATTAGCCTACATTGGTGAACATTGGAGAGGTAATATAATTCCATGGATTAGCTAGTTTCTACTAGAAGTTTATCAGAAGCTTCAATAACATTTGTACACCCATGATAGAAAAAATGAGAGGAGACAAGAAGGATTTTAAGTGTACATTATGAGCACAATTTTTTTTTGAATTTTTGAAGCAAAAGGAGACAGAACAACTAGTGTTAGCATTACCTGATTTTTAAAAAGTATTTCAACTTGATTGTGATGCAAGTGGAAATACAATAGGAGTGGTGTTGAGTCAAGAAGGAATACCCATAGCCTATTTCAGTGAGAAGTTGAATGATACCAGAAGAAGATATTTAGTTTATGATCAATAGTTTTATGCCATAATTCAAGCCTTGAAGAAGTGGAGACATTACTTGTTGCCTAAGGAGTTTGTGTTGTATATCGATCATCAACCTTTGCAGTATTTGAACAATCAAGGGAAGTTGAATCAGAGACATATGAGATGGGTTGAGTTATTGCAGAGTTATATATTTGTGTTGAAGCATAGGAGTGGCAAGTCAAACAAAGTTGCAGATGCATTGAGTAGGAGGAATTCACTGATAGAAATGAGGATAGAAGTATTGTGCTTTGAAGAATTGAAGAACATGTATAAGGATGATCCTAATTCTACTAAATCTTGGAGAGCATGTAAGGAACCAGTAGTGATAGACTAGAGCCAATGGTTGGACTATCTCATTTAGCAAGATATGTTGTTCAAAGGAAACTAGTTGTGTATTCTGAGGAGTTCAATGGGGGAAATTTTGATCAAGGAGAAATATAGTGGAGGATTAGCAGGACATTTTGGAGTTGATAAGATAGTAGCTTTGGTGAGTGTACTATTTTTACCCATAGATAAGTAAGGATGTCAAGAAATATGTTCAAAGTTGCATAATTTGTCAAGTAGAAAAAGGGAGTAGTCATAATACTGGATTGAAAAAAACTTTGATAGTATCGGAGAAACCTTGGGAAGACATAAGTATGGAATTCATATTGGGATTACCAAGAGCATAGAGGGGATATGATTCAATAATGGTAGTAGTAGACAGATTTTCTAAAATGGCACATTTCATTCCTTGCAAGAAGACTAATGATGTTGTGCATGTTGCTGATTTATTTTTCAAGGAGATTGTGAGACTGTAGGGATTACCTAAGAGTATAGTTCCAAATAGGGATACCAAATTCATTGGATATTGTTGTGCATTTTTTACACATGCCCCGTTGAAAGCAGGGACCCCCTCTTTTCCTTCTTATTTTTTTCTTTTGCACTGGCTTCACCCGTGCTCATTTTCTTTTGCTTTCACCTTCGTTTTTTGGCCTTTGTTCAACGTTGCCTTCAAAATTTTGATGCCTCTTGAAAATATTAAAAATTTCCTAAGTGTCCTTTTGTGGAATTTTTTATGTGGGTTACCATAGGCGAGAAGCCATCAGGAAAATGCCAGAGTCTTTTTGGTTGTTTGCAGGAATTTTAATGTGAAAATCCATATGTGGGAAGCCATTTGTGGAATTTCATTCAAACAGCATCATGGTATTTGGCACCCGCATCCTCCATCGTCACATAGCCTTGGCACATGCATTCTATTTCTCCACACCACCTTGTCATCTACACTACGGTTTTTCACAAATTAGGTTTTTTGTGAGGATCGAGAAACCTACTGCAATAAATTTGCTTGGGTCTATAAATAGGTGGTCTACTAGTTCATTCTCACCATTGTGAATTGATACATTGGAGCATCACTATTGTTCTCTCATGACCATTTGAGATCTTTTGGCGTTTGGATTCGGTTGGTTCTAACTTCATTTGTGGGTGAATTTCACTGGTATGTGATCCTTCAAGATTTCTAATTGAATTTTGTTGCAAATCTTAAAGGTTTCATTATAAACTTAGAAATTAAACATTTAAACCTCACATGAAGACTTCTTGTCAAAACTTTATTTTTATTTCAGCAAATTTTGTCTTCAAACCCATTGGCCTTTGCCTTGTCAAAACTTACATCATTTGGAAAGTATAAGTGCAGGACACACTTGAGTTTATGCAAGAATTTTAGTGCAATCACTCATGGCTCTCACAAGGCCACATCTCACATTCCCTTCGAGAAACTAGAAAATGATGAACTTAAGGTAAAATCAATTTCCCCCACGTGATTAAATTAATTAAGCCCAAATTTCGCTATGTATGGAGCTCATTATGGAAATTATGTTGTGAGAAGCCTAGTGCGGAAAGCCATTTTCACCAAGCCATTTTATGGCACCAACCCTATTCGCTTCCACCCACCTTGGCTTCCATGTTAGGGATTTTTTCATTAATCAAATGGGTTATAAAATAAACTTTAAATGCATTATCATGAATTTTATTTTCCCCCATGTGCCTAAAATGAAATTAACCCCAAAAACATTGTCTTTTTGCATTGTAGAGTTTGTGATGCGAGAAGCCTCTTGTGGAGGGCCATGTTGCTCACACCATTTTATGGAATATTCATTACCGACTTCTGACTACACAGCTTCCACATCAATTTTTTTTGCATGACCCAAAATGATAAATCCACCAAGCTAAAACACTTGAATGAATTTGCATGACTATTTTGCCACATGACAAATTACATTACCCTTGAAATTGCTAAGTGTTTTCTCATTGTGGAAAATCCATTGCAGGTTGCCATTCTAATGGCATCGACACCTACAACACCTACATCCTTCATCCCCACAAACATGTGGCACTCACAACTCCTCGGCCTGTAAAACCTCTAAACTCATAAAATGCTAGAAATTAACCCAAGATGTTGAGTTTGGTGTTTCCTTTCTAGTATTTGATGTATTTATGATGATTTTGGTATAAATTGATATGATTTTTTATCTTAATAACATCTCTCTTTTTCGCTTAATCAAATTCAACTCATTACGCATAGTTCTTGTAGGTTTTATGGAAAATTTTGAGAAAGCGAGAAAGAGTGCTAGAACAACAAAGATAAAAAAAGAGAAAGAAAAGATGAAGTACAAGTTTCATCGTGTGGAGGTCACCTCCAAAATTGCTTCAAATTAGGAAAAATTATCAGATACGGACCTTAGACACATCAATATTAATGAATATAGAGAGCATATCTTGGTTAAACCAAAGAATGACATGGTCAGAAGAATTAGAAAGAGTGGCATAGTGAATGTGGTAAGGTTCCCACCATCTTTTATCAACCCCGAACTCATTCACAAGTGTGGCAGTTCTATCGCTAGGATTATTGAAGGATTATAACTTCAGAGGGACAGTTCGTGGTTGATTTATCACCTTTGTCTATTGCTCATACTTTTGGGATTCCTTCTTGTGAGGAGATGGAAGTAACTGAGAGGTAATATGCTCTTAATATGTGGAAGACAAATTCCATAAGTTGTGACCAAGTAATCAATAAGAAATGGATGCATACTCCTCGTCCAAGTGCAGGAAAGCTTCCTAAGAAGCTTTACAGAAGTGATTTTGTGGAAGAGGTAAATGATTTGGTCACACTATTGAGCAGAATTACAGGACTTGCCATCTCTAATGTATTTGAGGAATGGATGTGCTACTTTATTGAAGAAATCTTGAGAGAAAATATCAAGTTTCGTTGGGCTAAGATAATTAGTGATAACATCAATGCACAGTTTGTCTCATTGAAAAAGACCTCAAAGTTCTACATGTCCTCTTATGTTGTTTACATATTGGTAGAAAACTTCCCACACAGGGGTCTGACATGCAAAGGGAACCTGGGGAGAGGACCTGATCAGAACATCATTTACAAATTCTACCCATAGCTCCAGTACAGAAAATTCAATTGAGTCTACAAGCGAGTAAGTGATGCTTTTATTGTGTACATTCTTAGATCGTTGTTAGGCGAATTCCAAAATAGAATGACATTCTGCACCAAAGCTATGATAAAGAACTTTGATTACAGGTTCATCCAATCCTCCGAGTTTAAATATTCAAAATTGAATGTTTCTTTTAGGCACCATATAGGTTGCCAAGGTATCCAATAGACTAAATGGTCTAACTTGAGTTGACACAACAATTGTACACCTTTCACGAACTACTACAATCTAGGCATCGAGCTGGGGTACCTTACCCCATGACACTGTGAATAGGAATGTATTCATTCCTAAAAAAAAATTTAGCAAATAATTCTAATAACGAGATTCAAAAGTATGGGCTCGTGTTCCACACTACCAGGGGAAGTATTGACCCCTAGGGAAAATTGAAGAAACAAGTTGGAAGGAAACATGCACTCAAGCCCCATTCAGAAGAATTTTGGGCTAACTATGAAAATGATCAAAAATTTAGAAAGAGACTCTACATGAAAAAGTCCTTGGAGCCGGTTAGAATCCTTGACATTTATACAATACCTAATCAAATGAAGGAGGATGACAACATATTGGACAAGGTTTACTTCAACAAAATAGACAAGGTCCCACTACCACTAATCGATTGGATGGAAGAAGAGGAAACTAACATTGGTGTGGTCACGCATCCAATGTTGTAAAGGACAAAACAATGGCTTGATGATCAAATTGCTCAATTGGAGCAACAAGGAGTAGAATTGACTTTCAATGAATGGGAGAAGGAAAAATATTTAGAGAGTGACAAAGGGGGCATAATAGAGGATGAGGCCAAACCAGGTTCATCAAGTAAAGATGTGTCATCTCCTCCTCCTCTCTCTCAAAAGAGGAAAGACACATCAGAGAGGCAACCCATCGACAAGCCTCGAGTATATGAAAGAAAGGTTTTGGAGGGATAGAGGCTTCTAAAGAAAGATAAGAAGGGAGAAATTTTCATAAAAAAACAATCAAAGAAGAGCCTTCTCCTCCTAAGGAGAATTTTCAAGCACAATCACCTACTGATCCACACTCACCACTACCATCCACTGCACCATCAGCTTTCACTCCACTTTTTCCACCCATATCCTCTCCACCCATTGTGGAAATCTTTGTCCACCTTCTATCTACCACTCTGTAACCACTTTGTTGATTGTAATTGAATCCTCTTCATATGCATCATCATCTCCATCTTCCTCTTTGCTTATGCCTTCTCAACCTATCTTTTCCACACTACCACCCACTATTCCTTTTGTTCCACCTATGTGAACAACCCTTCCATAGTCCTTTGTGGCATACTTGCAAAATATACCCCAAGGATTGTCAAAAACTTTGTTATCCCCAAAAGCAAGACTTCTCATGTATCCACTCATTGCCACTCTACCTACTCCTCCTCCTCCCTTGGAGCCACCAAGAATGGAGAACATAGAGAAGATCTGGAAGGAGATGTAGTAGAAATAAAATGAGAAGATCGAAGAGACAATTGATATTGGTGATGATTCTATGGCTCGAGAACATGAAGAATATTTTGAGGAGCCAAAGCAGGAGCTAAAAATTGTAGAAACTGATGAGGAAGCCTTTGATGACGAGGGAGGGCAAACTCCAAAAGGAGGAGAGTTGAGCAATACTTTCAAAGAGAAGCTACTTGAAGAGGTATCTAAGGAAGAGGAAGAAGATAGAGAGCAAGATAAAGATAAAAAGGAGGAGAAGCTCCATGAAGAAGAAGAAAAGAAAGAGGAAAAGGAAAAAGGAGTAGATATTAAATTTTCTAAAGTTGAGAACGTAATAGAAGAAGAAAACATGGGAGAGGAAGAAAAGACCATGGAAGATGCCCCAAAGGACAAAGATAAAGTGTAACAAGAAAAGAAAAAAGATAAGGTGTCATCCATAGAGCAAGAATAAGATCTTTCTTGGCTGGAACAACAGTTGAAGGATAAAGCCCCAATTGTATGAGATCCTAGGGCCCACTTCGAAGCAATTATGGCCCGTGTAGGACAAAAACCCAAGGATAGGAAGAAAGAAAAATTATTGTCACACATCATGATTGATGCTTCAGGTTCTTGTATTATGCACATAGCTACTTCAGGGTTGACAAGGATGATGCCATCATTCAAGCATTAGAATACTAGGTTGCATCCATCAATATCAGCCCAAGAAGTAAAATACAAAAGATTGAAAATTTTTAAGGGTTAGTATCAAACATATTCAATCAGATGGATAAGGACCAAGCCACCAAGAAGGAGTTAAAGGTTTAGGTGGATGGGTTAATTTCTTTTATTCAAAAAATTATTGCTTCTAGCAAAGAAGTTCCTGTCAAGACTTCCACCCTAGTAATTTTTTCAAAAGAAGAGGTAAGTAAAGTAGAGTGGATGAGAAGTTGGTAAGTCCACTTCTGATTGGATTAATCATGTAGCTACTATCAAGGATAAGGCTGTAAATGTTAGCAAGGAAATGCATAACCACTTCCAAATTTTCAAGATAGAGGTTGAGAAAGAAATTGAAGAGTGTCAATCATTCCTTGGGTACTATGATATGGCTTTCCCAAAGCTGTATGTAATTAATGGTTTATCTATAGAAATTTTCGAGTGGGAGCAGATATTAACCAAGGATGAGCTTAAGGAACCCGAGGTATGGCTATTTTCCATTAAATTTAGAAAGGAAGTTCTCACTAGGGTGCAACTAGAGCTGCAGTTTATTGATGAAAGAATTGCTAAATTAATGTTTGAATGTGATGAAATTTTAGAACTTTTGACTAGAGAATAAATGTATACAGCGAAACTAGATGCTATAATAATTAAACAGGCATGGAGGACTAATATATAGAAAGGAGCTACAAATAATTTGGACATGGGATTTTTGGATTTTTCTACTTGTGCATTTACAAGGTCAAAACAAATGGTATAGAGAAGACATTCATTTTTGGACCTGCACGTAAAGCTCATGGAGGTGTACAAATCAATTACCTTCAAAATCAATAGAACTCGGCTGCCTCCTCAGCAACAACTTTCAAAGCCTTTAGTCAATTTTGTTATGTATGTTCTAAAAGAGAAAAAAGATGGAAATGTTTTGATAGAAGACAAATATCTTTAATTTCTAACTACAAGATGAAAGTTGTTGCATCAAAGTGTGTGCACCCAACTTTTGGGGATTTTTTAGGATATTTCTGGAATATAAATGGGATAGGAATATTTTACAATCTCTTAAGTTCACATTTGAATAAATTTTATATTGGAGAATATTTTAAATACATTTAATGTATCCAAAACCCTAAGGGGCATTAAATCTTGGCTATTGAATTGGCTTTAATCATGTCCATTGGTTTGCATTGTAAAATCTATAAATATCAGCCTCCTCTCATTTGCAAAGAGAGAGAGAAAGAGAGATGAATTATTGTACAAGGCATTTTGAAGTAATCAAAGTGAAGGCATTGGAGTGTTGGTAAATTCCTTGTATTCTTTGGATGTATGCATGATTCTATTTTTTTAATTTTAATTTAAACATTATTAGTTTATGTTAAATTTCATTAATAGAAAAGTATTAGGATATTTGATGAACTTCTTGCTCATACCTTTTATAATTTTCTGATTGTAAGTTACTTTGCAAGGTTATTTTGAGCTAATTTTATGTTGTCAAGCTCAACTATGTATGTTTATGCACCTGTCTATGAATGTTATAGTCTGAAAAACTAAAGACACCTTTGAAGATTGCACTTATTATGTGATACTGTATATTTATCTTGGTTAAGAAAAGCTTAGTTTTGGGAGTTTTTTTATTTGAATCATCAGCCATTGTTTCAGCTATCTGTAGGTTTCAGATTTAGGATTTCTCTTGAACCCACATATTTTGATATTTTTTAAAATCTGTGTTAGTTTTAGGATAAAAGCATCACTTAAATTGTTGCATTTGATGATAATATCATTTCTATATTTCAGATCCAGAAAGTTTGATTAGGGTTCACATTTATCTTCAGACTTTACAAAACCCTTATTTTGAACCTTATAGCTTCTAGCCTTGTTTTTTCATAAATTCCCTTTGTGATTACCAGCAAATCACATCACTACTAAGTTGTTTTTGCATTGTCAAGACCTAACTTTATAAACCTTGAGGTTATTTTTTGAAGTTTGTCTGAAGAGAGTCACCTTTCAAGAGAGATAGAATACTTGTGTTTTATCATTGTTGTGTAGTGCTAAAACACTTATCAACAAAATTGACATTAGAAGGAGCGTTTCTTGAACAAATTTGGAGTGCATAAGGTCATTCTCTCCTCAAATATTTTATAGAGTACTCATATATACACCTAATAAAGGACCATTTTAGGAGCTAAAGACCCCTACACATGCTAGGAGAGCCCAAAAAGGGGAAATTTCATCTTCAGTACCACCTTTCATACATACTCGACCTCCATCTCCACCTTCCCCATCCTCTAGTTCCATAGCATCCACTTCTTCACCTTCATCTTCATCTCACACCCCGGTTGTTGTACCTCAATCATTGTTTCCTCCACCAATGTCTTGGTTAGCTAATAACACATCACCCCTATCCTTCAATAACTATCATGAGATGCCTAAAAACCTAGAGAATTTATATTCCGATTTTTATAGCAATGATCCCAATAGGACTACAGAAAATGATGTGAAGATTTTTGAAGCATCCATTAAAGGCAAGGTGATCGTGCATGAAGATGTAGCTTGTAGTATTTTTCCTTATTCTCTAGACGAGGAATAATTTTATTGGTATATTCATTTGCCTACTGGATTAATAACAGATTGGGAGGGGATGAAAAATACTCTTTTTTAGAAATTCAAGGTTTCAATTGATCCCACAGAGCTATATAAATAGATTGTATTAGTAAAAATGGAGGTAAATGAACCCATAAGATCCTTAAATAATAGGTTCCATATGGTATATACTTGGTTGTGATCCCCATATGTTGTAGATGATACCTTAACCAAGGTAATTTACTATGTTGTTGTTGATAATCTTACTACAACTCTCATAAAAAGGATGTGTAGACATGGAAAATATACAATTCGATCTGACACACTAGATCTCGATTTACTAACACCATTTCATCTTGAATCATCTCCTTTGCTAGTCATTTAATCGAATAATTTGTATTTGATTAAATTCATCACTCTTCATCTATTAATTAAATAAATCAACTTTATCTAATTAATTCATCATCTCTTCTTAATTAAATAAATCAATTTTATTTAATTATTTTTGTAATCCCTCTTTAATTAAATAATTCATCTTATTTGATTAAATCCCTAAAGTATTTTTATTAAATTGAATAAATTAAACATTATTTAATTTAATCTAACATTATCCCTTTTAGTTAATTAAATCAAATCATTTTTTTAATTTACCCTTCCTCTAAATTTGATTTAAATCAATTCACAAATTTAAGTCTAAATTGTCACATCTCCTAATTCTTCATTAAATTAATTAAGCTTTGATTAATTTAATCTTAATCTATGTCACATCCTCTAGAGAATGCAACTTGCACAATAAATCAATTACTTTGATTTATTAAATCTCTATTTTCCCTCACATGGCATCAAAAGGGAATATTCCCTCAAATTTGAATTCAAAAAGTCCAAGTGGACTTTTACATCCAACAAGGCATTCACTTCTCTTACATGTCCTTGGCCTTAAGCCAAGTGACATTAACTCCATTTCTTTCATCCCCCCTAAACATGTCACTTCATCAAATTCAAAATTCAAACTTTCACATTAATCAAAATGTGCTCAACCTTCAACCATTCACATCTTGACAAGTGACACTTGGTCATTGGATGTTGAATGATCCCACATTGCTTATTTTCACTCTCTCTTCCATTTTGGAAATCTATAAATGAGAGACTCTTCCTCTCACTTTATCATCCACAATTTGAGTAAAATTACTATACTCAAATCCATCTTCAAGCATATCCATTCTCATATGTTTTTATCAAGCTCTTAGCTAGTTTATGCAGAAATTCAACCAATGTGGATCAATCTTCATCAAATCATCAAAGCTTACAAAGGAGTTGGGAAAGGGTTGATTTCGACACATCAATTGGAACTAAATCCCCCATGGGATCAAGAGTTTGCTTTGTTTAAATTAGGATTTCATTTATATTTCATGTTGTTCTTCATATTTTCCTATTTTCAGCATTGTAAATGGATTTCATGGGGAATCCTTGTTTTACCTTGCATTTGATCTAACATTGTGCTTTTTTGCTATGTTTGTGCATGTATGAAATTAGGGTTCACAGGATGCATTAGCCACCCTAGAGCCTAGTGGATGCCTATGTTGTAGCAATCAAAGAAAGTGTTGATTTAGGACAACATCTAATTGGCCCACTTCCTTCACTTGGCCCAATTGCAAATCCAGGCCAGACTTAAGGATTAAATCAAGCTTTAGCTAATCATACCCCTATGATGAATCAATTCCCTCAATTTCCAATAGTTCCTCACCTATGCCTCCATTGAATCAAATGTCTTCCACAACCCAAACCTATTTTAAAAATTCTAAACCACCATCCTACTTGTAAAATTCCAATATACCATATTATTTGTAAAATTTTGAAGTACCCCCTTATCTACAAAATTCTACTACAACACAACCTATATACCTTCATAACAGTGTCTTAACTCAAGCATCCATTGAAAAGGATCGAATTGATGAACTAGTTGTGAAATTCAAGAAGTTATCCACATAGGTAACTTACCTAAAGAGTCAAAATAATCAGCTACAAGTTTCACATAAGAATATTCAAGCTAATTATAATCGAGATCCAAGTCAAGGTTCAAGATAGAATTTTGAACATAAGCAAGGACAAAGGTGGAATAGAACGTTGAATACTAGGCCAAACTATGGAGTTCCTACCCCACTCAATTCACCTAATAACACTAATAAGTCATCTAGAGGGGTCTACCTAGTTGAAGTTGTGTTATTCGAATGGTGTAGGATTCACATAACTAACAAGCATTCTAAACTTGATTTTCTAGAATTCCAAGTTGTTGCCAGCATATTTCATATGGAGTTGCAAAATGCTGCAAAAATCAACAACTCAAATGGATGTGAGATAGTGCAATCAGAACCATATGATTTAGTAATGGTGGTAAACCAACCTCCATTTCCTGAATCTAAAGATAATAAGCCTAAAGAAGAGTCTCCAAAAAATTATGCCAAAACATATGATGTTTGTAATCAAGAAACTCTTTCTCATCTATTTGATGCAAATGGTAATGGCCCCAAAGAGGAGGAATCCCATATGGAAGATGAAGTTCAGATGTTCCATCAGCAAACAAAACCTTATAACCTACAAAATAGGCAAGTTGGTGGTCCATTTACTACTTCCACTTCACCAAACAACTTTAATGTACCTCTAGATCCTAATGCAAGCAATAATCATTCATTTCTTGAGGTACCCACTAAGTATTTCACTAAAGGAGTTCAATCTGAGGTTGAAGTTGATTAGATGGGAGAGTACATGGTAGAAGAATTGAGGAAGGTAAAAGTTGGCATCTTAGCCTTTGAATTGTTAAGGGTACCACAAATCAAAAATACCTTTTTCGGATCACTAAATTGGACTGTGTAACCAAAAGCTTCTCAAGATACAATAGCCAGAAAAGTTTCATCCAACATAACTAAAAATAAGCTAGTGCTCGGATAGATCATGGATAAAGACAAGGAAAAAGGAAAATACAAAGGAAAAGAGAAGGAGAAAGAAAAGGCTCAAGTCTCTCAGAGAGAAAGAAAAGTCCCAATTCTCTCAAGTAGACACTCCAATAAGCCTATTTCGAGGAAAGCACGAAACTCCTCTATTCTTGTTGATTGTATGTATATTTGGAAAAAAAAATCACAACTATTTGTTGGATTTAGGCGCTTCTAAATATCATGCCTTTTGCAATGTGTAAGGCCTTAAGTATAATTCTCGCTCCTTCCTGACAAAAAGTAACATAGTTAGAAAAGACAAAAGTGAGTGTCATTGGGGAATTGAATAGAATCCCTATGCAAATAGCATTGGATCCAAGAATCCAGCAGATGATAGACATTCAAGTAGTTGACATCCTTGATAAATACAGTCTAATTCTGAGTAGAGACTGTACCAAGATGCTTAATGACTATATCTCCACTAACCATTCACACATGTGGCTACCTTGGAGGGGAATGCCAAATCATATTCACAGTAAATGAGAACCAAGAATGAAACACATGATTATAGAATATAATAAGATGAACGAAGTGTTGTTTTCATAAATAGATTTAGGAAACTATATTCTTGTGGTTGTGGAGGAATACGAAAAAGAAGAAGAGGTGATGATGTTGGATGATGTATCCAGAGATTTAACTCAAGTTCCAAGTAGCATCAAGATAACTGTGGAATCAAATGATGATGATCCTCAGACTAATGGTGGCATTGGACTATTCAAAGGCTTCCAGGAATTCATGAAGAAGTGGGTACAAGATTAGATCATCCTTGGGAATAATGTAGATTTCAAGGATTTACTACTACCTTGTTGGTGTAGAATACATGATGCTTCTCATTCATAATTTGAATGCTTTCTATGCCAAACAATAGTAGAAGAAATAAAAAAAATATCAATCCTTCTAAGGTTAGGATGGAAGATCAAAAAATTCATGAAGAACAAGTACTAGAATAGTAGAGTAATCTTGAGCCAAATCTTGTGCCAAAGAACGAAGTATGCTCTAATAATCAAAAAGGTATGCACCCAACCAAGTTCTAGACTTTGCATTTCGATGGATCTAAGTCAAAGAAAGGTCGATCTGGGGCTGGTTTTGAATTAATCATCCTAACTGGTAAAACCTTCTTTGTGGCACATAGGCTATAGTTCAACTGGACCAATAACATAGTTGAATATGAGGTGCTAGTTCATGGTTTGTTGATGGAACTGTGCAAGAAGGCAAAGGCATTTCAAGTATTGGAGACTCTAAGTTAGTGATTAAGCAGGTTAGAAAGCAGTAATCATGCCACAATAGAAGAATGACTAAATATAGGCATTGAGTTTGGGATCTAATAGAAGGTTTTGATGTTGTCAATATCTAGTTAATTCCCTATAACAAAAACCATACTATTGATGTTTTAGCTCAAGTGGCCAGCACGTTGCAACCTCTTTCATTATCAGGAATGAAGAAGATCACGATTGAGCTTAATCCCACTCCATTAGTGCTAGATAATGTCACCAACTTTTAGGTCTTCAAGGATGATAAGCATATACTTGATTTTGTAACCAGCTCCAATTTTTTTGCCTCTCAAATTATTGATGAAATAGAACCCAAAGAGGTAGAGTTGGACTTAGAAGGAGTGATTAACTTGAAGAAAAACACAATTCTGAGGGGCATGGTGCAATAGGAGAGAATATTTGACTTTGATCAGATAAGATACCAAGGCCGGCATATGAAGAAGGAGTCTTTGGTGAACTAGTGTGATACGTACAAAATGGGTACTTCTGAAAATGTGAAGAATGTTTTTATTGGTAAAGTTTGTACCCCAAATAAAATAAAAGGAATAATTGATGTGTTGCATGTGTATCAAGATGTTATTGTCTAGAGCTATGAGGATCTTAATACATATGACACTTCTATTACCATGCATACAATTCTTCTCAAGGCTAATGTGAAGTTGTTTAGGTAGAGGCAACAACCCATCAACACACTACTTGAACCTATTATCTAAAAGGAAGTGCAGAAATTGTTGGCTCATATTATATTTTCCCATAAGGAATTCTACTTGGGTTGCAAACTTGGTGCCTGTCTACAAAAATAATGGTGAGATTTTATTTTATGTGGATTTCCATAATCTAAACTATACATTAGAAAAGGATAATTACCTAGTGCCTTTGTTGGATGAGGTTCTACAAATAGTGAATGGTTCTTAGATGGTGGCATTCCTGTATGCATATTCAGGATACAACCAAGTTATGGTTCAATATGAGGATAGGCATAAAATAGAATTTACTACAAAATGGGGAACCTTTGCCTACAGGCACATGCCTTTTGGTCTAATCAACGTTAGGGAAACATTTCAGTGTGTGATGGTTCTTGCATTTAAGGAGCTAATAGGTAAATGTATCACAAATTATATGGATGATTTGACAATATTTTCTAAAAAGAGAGGTGATCATATCTCATATTTAGGCAAATCATTTTAGAGGTGTTGGGAATTTGGCATATCGCTCAACCCAAAGAAGTGCATTTTTAGAGTAACTAAGGGAAAATTACTTGGTCATGTAATTTTAGAAAAAGGGATATCAATTGACCCCGAGTGAATCTAGGCCATATTGAAGACTTAGCCACTTGTGAGCAAGAAAGAAATGAAGTCCTTTGGAAAAATCAATTTTGTAAGAAAGTTTATAACTGGTTTTGTTAAGATCATGAAGCCTTTAAATTAAATGTTAAAGCAAGATGCCAAGGTAGAATGGATGCCAGAAGCAAATCAGACCTTTGAAGAAATAAAATGGGTGATTTTTGAGGCTCCAGTCTTAGTCAATCCTAATTATACAAATTCTTTCTACATCTATTCCTTAGCTTCAGAACACTCATGTGCAAGCATGTTGACACAAAAGATCAAGGAGACAAGCACTCCATTGCTTTCATGAGTGCTCCACTTAATGATGTTGAGTTACACTATCCAAGCATAAAAAAATAGACCTATTCATTTGTCTACATTGTTAAGAAGTTTATACATTATATTATGAGGAATAAGGTGTTTTCCATTGTTTCCAACCTCGCAGTGAAGATCCTTTTAATGCAAAATGAGTTAGGTGAATGATGGGAAAAATGGGTAAATATGTTACAAGAATATGATATGAAAATTTAACCCATGAAGTTGGTCAAAGGACAGGCCTTGATGCTAACCATAGCTTAAGTACATCCATTATCCCAATAATATAATCTCGAGGATGTATCTCCGGATGGGTGGTATGACAATATTGTCTTCTACTTAATAAAAACTACCCACCACACTTGAATGTTGTCCAATGATGTGCCCTATGTTTGAAGACAAACAACTACATGATGAAAGGTGCAATCGTATACAAGAAGAACCATGAAGAGTCTACCTTCTCTATTTGGTAAAGGAAGAAGAAGTTGATATATTGAAGGAGTTCCATGATAAGATTGGGACTGGTCATGGTTCTGGTCCTTCCACTGCAAATTAGATTCTAAAGGAAGGCTACTAATATCCTACACTATTCAAGGATTCTCATGCATGTGTCTGAACCTATCACACTTGTCAGAATGTTGTAGTTTGAGAAAAACATGTTGTTGTCTCATTACAAGTTGTAGCCAAGGTGTATCCCTTCGCACAATGGGGAATAGATTTTATTGGTATGATCATTGTAGACATGGAAAATATACAATTTGATCCGACACACTGGATCCTGATTTACTAACACCATTTCATCCCGAATCATCTCCTTTGCTAGTCATTTAATCGAATAATTTGCATTTGATTAAATTCATCACTCTTCATCTCTTAATTAAATAAATCAATTTTATTTAATTAATTATGTAATCCCCCTTTTAATTAAATAAATCATTTTATTTAATTAATCCCTAAAGTCATCTCATTTAAATTAAATAAATCTTTATTTTGTTTAAACCCAATATCATCCCCCTTTAGTTAAATAAATCAAAATCTTTATTTAAATAAAGTCTAAATCATTATTCCTCTCAACTTTGATTTAAATAAATCATAAAATGTGAATCAAATTTGTCACATCACCTAATATCTCATTAAATTGATCAAATCTTGATTAATTTAATCTCAATCACTAAAATCCTCTAGAGAATGCAACTTGCACAATAAATCAATTACTTTGATTTATTTAATTGCCTATTTTCTCTCAACAAGGAATAAGGAAGGAATATTCCCTCAAGTTTGAATTCAAAAAGTCCAAGTGGATGGGTACTTCCAACAAGGCATTCAATCCTCTTACATGTCCTTGTGCATTGATCCAAGTGACATTAACTCCATTTCTTTCTCCCTCCAACATGTCACATTCAAATTTCAAATTTGAATCTCATAGCATTTATCATGCACATTGACCAAAATCTGCTCATTCCTCCTCCAATCACATGTGGACAAGTGGCATTCTCTCATTGGTTGGTCTTTTTTCCCACATTGCTCAAATCTTGCTCATTCTTCCAATTTAAAATCTATAAATGAGAGAATCTTCCTCTCATTCTATCATCCACAACTTGAGTAAACTTACTCTACTCAACTTCATCCTCAATGCAAGATCTTAGCTAGGTTATTGCAAGTTTTCTCAAGAACTCATCTTGTTCTTCATCAACAAAGTGGATCAATCTCCATCAAATCACAAAGCTTACAAAGGAGTTGGGAAAGGGTTGATTTTGACACATCAATTGGCACCAACTCCCCCATGGGATCATGAGTTTGCTTGCTTAATTAGGATTTACTTGCATTTTCATATTTTTTTCTTCACTTTTCCTATTTTGAGTAATTGCAAATGGATTTCATGGGGAATCCTTGTTTTAACCTTGCATATTGATCTAATAATGTGTTTGTTTGTTGCTTATATGCAGGTTAAAAATAAGGGTTCACATTTTTGGCGCTAGAAGGAGGGCATCTACCTTTTTTAATCACATTTTTCAAAAAATTCTACGGTTTTCCCATTTATTTTGCAGGTTACAGGTCCGTAGTTCTGTATTGCACCGCACTTGCAGGCACGGCACTATATTGCACCGCATCTTTTCCAAACTCCGCCGCACTTGTTCCCACGCCTGGGTTTTTTGAAATTGCAAACTCTATCGTGGATCCATAGTCACAAACTTTGTCGCACCTAGTCCGGCGGCTCTATATTGCACTGTATTTGCAGGCGCAGCGCCATATCGCACTGCATCATTTTCCAAACTACGCCAAACCCGCGTTCCCACCTAAAAAAAATCAAAATTGTCAAACTCGGTCACAGGTTTTCTGTCACAAACTGTGCCACCTGCAAAACTATGCCGCACCCGGGGTCTCTATTTCTGTAGAGCACCGCACCCAATCAAACATGTGGCTCTATATAGTGTCGCCTCTATTCCAAACTATGTCGCACCTGCTAACTCCGCTGCAAACAACAGTTAGATTTTAAATTTTAGCATGTGCTTTTCAATTTTTGGATTTTCTAACTATTGACCTGATTGTTGTTTTTGTGTTCTCTGGTTTTTGTCATTTTGTAGGTTGGAACAAGGGAGAAAGAAAAATAGGAGGTTCAACATGGCATCATGTTCATCATACATGAAGTTTTTTTAAACACTATAATGTTGTTCAACACTTTTAAGGATCTTTAAATTCTGTTTTTAAAAAAAGGAATTTGTTTACTTTCATGCCTTAGAAACACTAAATTTCCTTTGGGTTTTAAAAAGAACAAACAAATTTCTTTTTCAAAAGTTTTCAAAAGCTAAAAATAACCTAGAAACAATCTACTAGATTTTGTTTAAAGGTTTAAAAATTGAACAAGGCAACTCTCACACTTCAAAGTTGGTGCTTTAAAAAGAACTCATTTTCTGCTTTGAGGATTAAAATGAACATGTGTTTTTTTGATGTTTTGTAATCCTTTTCACAAAGTAATATCATCTAAAAGGTGTATGCATCTCGTGCCTCACGATGATCTTGAGAATCAAAAGTCTTTTTGTGATATTAAGTTGTCAAAAGTATTACCTCCACGCTTCATTTTTGGGTTTAAAATTGAACAAAACATCTTGCGAGTGTGAGTATACTTATTGTGTGTGTTCTCCCTTTGTTTCTAAACAAAGGTTGATCGAACTACGAATATGTTTACTCACTTTTTTTTATCTTAGCAGACTTGCCTTGTGGGAAAAAGTACTCACCCAAGGGAACAACCCAACTGGGAACACGCTAAAGCCAAGCAACTTCCAACTGGTATATAAGTGTGGATTCTTGATGAAAGTTCAAGAATCACAAGGATTATTCTGACGAGAAGGGAAGCAATGGTCTCTCACCGCATGGATAGTCCCCCACAAATGGAATGCCCGAATTAAAACCCCTTGTTTAGAAAAGGCCGAAATCCTATCTATTTGTTGGTGCAAAAGGTCATGTCCTTTGAAGCCACCCCACATTATACATGTAGTTCAATTGTAGAGATGAAAAGTATGCCATGGGAGATTCATGGGTACTGATGCTTGATTGACCCGATAAGTGAGTGCACTGTAAGGGGGAGCCTGTGTGGTCAAGCATCTAATCATCCACACTGAATATGTGCAGCTGGATTCATCCAAGTGGGAACCCAACAAATATTTTCTTTTCAACCTAGGGTTGTGCATGTTATTGAAATCAAAACACCTTGCTTGATTCTAAAACATTGAGAAACAAACATTCACAAAAGCTTTGAAATTTCAAACCCTTTGAGGAAACAAATATCCTTTGATGAATCTAAGTGCTCTTGCTTGCCCTAGGGATTATATCCTTAGAGGTTTCTAAGTACTTAGGTTTAATCATCATTTTTTTTCACCAAATTCAAAACTAGGAAACCTTTGCCTTGATTTCCTTGATTTCCACATAATGCACTTTGTGGGATGAAAGAAAATTAGGACATTGGACATTCAGTTTGAAAAGCATAATCAAGAAAGTGTTTGTGGTAAAAAGAACCAAATCTAAGCAAGATAACAAACAATTGAACCACACATGTGCTTGGTCTCTTTTGGGTCATTGGGTTTTCATGCCAACATTGGTCTTTTGGTTTGAACCACTTTTAGGGAAAAACATGTTTTTCATTACTTTGGTCTTGTAAGCAGGTCCTTGTAGGGTCATCTAGGATCAAGTTGAACACTTCATTGATCCCTCAAACATCAATCAAATCCCATATCACCAACAACTTTTGGAACCTTGGAAACATCACGTATGCTAGACTTTTAGGAAAAATCCGCATCACCCTGTTTGACTTAATGCACCTAGTCAAATTATCAATCCTCTTGAAAAAATTTACCTTTAGGATAACGCAGCTTCCTGAGGTCTACTAGTTCATGATCACTTTTATTGGCTTAACACACTTAGCCAATTCATTCTCTTATGCGATTTTTCCCTAGGATAACACAACTTCCTAGGGTTTACAAGTTCACCATCATCTTTGTTTGACTTAACACACTTAGTCAAACTATCCTCAATAAAAATTGAATCAAAACAAGTCCTAAAGTCTACCATTGATCCAAAGTTCCTAAAAATTTAAACACCCATATCATTCACCCCTTTTCTTCCTTCATCTCATCATTGGTTCTAAACCCCTCAGAGGTCAACAAGGTCAAAACACAAGAGGAGCATGGAATATAAACTTGATTCATACATCATGAGTAATCCAAGTCAACCAAACTATCCAAGCCTTACAATGGCAATTAATTTTCAAAACTTGCATTTGTACAATCCATACATGGAACCATTATCTCCTACAAACCTCAATGGTACAACAAATGTGAGTTTTCCCAATCTAAATTTTGGAACACCTTTCCCTTTGGTAGATTTAAATCAAAGCTTAAAAATCTATCAACCAAAAAATCAAGGCATGAACCTTCCCCCTTTACTAGCCATCAATCAATCAAATCCAAGAACACTCCAATCATAAACCAAAGCATCATATCAAATCCTCCAATTTTTCCATTGATATCGCAACAACAGATGGCAACCATCCAAGAAACCCCAACAATCAGCACCATTCCCCATCCACCGCCACCATCGCCAAAACACAACATGGAAAATTCAATCTCCATTGTGTTGCAAGCCACTCGAGAAGCTTCCTGCCTAAAGGCACTCCAAAACCAACAAGTTGCACAGCTAGTTGCTCAACAAGCACAAGCACAACTAGCTACCCAACAAGCTACACAAGTTGCACAAGCCACACAAGCTACGCAAGTAGCTCAAGTAGCCCAACAAACATAGGCTCAAGCTCAAGCCCAACACCAGGCTTGATAGGCGCAAGCAGAATTCTGGGCACTATTGCAAGCAATCCATCAACAAGCATATTAACAAGTAGCACAACAACAAGCCCAACAAAAAGCTTTGTTGGGACAACAACAATATGACCAACAACCGGCATTGTTGGCTCAATAGCAAACAAAGGCATTACTCACTCGAAAAAGCTTGCAACAGATTCCCACCACAATCATTGAAAATGATGATCAAAATCCTTTGACCAATGATCATGTTGAAAATGTCTCTACATCACCTAATGAGTTAGAGGACATATCTCAAGAATTTATTCCAAAGCATGATCAGCATCTTTCACCAAGGTCTAGCAATGATCCTTTCCAAAATATATGGACATCCTTTGACCTCATGACATTTGAGAAACTTCCTATGCCTAATGAAGATATCCAAGAAAGCAATCCATTCTTTGAAATTGATCCATGTCAAGAACTTGATCCAAAGCATGTCGAAAGCAATTCTGAAATCATTCGAGATCAAGAATTTGTATCTCCAACCTACTACAATGATATAATGGACACTCTCCTATTTATACAAGATGATCATATCCGCATAGCACATACTCCTCCATCTACCCATGAGACTCTTTCTTTCAATGGACCCATAGATGATCTTCATTCAAAACAAGAGTCTCATACTCTTGATATCATTACCAAGGAACAAGAGTCTCGTACTCTTAACATTTGTACACATGATCAAGATATAGAGAAATCCAGAGACATGTCAGAAATGGGTCATGAAGAAGGCTTCTACAGAAGTTGTGAATCAGAAACATCATGTGAAAGCATATCAAGAATGAATCATGAGGAAGACTTTTACAAGGATAGTGAATCATCAATACCTCTCAAAGAAGCATTAAAATCTAATATTTCACAAGCTCAAACCAAAGATATCAATCAGGCATTCATCCCACATATGGAGGATCCTATCACTTATAAAGTTGGATCACTTACCTTTCTCAGGGCAAGCTACCTCATCAATAAAGCAGCTGGCACTTTTGAAGATCCACCACAGAGCAAAGAAGGATTAGCACCTTGTTTCCAAGGTAAATCATATCCTATTGCAGATAAAAAAATTTAGCAGATGAATTATCAAGGTAGAGGATTAGGCCTACATGAACAGGGTATCCTAGAACCAGTGTAGACTATTGGCAATCCTAGGCATCGAAGTCTTGGTTATTCGACAATCAAGGGATATAAAAATATTAGCGATACCTCTATAAAATTGGGGGCAACTTCATCTCAAGCAAACGTCAACATAGGGGGCATGAAGGATCCTTATGATGAAACCAATGCCAATACTACAACCCACCACGTCATGAATCTTCATCCACCCATCACCCCATCCACGAATTGGGACCAACATAAAAAGAAATATTTGAATCAAAGCACAAATAACATTATCAAAGAAAAAGAAGCTAAGAAGCATATCGGACAAATCAAATACACTTGGATAGCAAAAAATACAAAGAAAGATGATCCCTATCATACTCCATTAGTCAAAGAAACTATGGGGCAAAATAAAAAAGAGTCAAATATCCATCAAAAATGTCCACAAAGGCAAAAGCAGACTTCTCAAGCAATGTACAAAGTATATCAAGCTGTTGGTCCTAATTCCATGCACACTTCCGTATCCACCCATCATTGCTCATCTTCCCATGTTTGGAGAGTCAAAGGTTCCAAAATATCAACCAATCCAACTTTTATTCCTAAACACACTCCACCATCCATGCCTCCACGCATAATATCTAATTCTCACATTGACCATGTGTTGGCAATGACCCTTCATCATAAGGATTCAGAAGGCACTCTATCACAATGTGCACACAAAGACGAAGTTAACTCCGGTGTCAGCAAAGCAAATCAGGAATCTCAAAAGTTGCTTTCAAGTGCACGTATCTTGGCAAAGCAACTTCTTCAAGTAGGATATCGATGGCACATTATGAAAAAAGCATCTACATCGACAGAACCAATTGGTTCAACATGAGCTTAAAATATTTTGCAAAAAATATAAAAAAATAAAAAAAACATAAAAATCCAAAAAAAATAAAAAATGGAAAAAGGATTGAAAACAGTAAAGAAAAAAATCATCCTCTAGCGAAAACCACTTATGTGGCACTTTGGATAAGTACCATGATGAAAACCTGGAAAACAGGCATCATGTGTAGAATCGAGCATCTACATGCGCCAGTTTAGTTGGAAGCATCTTATCACATCCATAATAAAGCCAACATTCCATCCATAATAAATTCATTCATCCATGAACCATTTATCCCATCCATCTTCATCTATTTACATCCGTAGTCCAATTTATCTTAATCTTGATGAAAATTTGGTGCACACTTTACACTTTCTTATGGTAGTCATCTTGACATGGGTCATTTTCATTGATCCTATCCAATCCAACATTATCTGAGTCATGAATCACTATCCAAATGAGCATTCCTCTATTCGAACCCCTTATCTTATCGCAAGATAATCCTTGGAATCCTTTGCATGCTTACCGTATCCATGCATCTACACACCTATCAAAGAATCCACCCATGGCATTCCATACATTGCTAGACACTAGAGACAAATATTTGCATCTTGCTTCGGGAATAAATCTTGTTACATATCCTCCAACTTATGTGGTGGTCCAAACATTGGCAAATGTGAAATCAACTTGGTCAAAGAATTTGTGATCCAAAAATCCAAATCACTAGCCCATGGCATATTTTGACAAGATGATGTTCCTTATCAAGCATTATCTTTCATCAAACATCGATCCAAGCAATCAATATCAGTTGCATCTAATGTGTACGTCGGCATCACATTAAATCATTCAAAACAATTTTGTTCCAAATCAAGCTTCATCAATCTTGATCAATCGAATCCAATCAATTATCATCTTGTTTGACTTAACACAATTAGTCAAACCACCCTCTTGTGTACAATTTTACTCTAGGATAACACAACTTCCTAGAGTTTACAAGTGCATTATCACTTTTGTTTGACTTAACACACTTAGTCAAACTATCAATCCATCAATTTGATCAATCAACCTTAGCTTGGTTTTAAACAAAATCCCAAAATAGAGCACTGATATCATCACATATCCACATCCAAATCATCAAAATCATGCGAAAATCCAAAAGCATCCAAATCGTCAAAATCATGCGAAAATCAAAAGACATCCAAATCATTCAAAATCTAAAACATGTTGAAAATCTTAAAAAATCAAACACAGGGTCATCCGTCTTAACTACGTCGTCTCTGAGCTTGAACATAGGCAAGGTTGATCTTTTATCATCCCCCGAGACATCTTAGGTCAGTCCTTAGGCGTCCATCACAATAAAATGGCAATCCATTTGCCCATCTATCTCATCATTGAGTCAAGTCTGTCGTCAGTCAAACTACGTGGTCTCTGTGTGTATAACGTAGGCAAGGCTAATCTATGGATCAGCTCCCAAGACCCCTAGGATAGGTCTTTTAGTTATTCCCTTCGTCATAAATCTCAAAAATACCAAAAACATTGAAAAATGTGAAAATACCTAAAACATTTGCAAAACATCTCGAAAATACCAAAAACAGCCTCAAAATATCTGAAAAATCCAAAATGGTGCATCCATTTCATCTCGCTTTCACCCGTGACTTTCATCATTCCAAATAAATCAATCGTTGCCTTCATCCTTTGGTGAGTTAGTCAGAAGCAAGCCTAGCAGGTTCAAAAGTGAACACCCTAATTGTCAAAGTCTCAAAAGTCTAAGTCAGTAGGCAAGCAAGTTGATCAACTCGGAGTATCAATAGCTTATCGCCCAATCAGTCCCACCAAAACCCTGATCACAACATGTCCTAGGATGAATCCTTCCCATGATGGACATAAGCATCAGGTACCTCACATTAGTTTAGCCTTGGCTAGCGATATGAAGAACATTAGCTTGTTTGTTTACATTGTCTTGGTCTTTTTTGACTTATCTTATTTTGTGCTCATTCCTAGGACCTCTCGACGATGCCTAAATAAAATAGGTTTAGAGAGAAAGGAATGGGGCAATGATCATTATCTTTTTTATCTGTTGTGCTTGTTGGATATTCTTATAAAATAACTTGGCAAATACTTGCTTTGTTAGGTCTGTCCTAGCAAGGTTTTTGCATGTCAAGTGTGAACAAGAATACTCCTATCTGATTGTAGAGTCAAAGTCCATCACACTAGGTACAATGCCATCCTGGTTATTTATACCTCAATGCATCATACCTACGTGTGTTATCAAACATAAAGTAATTGGCCCTTTGAAAATCCCAACTCCTGGTAAGAAAATCATCATCATCATCATAACATAGGCTTGTTGGATCCTCCTTCCATCCATCTTATTCTTCTTATTCTTCTATCTTTACTAACATTTCTATCTAAAGTAGGTATGAGATCTCAAAATATACATGAGGCTACCCATGGCTGATGATTATCTATACATCATTAGAATTGTATACATCAAAGAATTATCTTTCATCCTCTAATCAATAGAACCACTCCTCTCACATTTTATTGCGATCTCAATCGGAAAATTGAACATTTCCGCTTGATCTCTCGAGGGGGAAATATACTAGCATAATCCTTCTACTAGGACAATAGTGGGGCATCTAAAAAATTGAAAATTTTTGAACTTTGATCACAACAATTTATTCTTTGAACCAATGCAACAAGTACATTGCTTCAAAGAGGGGAAAAATGTAGACATGAAAAATATACAATTCGATCCAACACACTGGATCTTGATTTACTAACACCATTTCATTCTGAATCATCTCCTTTGCTAGTCATTTAATCGAATAATCTGTACTTGATTAAATTCATCACTCTTCATCTCTTAATTAAATAAATCAATTTTATTTAATTAATTATGTAATCCCCCTTTTAATTAAATAAATCATTTTATTTAATTAATCCCTAAAGTCATCTCATTTAAATTAAATAAATCTTTATTTGGTTTAAATCCAATATCATCCCCCTTTGGTTAAATAAATCAAAATATTTATTTAATTAAATTCTAAATCATTATTCCTCTCAACTTTGATTTAAATAAATCATAAAATATGAATCAAATTTGTCACATCACCTAATCTCTCATTAAATTGATCAAATCTTGATTAATTTAATTTCAATCACTAAAATCCTCTATAGAATGCAACTTGCACAATAAATCAATTACTTTGATTTATTTAATTGCCTATTTTCTCTCAACAAGGAATAAGGAAGGAATATTCCCTCAAGTTTGAATTCAAAAAGTCCAAGTGGATGGGTACTTCCAACAAGGCATTCAATCCTCTTACATGTCCTTGTGCATTGATCCAAGTGACATTAACTCCATTTCTTTCTCCCTCCAACATGTCACATTCAAATTTCAAATTTGACTCTCATAGCATTTATCATGCACATTGACCAAAATGTGCTCATTCCTCCTCCAATCACATGTGGACAAGTGGCCTTCTCTCATTGGTTGGTCTTTTTTCCCACATTGCTCAAATCTTTCTCATTCTTCCAATTTGAAATCTATAAATGAGAGAATCTTCCTCTCATTCTATCATCCACAACTTGAGTAAACTTACTCTACTCAACTTCATCCTCAATGCAAGATCTTAGCTAGGTTATTGCAAGTTTTCTCAAGAACTCATCTTGTTCTTCATCAACAAAATGGATCAATCTCCATCAATCAAAAAGCCTAGAAAGGAGTTGGGAAAGGGTTGATTTTGACACATCAATTGGCACCAACTCCCCCATGGGATCATGAGTTTGCTTGCTTAATTAGGATTTACTTGCATTTTCATATTTTGTTCTTCACTTTTCCTATTTTGAGTAATTGCAAATGGATTTCATGGGGAATCCTTGTTTTAACCTTTCATATTGATCTAATAATGTGTTTGTTTGTTGCTTATGTGCAGGTACAAAATAAGGGTTCACAATCACTCCACCATCTTCTACCAGTCACAAGTATATTTTGAATGCTACTGATTACTGCACTAGATGGACATAATCCATTCCATGTAAACAATGCACAACTGACATTGTTATTAAATTTTTGGAAGAGCACATTGTTACTTGTTTCAAATGTTCATTTGTATTAGTGTGTGATAATGGTCTAGCATTTTCTTCTTTAAAGTGTTCAGGATGGGCATTTGATTATGTAATTAAAATGAAGTTTTCCTCTAACTACTATCCATAAGGGAATGGGTTAGCTGAGTCTATGAATAAGAACCTATTAAATTTCATCTGTAAATTGTTGGGCAAGAACCCAAAGGACTGGCATACCCAGTTATGGTTTTCTCTATGGGAAAATCATACCCGATAGAAGGCTACCTTAGGTACCTCTCCATATCATCTGCTCTATGTTAAAGAGCCCATCTTTCCTATTCATTTGAGGAGTCCAACAATATAGTTCATTAACAATTATTATAATGAAGGAGAGAGGCTTGAATCCTATCTTGCTAAGCTCCTCCACTTGGAGGAAAAAGAAGATGAAGCCATTGAGAATTTTTCCAAGCATCAAGGCATTGTGAAACACTGGTTTGGTCGACAAGAAAAATTTAAGGCCTTTAGGATTTATGAACTGGTCTTATATTCGGATAAATCCCACAAACAAAAAGAGGAACATGGTAAATTCAACAAGTTTTGGCTTGCCCCCTTTCAAATCTCTAAAATACTTTGAGATAATGCTTACCACTTAAAAACTCTCACAAGAGAAGACGTCCCACTACCTATTAACGAGCAGTATCTAAAACACTATTTCCTTGCTTGAGATGTTACAACTCAGCCTTGTACATAGTTAGTTTAGGTGGTTTGTTGTAGGGTAGGTTGCTTTATGTTAGTTTGCTTTCGGTTTGCTTTCACTTTGCTATTTTTCTTTGGGTGAGAGGATTTTCATGTTTTCCTTGGTGGTAGTGCCATGTACATTCAACGATATTTTCTATTGAATATTCATGTCTATTTCTTGTATAAGCTTTCAAAAATTATCTAGAGGTATCTATTAATCTTGGTGATCAAGTTGCATTGGTTGAATTTTTTCTAGATTCAAAGAGAAACCATTATTTGAATCCTTTTACACTTATCCCAATCCTAATAATCTACACATTTTCAATGTTCCTTGAGGATTTTTGTAGTAGGTATCATGACACTTTGATAGGTGAAAAATCTAAAATCTACTTCAGTGACCACTACAATCTCCAAACCCAGAATAAGCTTTAATGCTTAGCAGTTTGCAAAAGGAAAGGTTGATAAGAATGAAAATAGAAAATATGTAATGAGTTGTATGGGTGTGTGAATAACTCTATCGGCGCTATAGACACCTAGATGGAAATAGAGAAACATATGTGGGGATTGTATCGATTATCTCATTGGGGCTATAGATGCTTGACTGGTAGGAGGTAATATCCAAGTTACTTTTGGAGTTGGACTATCTATGTATCCTATCTTGGTTGATTGATTACTTACCTCAAGTCTCCTAGGGAAGGGAATGAATTCACAAAGTACACACATTTGAGGATTTAAGATATACCCTGAATGGATTCAACTAATGATTTTGTTTCCCCTTTAAGCAAGAATTGTCCTATGAAGAATTGATTTTGGTACTAACCAAAGATTCTGGGTTCTAGATGAGTTCTTATCCTTGAAAATTTTAGGAACATTCCCCAGCAGAGTCACCATTTTTTTTGCATTTTGCACACACGTCCCTTTAAAATCAAGGAACCCCTCTTTTCCCTTTTTTTTTTTTCTTTTTGCATCAGCTTCACCCATGCTTGTTTGGTTTTTCTTTTGCCTTCTCTTTTTGGCCTTTGGTCCACATTTCCTTTAAAATTTTGATCCTTGTTGAAAATATTGAAAACTTCCTAAGATTCCTTTTGCAAAAGTTTTTATGTGGGTTACCATAGGCAGGAAGCCATCAAGTGAATGTTCGAGTCTTTTTGGCTGTTTGTAGGAATTTTAATGCAAAAATCTATCTACAGGAAGCCATTTACAAAATTTCATTCAAATGGTGTTGTGGTCTCCAACACCCACATCCTCCATCCCTACATATCCCTGACACCCACATTCTATTTCTCTGCACCACCTTGGCATCTGCACCACGGGTTTCTACAAATTAAGGTTTTTGCAAGGATCAAGAAACATGCTACAATAAATGCACTTGGGTCTATAAATAGGTTATCTGCCAGTTCATTCTCACCCTTAAATTTTTTAAATTGGAGCATTGTTGTTGTATTCCCATGACCATTTCAGATTGTTTGGTGTTTGGATTCGATTGGTTCTAACTTCCTTTGTGGGTGAATTTCATAGGTATGTAATCCTTCAAGCTTTTTGATTGAATTTCATTGCAAATCTTAAAGGTTTCATTGTAAACTTAGTAATTAAATGTTTAAACCTTGTATAGAAATTTATTTGTGAAACTCCATTTTTATTTCACCAAATTTTGGCTTGAAACCCGTTGGCCTCCGCCTTGTCAAAACCTACTGTTATCTACTGAAATTCAACAATTCAATAAAACATGGCAAGACCTCTAAGTTTGTGGGTAACTTGTAAGCAGAGGTCAACCTCCGAAGAAGGCCGACTTCCTATAGTTTCACCTAAAACTATTGTTTTTACTATGAAAAGGGGTAAGAAGGAGTACATAAATTGAAAACTACTCCTATGGTGATGAACCTAAATGTTAACTTGGACCTGTAAAGATGCTTAACACACAATTCCAATCAATCAACAAGCTTAATATGCACAACTCAAAATACTTATATGCTTTGCATAAATATTTCATGAGAAGATCAATGCATTCAATTCAAAAAGGAAAAGAAATTTTCACAGTTTGAACTATTTGCAACATAATACAACTCACAACCTGAAAACACACATATACTTCTACACAAAGGTGATCCTAATGAGACACTATAACAAGGAAAATGATAACTTCACATGTAATGGTATTAATCATCAAAATTCACACAATAAAACAGAAGATGAGAAGGCAAAATGCTTATCTTCATTGATTTTCAAGGGGTAAAATGTTGTACATGACTATAAATGAGTTACAAAACTCTATATTTTTCCTCCAAGGACTTCAAATGAATCACAAAATAGAAAAATCATAAGTGAGAACTGCCTACAAATGAGTCACACAAGTGACTATATTCAAATCCCAACAAGACTCCATCAAAAAAGGATCTAGAAACTTCATTTTCATATGCCTCCAAAAACCCCAAAATATAGCAACTAGATTTCCTCCACAATTAGCTCACAAAGGTGAAAAAGTCAAATTTGACCCTATCCAACATAAAGGCATGATAAACCACCCCTAAAACTACTCCAAACTTGGTCAAAAAGCCTATATTCTCTCCCAATTTTTGGCTAACTTCTCCAACCTCTCCTATATACTTGGCATCGACATAAATTTCAAACTACCTCCCTTTGACTAATTCTTGAAAGAACATGCTTTATATCTTGCATTACATATAACATTTAAATAAGATGATTTATAATAACATCACCTATTTAAATGTTTTACATTTCAAAATAGTGCAAAATAAAAGAAAAGCCTCGAGCATTTTTGAAAGGCACATATAAAAGGGAATATTTGATGACTTTGTGGAAAATACAAAAGAGGCATAAGGCATTAAGAATTTTATCAAAGGGGGTATTATTTTTAATGCAAATGTTTTAAATAAAAGGTAAAAATACCTTTACTTGTTGGCCTATGTTACGGTTTCCAAACCCTAGAAACAAAACATGGACAAACTATCAAAATGCATTTTCATTTTCTCTTCACCTAGCACTCCATTGCGCTGCCATGATCGAGGTTTATTTGTGCAGAGCTTACTAGAATGGTGGATTTTGAGGAAACTATGTGTTATGCCTTACATAACCACCCCATCTTTTTGCCTTGGTCAAAATGGGTCCCTCTTTGCTAGTTTTGTACTTAGTTGTTTTTGAAACAAAGTTTGGAGTCTAGTTTTGCCAATACTTTGTTTTTCTTTTGTTTCTCTGTCGGAATTGGAACCTAAACTGAATCAGGTTCTGAAAGTTCTTTTGTAGCTTGTTTTGGTTTCCATCCCGATAGTCTTTTCTTTATATCTTTTATTTTGTCTTTAGTGGACCCAGAGCTGGAGTGGGTGTTAACTTAGTCTTTACCGAAAATTGCAAAATCATAATCAATTCCGATCCCGCCTCCGCTATTTTTACTTTTGGTTTTGGTTTTGTCTTTTTGTTTAGTTTTGTTATGTTGGTCTTTTGTTTTGCTTTTTGTGTTTTGTTTTGTTTTATGTTTAGTTGGTAGACCCAGAACCGGAATTGGAATGAAGTTTGGAAATTTCTCAAAAGGTTTCGAATCCGTTTCTATTTTAGTTTCGCCCCCACCGTTTTTGGATCGTTGACTTTTTGACTAAAGTCACACTATTGTGAACTGTTGGTTCACTTTCAATTCCGAATCCACCTTAACTACGTGTTAATGCATTAGTGACAGTGGGTCGTGTAGGTAGAAATTGTGGACATGAAAATCTGCAAATGGTTAGCACAATGACAAAACAACATAAACAGAAATTCATATCCCTATGGAATAATACTTCATGATTCAGATGCAACCAAACAACAAAATTAAACAAAGCATCTAAACCATGAAATAAAACTATCCCATAGTGGATTGGTGCAACTTAGTTGTGTAGAAAGCTGCCCTTTCCCAATCCTTGATAAGCAAGATGCCAAATGATGAGCAAGATTGATTCTCAAGTGAAGAGAATAACCTTGCAATGAGAATGAGTTGTTGCTAAGCAAATGGTGTTGTGATGAGCAAGATTGATTCTCAAATGAAGAGAGTAACCTTGCAATGAGTAAGTGTTGTTTTGTTGTGGATGATTTGTGTTGAAATGCTTTGCATTTTATAGATTCAAGATTAGGAAGAGTGATAGATTTGGATGAATGTAGGATCATTCATGGGCCAATGACAAGATGCCACTTGTCAAAGTGTGAGAGGGTGAGGAATGTGCAAGTCTTGGCCAATGTGCCAATTTGAAATTCAAATTTGGATGAAATGACATGTTTAGGGGGGATGAAAGGTGCAATAAATGCCATGTTTGACTTGTGCAAATAGCATTTAAAACCTTGTTGGAAGGGACAAGTCCCTTTTGGGGGGAAGATTCAAATTGGAAGAATATTCCATTTTGATTCCATTTTGAATGTAATTAGAGGAAATAATAAATCAAATAAATGATTTATTGGTGCAAGTGGGTGGGTTAGTTAGGAGTTTGGATTTGACTCTAGTTGAGTCAAAAGCTAGAGAATGATAATCATGATTAGAATTTAATTAATTTAGATTAATTAACTTAGGGGATTTTAGGGATTTGACATTTGATTTTAAATCAGTTTGATTTATTAAATCAAATAAGAAGAACTTTAGGAACTTAATTAAATAATTTGATTTAATTAAGTCTGATGAACCTTAGGAAATTAATCAATAAATTGCTTTAATTGATTAATAGAAGAATTGGATGCATGATATTAGTTTTGCATGTCTACAGAAATCTTCATTTTTACCCTCATATAAGGATTAAACGAGTCATTATTATCATTATTAAGAGATTGAAGAGCACGAAAGAGCAGTGGCAGAGTTCATTTGAGTGAAAAGATTGAAGGAGGAGAAGATTGTTTCGAGCGAATCAGTTCAGAAGGTTAGTTGGATTCTTGTGTATTCGAGGTAGGTTTTCTTATTGTTGTTCTTCATTTTATTTACTGTTTCATGTTTTGTATATATGTTTTCCCATGCTCTGAATCATTTTGTTTTAAACAAGTTCATGTTTCTTGGCGTGCTTGTTCGAATGTGTGTTTTATTTTGTTTGTCTAGTTGTTTCCTTGTTTCTGTTTTAGGGCACGGTCGCTTTCACACTTTAGTCATGATTGCGTCGTGCTGTTTTGGATTTGCAGTGAGTTAGATTAAGTTTAGGTTTTAAATGGTGGTTAGTTAGATTAGAAATTTACAATGAAGTAGATTAGAGATTTACAGTGAGTTAGGGTAAATTGATTCATCGTTTTTACTTAGGGTTTTGTCACGTTCAGTCTGGTAAAACGGCAAGGTTTAAAATCCGTGCTCTAGTTTTTATCGTGTTTATTAGATTAGGGTTTCGTTGGTCTCTATGATCACTTTTAAATGATTAAAATATGATACCTTAGGATTCAGTCATTCCCCATGGTCATATGAGTAAAGTGTTTAAAACATTTTTTTTCATCTAATATGACCTTGGTTTTAGTCATGGAGTTATAGGTTAAATCGATAAAATCTTTTATGATGTCATGGTCAACCTAGGCGAAGACGGGATCAGAATCGATCTTGAACTTGAGAATTTTGTTTTGCAAAAGGTATCGATTCCATTTTTCATCCCATATCTGGCTCCGCGCATAATGAGAAAATCTTCTTTCAAAATAATGATGACCAAATCGAAAGCGAAGGCAGAATGGAAATAGAATATGAAAAAAATGAAAATTTGAAGAAAAATCAAATCCATTTTCCATTCTGATCCCGGTTCCGATAACCTCCCCGATTCTGATTCCTAGCCCGTTCATTGTTAGTGAAATTTCTATATCGGTCTTTGCTCCGAGTCTGGCAGTGTTGTAAAAAGAGATTGTTTTAAGTTGTGTTTCTGCCTGGTTCCGCCTTCGGTGCATAGATGAAAGGTATGGTTTTAAAGTATGTTTTATGATAATATCTAAAGATCTAATTAGAGGTTTTGCTTGTAGGAAAGTTGAAAGATGTCAAGAACATCAGGGGAAGCTGCTCGGAGAAACCAGCCTACAAAAACATCAAAGGTAGCATCAAAACCAAAGAAGTTAAAGCCAGAACAACTGCCTTATACCTTAAGGTATAATCATAGGAGTCTGGTTGTGAAGGTGAGCAAGGTGGAATCAGATTGGTCAGATATCACTGATACCAATTTAGGTCAATACAATTTTGAGGAGTGGTATTCAGAAGTGTTTGACAAGGATATTACATTGACTACGGAAAGAATTATCAACTCTGGGTTAGCTCATATCACTTTATTTCCTATATCTGTCCAGTGCCTAGAGTTAATCATGACAGTAGCTAGTGCTTACAATCCTACTACAAGGCTATGCATGGATTCACAAGACAATGTGATTATTAATCTCACTCCTCAAGCATTTCAAAGTATATTTGATGTTCCAGATCCAAAGAACTTGGTGTAATTAAATGAGGCAGAGGCCTTGGAGCAATATAGTAGGTATAAGGGAATGAACAAATCTCACTTGAATAAGAAGTGGTTGAAAATAGAAAAGAAATCTCTAACCAAGCTTGCAGATCAGCCAAAGAGGGCAGATTTCTATGAAGAGGTAGCAAGGTTGATTGTGATGTTGTCTAGGGTGTTTGGAAAGAGGGATGCATTTTACTTCAAGGAGTGGATGTTTCCTTTTATTCAGACTATCTTGAAAGGAGAACAACAGTTTGATTGGTCAATGATTGTTTCTAATGCCATACATGATCAGTTAACTAGGATCAGAGAAACCAAGTGTTTCTTTATGACCTCTTACATTGTTTATGCAGTAGCAAGAGTGGGTTTTTCCCCAAGTTTGAACAGAGTAGGCATAATGGGAGCCTTGGATGGACAAAAGAAGGTATGGGAGCACTATGATCAATTATCTCTTTAGGTTATTGAGACTCATTTCAGAAGAGTCAATGATGCATTTTTATATGTGGTCATCAATCAATTAAATGGAGATGTAGGATATAGGTTAAGTCAAGAAGCCATGGCGTTCATTGCTGAATGGAGATGTTGGTACATCCAATACCCCAAATTTACATAGTTTAGGTTATTTGGTTTTGAAGGCCATCCACATTTACTTCCAAGGTGCTGCAGTAACAGGATTGTGCTAATGGAGTTTGTATATCAAGCTATTGGAGTTAATGCTCGGTTTGGGATTAAACATAAAACTGGATGTCATAAATTTCCCATGAAATTGGGTGAATATAGCTGTCAACACTTGAAGGGAGCAAAGGTGGTCTATAATGAGTTGATACAGTTGAAATTGGGATTGTATACAGCTCGTAAGTATTTTGATCTGAAGAAGAAGATGTATGCCTTGTTACCTTCAGTGTTCACTAGACATTTTAATTTGTTAGAAGACTTTTGGAGTGATTGGCAAGATGAGTATGACTTAAGAAAGAAGAATTATGAAAGATTATCGGTCTCACTCATGTCAGAGCTTGGTGTTAAAGAAAACATTCCTAACACCTTGGTGGATGATGGAATGGTATTGGATCCATCCTATGAAGCGTTGAACATTGGCACCAAGAGCCTGGATCCCATTGATTGGGATGCTGAAGAAACAATTGATATTAAGAAGATTGGAAGGGCAGTGTTGGATAGAAGTGTGCAATGGTTAGTGCTAAGAACTCAAGCTTCTCAAGGACCAGTTCTTAAAAAGGGTAAATGATACAAGAGAATTAAGAGAAAGACACCTCCCAAAGAGCCATTAGAATTCCTTCCTCCGAACATTGAAGAAATAGAACTTGAGGTGGTAGATGATGGAGAGGAAACACAAGAAGGAGATGTTCCGGTAGGATCTATTGTTTCAACACCTACATTAGGTGAATCATCCGCCCAAGCCCCACTTATAAGAAAGAAGAGTAAAGAGATTCAAGAAGGAGCTCTTCATACCATGGTTGAGGCTGCTAAGGGAAAAGAAGTGGAGGAAGAAGTTCTGGAAGTTGAGACAGATTCAGATGAAACTCTGTCAGAAAAGGATTTGCAAGAAAACATGCCTTTAGAGGAGAATATTGAGCAGATTCTAACACAAGAAGAGCAATGGAAGATATTTGAAGAGGAAAAAAGAAAGTCTGATGCAAGGGCTGCAGCGGAGAGACAAAAAGAAATGGATGCTAAGGTACAAGCCGATGCTCTACTTCACTAGAAATAATTAAAGTCAAAACAAGTTGAAATTAAGGTAGTATATGATGAAGTAGAGAAGCAAAGGAGGCAATGAGAACATGAGCTTAAAGTTAAAGCAAAAAATGACAAGTTAGAGTTGATACAAAAGATCCATGACCTTGAAGAGGAGAAAGCAAGAAATCGGAGGGAAAAGGAAATCCTGGTTGCTAGGTTGAAACTTGCAGAGGAAGCTCGACAAAAAGAGGAAGGGGAAGAAAAGATAAGGAAGGAAAAGGAGGCCAAAGAGCTAATTAGGAAACAATAGGAAGAAGAAGCAGAAGCTGAAAAACTTAAGACTTTGGAGGCAGAAAGGTTAGAAAGGGAAAGGCTAGAGGCCTTAGAAAAAGAGAAATTGGAAAGGGAGGCTCTAGAAAGGGAAGCTTTAGAAAAGGAAGAATTAGAAAGAGAATAATAGAGAAGGAAGAATTAGAAAAGGAAAGGTTGGAAAAGGAAAGAGTAGAGAGAAATCAATTGGAGGAAGAGAGGTTGAGGAAAGAAGAAGAAGATAAGAAAATACAAGAACAGAAGGATAAAGAAGAGGCTGAAAGACTTGTGCAAATGCATATACTACAAGAACAACAAGAGAAAGCAAGGGTTGACTCTCAATCCCAGGTAAATATTCAGCCACCTTCTACAGTTATTGCTCCCTCTTCCTCTACAATGACTACTGCTCCAAGTGCTCCTACATGGCTAAAACTAGACCTGCAGAAGAGGGCAGTAATACCTTCACAACCTTTCAATTGGGAGGACATGATGAAAGGAATTGAGCAAGAGAGGCCTAAAAAGAAGGCTAAGATTCTACATTCTACCCGACTCACAAACAAAGGAGAAATTGTTGTTGAATGTGCCATGCCAATGACAAAAAAGGAGGTAGGGTACATGCAACTAACAGATTATCAATTAAGTATTGTCAATTTGGGAAGGCCCACTAGGAATCAGCAGATGAACTTGATTGATGTGGTGGCTTCAACAACCAAGTCAAGAATGATCAAGGATAAGCAAAAGAAGGATGAGCTTAAGGCTCAATTGGATCAACTACATTCATTCTTGAAGAATGTCTCCTCTCCAAGATCAAAACAGGTAGCAGCCATTGAGGCTCCTATTTTGTTAAGCAAAAAGGAGGTAGATGATTTGGTGCAAGTAAAAGGTAAAGCGGAGATGGTAGACCAATGGGTAGACAAGCTAAACCGGGAGGTGGGTGAAGTTTTGGTAGAAGGTTTTGAAGCCTACAAGGACACAGAAGGGTTAGTAAAAGAAATGTATCAATACATTGAGGCATCGGAGAAACAAGGAGAAGAGTATAAAGAATATAGTCAGAAGTTAGAAAAGGTGAGTGAATTGCCTCTAACAACTCTTTTGGAACAATCCATACTTGAGGAAGACAACAAGGATTTTGTGGAGAAAACTTCTCGTATACTCCGGTTCAGGACTGACTTTTTGTGTAAGCATAAGAATGAAATTCAAGAGACTATTAATAATTTGACTGAGCAATTGGAAGAGTTAGAAGTGGTTATTGTCATTATTGTAGATATAAATGCACTTACAAAACAGGGAATGCTTTTGAGTCAAGTAAAAGAGAAGTGGGATGAAAGGTTCCAAGGACTCATGCAAAAAGAGGATGATGGAGAAGAGTTAATGTTGGATCGATTAATGGATGTTAAAGAGGAAGTAAGAGCTGATGGAAGAGAATTGACAAAGGTGAAAAGTATGAAGGAGTTTGTTGTAGCAGAGTTGGATTGGATCAAATTTGAAGATAACTGGATTGATGGGCTAGAGATGGATACTTTATAGCAAGTCTTCACTAGCTATGATGAGTTCATGGCAGATCTAGCTTCGCATGCGTGAATCCTTGCATGCATGATGTTTCTCTTTCTTGCATGTTGCATGCATACAACACTGACAGTCTTGGGGGCGCATGACTTCTTTTCTTTTCTTCTATCTTCTATTTTTAGTTAAATTGAACATCTAATGTAAGAACTCAAGATCAAATTGATCTGAGTTTCCAAGAAATTTTTTGTTCCTAAAAAGGTGGATAGCCTAAATTAGAAGTGAAGCTTGAACTTTTTGTATAATCTATAAATACCCGATGGGTATCATATTGTAAAGGTCGGCTAATTGAGAATTGGATTGGCTTACCTAATGCTAGGAGATAGAATTTTGTAGTGATTTTACAGAGATACATTGTACTTGATCTTTTATAGTTAATAGAATTATAGGTTTTCTCAAAATATGGTATTTAGAATTAAATTGTTTGTTTGATAAGGTTGATAAGTTATAATCTATCTATATGCAGTGATTGTGTTGAACATAAGAGTTTCTTGAGTGATGAAAGTCATTTGAAGGAATTGGATTTAAGGATTATCTTATTAGATTTTCATTGAGTTAAAGTTATTAAAGTCTATTGATCTATGACCTTATCCATGAGTCGATGTATGTTTTGAAATTTGGGAGATAGTTGTGATAAGCGAAAAGTGATATTGAATTAAGCACCTTGGATGCATGCAATGGTATAGTTTATGTTATAGATTGTGTCATGCTTTGGTTTTATGATCTGTTAGGAAACATTCATTGTTGAAGGTATATGTCCAGATACTAGATAAATTTGATTCATACTTATTGGTTTACCCCTTTTGTCCTATCTTTTTCTTTTATTTGAAAAACCCCATTGATTTACTAAAGCAGTTGGTAAAATGAGTCATTGCTTGAATCTTTTGTTACCAGCATAGGCCCCTTGAATATTACAATTGCATGAACTGATTGAGTGACACCAGATAGTTGAGAACCAACTACCAGGACCTTGGGAGTTAGGCTACTATACGTTGTCTTTCTTTTTCAGGAGAAATAGAGTAGAAATATTCTGTTTTAACGTTGTTTGTGTCATCTTCATCATCAACACTATGAAGTCGAGGTGAGTAAGTCTTGATTTTGCACAAGAAATGCCTTAATCATTTCCTATAGAATTCTCAAGCATTTCTATGTTTCAATGTCATGGCTATGAGTCTCTTGTATTGGGACTACGCATGTAAGACATTTTAACAATAAAATTTCATTTTCCCTTCTTCATGCTCGATCCCTAATGTCTTTATTGAATGTCACTTTTTCTTTGGATATGAACTATTCTCTTACCTGATAGGAAATATGACCATCCTTCTTCATTTTTGTAAAGAAATGGAGGGCTTCTCCTCATTCGTTTCTGTAGATATATTGGTTTCCTTGTGATGATCACCTTTGTTGTAATAAGATTGTACAAAATTATACTATGAATGAGACTTCATGGTAGAGCGGACGACTGAAGCAAGAGCTTCTCAGCCTACTATTTCAATGTCACCTCGTGAAAGAAGAAATAGGATTGCTAAATGATTCAATAACATTGCATAGTATGGGTATGATTCAAAGACTCTATGCATATCTTCCATTCTTTTATAAACACTACCCTTTTCTCAACTTGCAGGTCTAATTTTTTTTTACTTTCATAGTCTAGTCCATCCGTTCTTTGTTAAGATCCTCCAACTGCTCCTCAAAACTGACATCTCCCTGTAGACTACCCCTATACAATGCTACTACCACCTTGTTTTTTTCTCACACCACTATCATCTTCCTTTTTGTAAACTCTCATCATTTTTCTTTATGGGAAATAATTGTTCTTGTGTTTTGATCTAGATGTGATATTGCTCTATATGCTCTACTTCAATGGATAACCCTGCTTAATGCCCTTTATGTCTCTTCATTGAATGACTTCAATCTACTCATGATGTTAATATGGATGACTATCTTAACATGCATAAAAACCTATCTCTTTTGATATGTTATGACAATCCTTATAAAGTTGCTCCTAATTTATGCATTTGTTCAAAATCAATAAGAATTATTTTCTTATTCATCCAAGGGAACTATCTTCCTGTATCTCCAATGAACTTCTTAAACCTATCACTTTGACCATCATTATCATTGGGATATATGAGACTATCATATTATGCATGGTGACATGATTAGGATGAATACTTATAACAGCCTCTAAATTGATACTCTTATCTGGAAAAATGATCATGTGGTTCTGTATGGAGATATGATGGAGATAAAAAGAAACATTGGGAATGATCAAAATGAGATAAGCTTTGGCTTTGTCCATATCTTCTTTCATACTTGACTACCTAGTTGACCTTAAACTACAAACTTACTTCAATTTCTTTGTATAGGCATGAATTTTCACCCCTAATGCAAATTCCCATTTACCCCCTTACAATTTAGAAAAATCAAACTCGGAGGCCTAATTCCACTTAAGCCTGCTACTCACATCACACTTGGCACCTTTTTTGTGTGTCACTAGAGGCATTTTTGTCGAGGACACCCATGCGAGGCACAAACATCCACCCAGTGTGCTTACATCCCTGGAAGAATCCTAAGGTTGGATATTGTAGAAACATTACACTTCTTATTGGGATTCAATGTGTAACACCTTTCTTTGACTGGCTGACCTGAATATGGCCATTTATTGACCTCCTTCATATTCTTCATTCATTCATCTACTTGGATCTCTAGAGATCTTCTACACAAGTTTGGCAATATCGACTTGAGCATTCTCTCCATTCCATTCGCTCATCCATAAGCTTTGTAGCAACACTTCACACTTCATAGCAGCAATCTATCACTCCATCACTCTGATAGTGCGAGTGCAGGACAAACACCATTGCAGCAGAAGCTTGAGTTCCTCTCATCTTCTCCTCCACTAGCCTTGAGTGCTTTGGATAGAGGTGGTAAGCTCCTCTTATCTTCTCTATCATTTTGGTTGAATAAGCACGTACTATTTTGTAGTGTCTTTTGTTTACGTAGCTTGTATTCTCTTCTTTATCATATTATTCCTATCATTACAAACTTAGCTTTCTATGGAGGTGGAAACACCAAAATGGGGGTTTGACTGAGACATACCCCTAAATATCCCCCCCAACATTTTCTCACTTTTTTGTGTGCAGGTGGAGAGATCTTGGAGCAAGCTGGCGAGAAGGTTGTTGTACTAAATCATCTTCATCACCCTTGTGGTAATCTATATCCTTTATCACATTCATCTTTATGTTTCACTCTTCTTAATCTTATTTTTTCATCCTAGAAACTTCTAAACTAGGTTGATAGTCCTTTCTTAGGGATTAAACCTTGTCTCTCTAGTTTTCTAGCCGTACAGACACCAGCGCACCTGTGAGACACCAATGTGCCACATTTTCATCCCTAAATTGTGCTTCTATCCTCCGACAGAGAGCTACCTAAGACGCAAAGTTAGCCTTAAAAATCGACTCGCCTAGCCTCCCCTTGACTCTTGGGTCTGCAAAGTGATCGAAGGATCTTATAGTCCTCATCATTCTTATCCTGCCTATCCTAACCTTCCTTTACAAACTGAGTTAAGTTAGGGAATCCATACTCCTCTTGGACTTCCGTGACCTGGGGCCTTGTAGTGGTTGGTCCCCCTCTCTTAAATTTTTGGTGAACCTAACGTGAACCATTTTGGTTCCATTTTCATGATACTGAAAGTCCCTTTCCTTGTGTTCTAGGAGTGTTGTAGGTGTGAGTGTCATGAGGATTTTTCCTTGCAACCTAACCTATGACCCCTAGTAGGCATATTTGGAAGTTTTCGATGGTGTTTTATAATGAAACCTTAATTGGGTCACTGTCCTATCCCATAAACCTTAGGAGGCTCTATAGAAGTACTGTTTAGTGTGGGTAATGGCCTCTTTCTTAAATCAACCTATTCCCTCTGCGTAGACCATGAGTAGTGGTACTAGCATAATATTCACCTCACAGGACCTGCCGATGGGATTTAATAGGGAACCATCTCCTCTTTACATTCCGACGAGGATAAATGGGAATATTGTAGCAATTGTTCTCATTGATCCAACGTCTCAAGTGAATATCATAAATGAGGAGATCATGATGATTAATTTCCTGCATAACGATCGGTATGATGCACCTAAAAGTATCGTTTGCACACACGACAGACTTTTCATACCTCGTATAGGGATTATTGTCCTATCAATCCTCATAGGACCTAAATCTATGAGCCTTAAGTTTGACATGATCCAGAGATCCAAACTCTTGAAAGTGAAGCTAGGCATCTCCTAGCTAGTAGCTATGAATGTAGTTCTCTCAGTTGTGCACAAGTATCTGAAGTTCATTCATGGAGGTTCGGTACACATTATCCACGAAACCGATTATAGACCACTAGTTGCACATGGCAGGTATACCTTAGATTACTTTTGGCATGCCCCTCTCAATCCTCTCCCACCTCAGAAGGACCTCCTATATCACACATATCAAAACTATAAGAAAGGGCACACTAGGCCGAAAGTGAGATATCCTCCTTTGCATTACATTGTTTTGCATAGAGCTTTCCTAAAGGCTAACAGTGATGCTGCTAAAGCACGTAGAAGAGAAGAAGAGAAGTGGTCCTAAGATCCTTCTTCTCCCCCCTCCACTATTTAGCCTGATGCTCCCTCTCACTTTGTTGTGGTACCATCTGCTTATGTCTCGCATTTGTGAGAGAATCCCATGGTGCCCACTTGGAAAAAGACCAAATGCCATACGTTTGATCTTCTTGTCTTACCCACAGAGCCTAGGCCCATTCAAAGTGGAAGACAAAGCCCCCATGAGGTGAGTCTTATCTAACTCAGCCTCCATGGCCTCCTACTATTCCTATTCCTAAGACAATGAATAGAAAGAGGCCCACTGTTGAAGCACTAGAGTTGATTCCTCCTGCTACTTTCAAGCCTGCTCCTATTCAGGAGTCTATCCTTCCACCGGAAATAGCTGTGGAGGACACTCTCATGGTTGAGGAAGAGCCTTTTGTCCCTTTGCAAGCTCTAGCTTCTAGTTCAAAGAGCTATAGAAACTGCCTTGCGTATGAGTGTAAGTGTCGATGAAAGGCTCTATAGGCTAAGAAATCCTCCTTATAGAAGGAGGAGGAGATGACCGCACCCCTTGTTGTGTCCTCCTCTCTCCCTCCTTCTACCCCTGTCCAAACTAGCTATGACTCTATTCCAACTTCCGTTGCAAGCACACATGTGCCTTGAAAGGCATGGGTGTTTATCGCCCCTTCTATGCAGCCACCCCTATTGACTTTTGTCTTGAATGTCTCACCTTTCTTGAAGCCCATGGATATGGTTAATACTTCAGTCATATCTGTTGTGGTTTTTTCCTCCTCTCCCTCAGCCTTCCTTTGTTCGTCTGTGGGAAATTCGCCTCCTCTAATGAGAAAGAAGGTAGAGCATGGTCCCTCTAGCAATGGAGGATGTAAGAGGAGTCCACCTTCTCTGAAAGGTGGCCCAAGATGACTTGTTTTGTCCTAATGATGGAACCTGTCCCGACCTCCCCTGAGTTTGTCACTACTTCTGAGTCCCTCGATGAGCCCAACAACGAACCTTAGGTGCAAACTCCTACGTCTGCTAAGGTGAAACATGGCACTCCCATTAAGTGTATTTTTATCTCGATGGATTGAGTTTCAACCTTGTCACTGATCTTCGAAAAATCATTGACCTTAGGCCCACAAGAGTTGAGCAACGGACACCTCATAGGTCCCTCTACCTTGTTCCTTGTTGCAGGAGGATCGAAAGCTCCTCCCCTTAAAATTACACCATTGTAGGCTCGTCATCCTTCCCCCTACGATGATCTAGAGTGGGAAGCTAATGACCTCTTGGTTGACCAGTGTTAGGGGGAGACCCTCTTCTTGATCTTTAGATTAGAAGTGTGTGTGTCATGATGTGCCTCCCCATGATTGTGTTATATGTGCCTAGATGACCCTTGTCACCCCTGTTGGTGCTTGGATATAGGTATGGCATTTGTGTTGTAAACCTTCCTCTATATGTATCATCATTCTTCCATGTTTGCAATTGACTTTCAATAAATTGGGGACAATGCAAAGTGTCGGGAGCATTTAAGATTCCTTCCATGTTGACCCAATCTTTTATTTTTACTTTGTCTTTCATGCATTCTTCCAAATTTGGTTGGGGATTGATGATCTTTCACCTCTTACCGCAGTTACCTACTATTCATTAATAAAGGCATATTTGACCCCACATAACTAGATCTCCCTGTGCCCTTTGTGCGTGTTCCCTTTTCCTTTGCCTTACTCTTCATCTTTCTCTCTTCTTTGCTTGAGTTTTCCCTCTTATGTGTGAAAATTCCACTTCTACACAACTTGGTCTTAAGAAAATGCATTTGTTGTCAAAAGAATCTTTTCTCAAGACCCCTCATACACTTCTTTGCTAGAATTGCATTCTCAACTTGAAACCCTAACAGAACATGTTTCCTTCATCATGGGTTTGTAAATAAAGGACTTGGGAACCTTCCTCCAAATCAGGAGCAATATTGTTCTTCCCCTCGCGTGGGCGCATATCCTTCCTTTCGAATTTCTTGATGAAATGAACATCTTTCAAAAGGATTCCTTGATGATGAATCGATTCGAGAAGCAAGACGTTAACTTTCGAACAGTGTATCCCTTGAGTGGACCCCTCCTTTCCACATTGGGTTCCCAAGGAACCCCTTCAAAATCCTTCAATGAGTTCTATGGTGTCTAGCCCAGGAGAAACCCGACTAGACCGGTTCCACATCTTTGCATCTAGCTTGGGGGAAACTTGACTAGACCTACTTCGTATTCTCGCATCTAGCTTGGGGGCAGCCCGACTAGACTTTACTTTTCAAACAACACGTCCCTTGAGTGGAACCTCCTTCCTTTTGAAGGTTTCCCGAGGGACGCCTTTGAAATACTTGTAACTTAGCGATGGTCTACATGATTGTCCATTTACTGGCATGTGCGGCTACTTCCTAGCATGTTCTATCCGCGGATAAACATGTCGCCAACTCTGACTCTGCAAAGTCCCCTTCTCTCAGTCTCCCTCATGTAAGAGTTCTTGGGGGATACCTTCATTGCAAGTCTATGGGTTTTTTAAGGTTCTCTTCCTAGTTTCCTTCATGTGAGAGTTCTTGAAGGATACCTCCCTTGCAGGACCGTGAGCCTACGAGGCACTTTAGTACTTCAGCTTTATAATTTCTACAGAACTATGGAGTCTTCTCCTACACTTTTGAGTTCTCCATCCCATGCTCTACTTCCTCATCAGTTCAAGTATACATCTCTTACTTTGTTACTTCCTTACTACTCTACTTTACCAAAGCACTCATCAGTACTTGTGCTTGCTAAAGTGGGGGGAAAATGTATAGGCATGAATTTGCACCCCTAACGCAAATTCCCCTTTACCCTCTTACACTTTAGAAAAATCAAACTCAGAGGCTTAATTCCACTTAAGCCCGGTGCTCACATCACACTTGCTGCTCTATTTGTGTGTCGATGGAGGCATTTCTATTGGGGATTCCCACATGGCACGCTTACATCCTTGGCAGATTCCTGCAGCTGGAGACTGCAAAAATGTTACACTTCCTATTGGGAGTCGAAGTCTAATGCCTTTCTTTGGATGGTCGACGCGAATATGGTTGTATCTTGACCTCCTTCTTCATATTCATTCATCTACTTGGATCTCTAGAGATCTTCTACACAAGTTTGGAAATATCATCTTGAGCATTCTCTCCATTCCATTCACTCATCCACAAGCTTTGTAGCAGCACTTCACACTTCATGGCAACAATCTATCACTCCAGCACTTTGATAGTGTGAGCACGGGGCAAACACCATTGCAGCAGGGGCTTGAGTTCCTCTCATCTTCTCCTCCACTAGCCTTGAGCACTTTGGATGGATGTGGTAAGCTCCTCTTATCTTCTCTATCATTTTGGTTGAGTAAGCATGTACTTTTTTGTAGTGTCTTTTGTTTACATAGCTTGTATTCTCTTCTTTATCATATTATTCATATTGTTGCAAACTTGGTTTTCTGTGGAGGTAGAAACATGAAAATGGGGGTCTGACTGAGGTAGACCCTTGAACAGCCCCCCAACATTTTCCTTCTTTTTTGTGTGCAAGTGGAGAGATCTTGGAGCAAGCTGGTGAGAAGGTTGTGCGAAATCATCTTTGTCACCCTTGCGGTAATCTATTTCCTTTATCACATTCATCTTTATGTTTCACTCTTCTTAATCTTATTTTGTCATCCTAGAAACTTCTAAAGTAGGCTAATAGTCCTTTCTTAGGGCTTAAACCTCGTCTCTCTATTTTTTTGGCCGTACAAACACCAGCGCACCTGTGAGATGCCCTTCGATAGAGAGATACTTGAGATGCAGAGTTAACCTTAAAGATCAACTTGCCTAGCCTCCCCTTAACTCTCGGGTCTGCAGAGTGATCGAAGGACCTTATAGTCCTCATCATTCTTATCCCACCTATCCTGACCTTCCTTTACAAATTGAGGTAATTTAGGGAAGCCATACTACTCTTGGCCTTTCATGACCTAAGGCCTTGCAGTGGTTGGTCCCCCTCTTACATTTTTGGTGAACCCGATGTGAATCATTTTGGTTCCATTTTTGCGATACTGAAAGTCCCTTTCCTCCTATTGTAGGAGTGTTATAAGTGTGAGTGTTGTAAGGCTTTTTCCTTGAAACCCAACCTATGACCCATAGTAGGTGTAGTTGGAAGGTTCTAACAGTGTTGTATAATGAAACCTTATTTGGGTCACTATCCTATCCCATAAACCTTAGGAGGCTCTGTAGAAGTACTATTTGGTGTACGCAATGGCCTCTTTCTTAAATCAACCTATTTCCTCTATGCAAACTGTGAGTAGCGGTACTAGCATGATCTTCACCTCACGGGACCTGTCGATGGGATTTAATAGGGAACCATCTCCTCTTTACATTCCGGTGAGGATAAATGGGAATACTATAGTAGGTGTTCTCATTGATCCGATGTCTCAAGTTACTATCATAACTGAGGAGATCATGCTGATTAAATTCATGCATAAGGATGGGTATGATGCACCTAAAAGTACTATCTGCACACATGATAGACTTTTCGTACCTCCTATAGGAAGTATTATCCTATCGGTCCTCGTAGGACCTAAATCTGTGACCCTTAAGTTTGACATCATCCTAGCATGTGAACTCTTCAAAGTGAATCTAGGCATCCCCTGGCTGGTAGCTATAATGCAGTTCCCACGATTGTGCGCAAGTGTCTGAAGTTCATTCATGGAGGTTCCGTATACATTTTCCATGACACTAGTTATAGACCACCGATTGCACATCAGCTATACCTTAGATTACTTTTGATCCAACCCTCTCAGTCCTCTCCCACCTAGGAAGGACCTCCTATATCGCACATATCAAAAGTATAAGAAAGGGTACACTAGGCCAAAAAAGAGATATCCTCCTTCACTTTATGTTGTTTTGCATAGAGCTTTCCTAAAGGCTGACAGTGATGTCGCCAAGGCACATAGAAGAGAAGAAGAGAAGCGGTCTTTAGATCCTCCTTCTCCCTCTCCCACTATTCAGCCCGATGCTCCCTCTCGCCCTGTTGTGGTACCATCTTCTTCTATCTCACGTTTGCGAGAGAATCCCATGGTTCTCACTTGGTGAAAGGCCAAGCACCCCGCATTTGAGCTTCCTGTCTTACCCACAAAGCCTAGGCCTATTTGGTATGGAAGACAAAAATCCTCCCGTGGTGAGTCTTCTCTATCTCGACCTCTGCGGCCTCCTACTATTTTTGTTCCTAAGACAGTGAACAAAAAGAGGCCCACTCCTGAAGCACTAGATTCGATTCCTCCTGCCACTTCTGACCCTGCTCCCATTCAGGAGCCTATCCTTCCACTAGAAACAATCATGGAGGACACTCCCATGGCTAAGCAAGACCCTTTTGTCCCTTCGCAAGCTTCGGCTTCTAGTTTGAAGAGTCCTAGAAAATTCCTTGCGTGTGAGCGTAAGTTTTGGCGAAAGGCTCTCTTAGTTGAGCAAGCCTCCTTACAAAAGAAGGAGAAGGAGACGACTACACCCCTTGTTGTTTCCTCCTATCTCCCTCCTTCTGCCCCTATCCAAATTAGTTGTGAATCTCTTTCATCTTTCACTACAAGCACACATATGCCTAGAAAGGTGCAGGTGTTTATCACCCCTTCTGTGGAGCCGCCCCTATTGACTTTCATCCCAAATGTCTCACCTTTCTTGAAGCCCGTGGATATGGTTAATACTTTGATCGTATCCACTACTATTTTTTCCTCCTATCCCTCGACGTTCCTTGCTTCGTCTGTGGGAAATTCACCTCCTTCGACGAGAAAGAAGGTAGAGCGTGGTCCCTCCAGCAATGGAGGATGTAAGAGGAGTCCACCTTCTCCAAAAGGTGGCCCTGCACTGACTTGTTCTGTCCTAGTGATGAAACCCATCCCAACCTCCCCTAAGTTTTTCATCGCTCCTAAGTCCCTCAGTGAGCCCAACAGTGAACCTCAGGTGCAAACTCCTCCATCTGCCAAGGTGAAATGTGGCACTCCCGTTAAGTGTATGTTTAACTCAGTGGATGAAGTTCTGACCTTGTCAAAAATCTTCACAAAATCGTTGACCTTACACCCATAAGATTTGAGCGACGGAGACCTCACAAGTCCCTCTACCTTGGCCCTTGTTGCAAGAGGATCAGAAGCTCCTCCCCTTAACATTACACTATCTCAAGCTCGTCATCCTTCCCCCTATGATGATCTAGAGTGAGAATTCGATGACCTTTGGGTTGACCAGTGTTAGGGGGAGACCCTCTTCTTGATCTTTAGATTAGAAGTGTGTGTGTCATGATCTGACGATACTCCTCTCGCTCTTTTGATATTTCAGATGTTACAATATTGATTTAATGTTATATGATAGTACATTATATTTTTATCGAAATTGAATAGCTTGTGATGAGAAAAAGTATCAAGAGATTTGACACCAATTTTCTCAATTCTTGTAGGCATTCAGGAGCAATGAAGCAACCTTCTAGAGGACTCAGGAGCTATCTAAAGATGTAATAGATCAATGTCTATCCTCACTACCCAGGCAATGATGGATTCCTTTTCTTTTTATATGCTCTTCTTTTCATCAAATGTATAGTCTAATTTTTGTATTACATTGGAGTTAATCCCACGACTTGTGTGGGATATTATACACTTGAAATTATCAATAAAATATAGTTTTATGAAAACACCTTTTGCTATCTTTCTCTTGTGTACATTTGCAATCAATTTGATAATCTTTTGTACATATGAATGTAACTTTTAGCAGAAATCAATGTGTAACTTTCATTTTCACTTTGCAAATGCTATCTCAACTCTACCTGATTGAGTTGGAAGCAAAATTAGGTAACATCCATGTGTTTATGATGTCTCCCTTTCCTTGTACAATCCACTGAGGGCACTGATGAATGTATTATTGGATGTCTCTTTTTGAAGCTATCTTTTGCCATCATACAATGCTTAAGGATACTGGAAATGTTTATAAGCATCTAGTTCAATGATAGTCATAGGTGATTTTCAAGAGAACAGTGGTAAAGCCAAATTCTACATAAGACTTCTTTGTTAAAGGAGCAAGGGTCTTATATCTAGAAAACATTAGAATACATTATACAGTGAGAAGTGATTTCTATTTTTGTTGTAGGATGTGTGACACAAGGGTCTCAAGATGTAAGGGAAATTTTATTTTTCCATTGTCTTTACTACATTTCACTATTTTCATAAGTTTTCATTGTGTTTAAAGGTCTAAGGGATCTCTGCCTTCTACAATAGTCAACATATCACCATGAAAATGAGATTCTATGAAAGTTAGTCTAATGCATGATAACCATCATTAGATGGCATAGTTATAGTCACCATTTGAATGATTCACATGAGGATGAAATGACGGTATAATAGCAGTAGTGCATACATAATTTAGTGAGAGGAACAAGATAAAGCCACAACTTTGAAGAACCAAATATAGAAGGGAAAGAGAGGTTAAGAGGGAATTGACTCAGGAAAATTCATCATGATAGAGGCTCAGAGAAATCCTCGAGGAGTTTTGCATAAAAAAGGATACTGAGCCATGGCCAAAATATACAAAGAGAAAAATAGAGGTACGAGTTTCTCAAATAACCCATAAACAAGCAAAATAATGCAAAAGAAGGTATGGTCATGGAAAAACTCAATTCTTACTCATAGAATGCGGGAAAGTGGAGCAAAAAACTGAAAGGTTTTGCTTTCATTTTTTCCAAAAGATATAAACAAAGCCTCGGTATAAAGTAAAACCTCGATCGTTTACACCTATAGAAATGTGAAACTCTTGCAAATAAAATATAAAGGCCACAACCATGATATACAGAGATATTTTCATAAGAGCCAGAAAAAAATTTCAAAAAAACAAGGCACTCAATGATCTCGAAATAAGCTTTCATTCACTTTCAATGAGAAGAAATCATGAAATTACAAAGCTCGAATGGAGAATTTTTTCTACAGAAAAACCAAAAGAAATGAAGGTGTTTTGTGCAGATAGAAAACTTACCCAACAACTCAGGCTCCATGAAGAAATGTTCCAGATTTCTCCAAAAAACCCATGAAGCTACAGTGCAAACCCTCATGGTGGTGCTCTCTTAGTAGAGTGAAATCTCTAGAAAATGAAAAATAAAATGGAAGTGAAAAATTTTTTGGGTCACGGTTTTGAGTTAGGGTTTTGAAACCCTAGCTTATGCCGAGCAAAAAAAGTTAAGGTAAATTTTTCCTTTTATTTTACCATTTGCATTAAAATTAATTACTTTGCATTATGACCTCCTACGCAAGTGTTAGGGAAGTAAAATGTCTTTTTTATTTTGCTTTTCCAAAGCATGATGTTAATGTTTTAGTTTTGCATCAATTACAAATGTAAAATCCTTTGATTTTAGTGATATTGCTATAAATAACTTAGTCAAAAGGTGATATTATTAAGATGAAAAATAAAGGTGCCTTGCCTTATAGAGGCGTTTATGAGTTTTAATTAAGTCCTCACATCTTGCAAATGTAATGGCATTGGTTCTTCAAGATTGAGTCAAAAGGAGATATGATTGAATTTATGCTCTTGCAAGCATTTAGGGGGACTTAGAGGAATTTTGCCAATATTTGGAGTGAATATAGGCATGGTTGACTCAGTTTTGGAGCATGTGGAGGATATCTAGGCAACGTTTTCTTGAGCCTTTATGTTTGACTTGGTCAAACTTGACTTTTTCATCATATTGGAGCCTTTTGGGAATGGATTTGCATGCTAAATTTGGGGATTTTGGGGGGCATCCGACCCCAACTATTTCTAGAACCTATTTTGGTGGGTTTTTGGAGGGAGATGGTTATAGTCACTGGAGTGACTCTTTTACACTTAGTTCTTAGTTATGCAATTTTTGGACTTAGTGACTTTTCAGTCCTTTGCCAGCTTTTAGCATATCTTTCTATAAAACATTTTTGGACATGAATAATAGAGAAAACCTTGGTTATCAATGATTTTGGAGTTTTCCCTTTTTTTCCTTGCTTCAATGTGTGCATTCAGATCATTTGATTAAGCTATCTATTAGGTATTGTTATTTCCTTAGAGTTTTGTCTCATTTTCAGCACCTTTATGTAGGAGTTAGTTTATGTAGGTCATAATCTGTGTCAAATTTTTTGAATGGCTTATAGTTGTGAAGTCACCTTCCTTCTAGAAGTATGGGCATTAGGACCTTGTTATGAAATACTTATGCAAATATGTACAAGAATGAGTTGTGCAAGTTTATTTTCAATAATTTTTAAACAAGTGTTTACAATCTAAGATTTATGTTCAAGTTCAGTTTGGTGTATCACCTTAGGAGTAGTTTTTTAGTTTCAGTACCCCTTCTTACCCTTTTCCTTGATAAGTAGTAGTTTTAGGTGATATCTAGATAGGAATCCAGCCTTCTCTAGAGGTTGGCCTATGTTTACAAGTTACCCATAGCTTTAGAGGTCTTCCCATGTTTCATTGAATTGTTGAATATCATATTCAACAGGGTGCATTTTCAGTAGATAACACATACGTCATATGGAAATTCTAACTACGGGAGGTCGTTGAGTTCACGCCATAATTTTAGTGTGATCACTCATGGTTCTCGCAAGGCCACATCCCACATTCCCTTCGATAAACTAGAAAATGATGAACTTAAGGTAAAATCCATTTCCCCACATGATTGAATTAATTAAGCCAAAATTTCACCCAAGTATGGAACTCATTGCAGAAATTATATTTCGAGAAGCCAAGTGTGGAAAACTATTCACACCAAGCCATTTTATGGCATCAACCTTGTTGGATTTTTCCCCCCTTAGCTTCCACATTAGGTATTTCCGCATTAATCAAGCAGGTTAAAAAATGAACTTTAAATGTATTATCATGAATTTATTTTCCCCCTATGCCTAAAATGAAATTAATGCCAAAAATGTTATCTTTTTGCATTGTGGAGTTTGTGATGTGGAAATCCTCTTGTGGAAGGCCATGTTGCTCATGTCATTTTATGGCATATTCAATATCGGCTTTCGAATAGACAGCTTCCACATTGGCTTTTTCCGTATGATACAAAATGATAAATCCACCAAGTTAAAACACTTGAATGACTTTGCATGACTATTTTCCCACATGCCAAATTACATTAACCTTGAAATTGCTAAGTGTTTTCTCGTTGCAAAAAATTCATTGTGGGTTACCATTTGTGGGTTTCCATTCTACTAGCATTGATACCTACGGCACGTGAATCCTTCATCCCCACAAACCTATGGCACCCACAACTCCCTGGCCCACAAAATGATAGAAATTAACCCAAGATGTTGATTTTGATGTTTCATTTCTAGTATTTGATGTATTTATGATGATTTTGGGACATATTGATATGTTTTCGATTGGAATATCATCTCTCTTTCTTGATTTATCAAATTCAACTCATTACATATTGTTCTTGTAGGTTTTATGGAAAAAACTAAGAAAGCAAGAAAGAGTGATAAAACAACAAAGATCGAAAAAGAGAAAGCAAAGATGAAGTACAAGTTTCAGAGTATGGTCACCTCCAAAATTGCTTAAGATTGGGTATATTATTAGATACCAACCTCAGACACATCAATATTGATGAATTTAAAGAACGTGTCTTGGTTAAACCAAAGAATGACATGGCCAAAAGAATTAGAAAGAGTAGCATAGTGCATGCAGCAAGATTCACACCATCTCTAATCAAATTCAAACTCATTCACGGTTGCAAGGAGTTATATCACAAGGATTATCAGAGGATTGTTACTTCAGAGGGATGGGTGGTGGCTAATTTATCACCTTTGTCTATTACTCGTACTTTTGGGATTCCTTCTTTTGAGGAGATGGAAGTGACTGAGAGAGATATGCTCTTAATATGTAGAAGGAAAATCCCAAAAGTTGCGCTTAACTAATCAATAAGAAATGGATGCATACTCCTCATCCAAGTGCAGGAAATCTTCCTAAGAAGCTATACAGAAGTGATATTATGGAAGAGGTAAATGATTTGGTCACACTATTGAGCAGAATTGCAAGAATTCCTATCTCTAACGTATTTGAGGAATGGATGTGATACTTTATTGAAGAAATCTTGAGAGGAAGTATCAAGTTTCATTGTTCTAAGATGATTAGTAATAACATCCATGCATAGTTTTTCTTGTCCAAAAATACCTCAAAGTTCTACATGTCCTCCTATTTTGTTCACATATTGGTAGAAAACTTTCCATATAGGGATCTAACATGCAAAGGCAACCTAAGGATAGGACCTGATTACAACACCATTTATGAATTCTACCCACAACTCCTGAGTAAAAACTTCACAAGAAACTACAAGCAGGTAAATGATTCTTTTATTATGTGCATTCTTAGATCATTGTCAGGTGAATTCAAAAATAGAATGCCATTCTACGCTAAAGCTATGATAAAGAAATTTGGTTAATAGTTCATCTAGTTCCCCAAGTTTATATATTTCACAATTGAAGGTTTCTCGAGGACATCATATAGGTTGCTAAGGTACCAAACAAACAAAATGGTCTTACTTGAGTTGAAACCACAACTATGCACCTCACATCAACTATTACAATATAAGCATTGAGTTGGGGTACCTTACCCCATGACACTGGGAAGAGGGATGTATTCATGCTCGATAAAAAATTTAGAAGATAATTTTAATAAGGATATTTAGGAGTATGGGCTCATGTTCCACACGGGAAGTGTTGACCCCTGGGGAAAATTGAAGAAACAAGTTGGAAGGAAACATGCACACAAGAACCATTTGGAATACTTTTGGGCTAACTATGAAAATGATCGTGAAGTTATAAAGAGACTCTACATGAGAATGTCCTTGGAGCTCGTCAAAACCCTCAACTTTATATAGTACCTGATCAGGTGAAGGAGGATGATAGCAGATTGGACGAGGCTACCTTAAGCAAAATAGCACTGCCACTAATTTATTGGACAAAAGAAGAGGAAACTGACATTGATTTGGCCACCTGTCCAGTGCTGCAAAGGACAAAACAATGGCTTGATGATCAAATTGCTCAATTGGAGCAACAAGGAGTAGAATTGACTTTCGGTGAATGGAAGTAGGAAAAATCTCTAGAGAGTGACGAAGGGGGGAAAACAGAGGATGAGGTCAAAGAAGGTTCATCAATCAAAGAGGTTCCATCTCCTCCTCCTCGATCTCAAAAGAGGAAAGACACATTCGAGAGGCAACCTATCGAGAAGCCTCGGGTATATGAAATAAAGGTTGTGGATGGATGGATGGCTCCAAATAAAACTAAGAATGGAGGTACTTTCATAATGGAGACAATCAAAGAATACCCTTCTCTTCCCAAGGAGAATGTTCAAGCACAATCAACTACCCATACACACTCACCTCCACCATCAACTTCCACTCCACTTCTACAACCCATATCCTCTCCACCTCCGTGGAAATCTTTGTCCACCTTTCATCTACCACTCTAAGCACTTCAGTGATTGTGGTTGAGTCATCTTCATTTGTGTCATCATCTCCATCTTCCTTTTTTCTTCTGCCTTCTCAACCTACCTTTTCCACACTACCACCCACTATTCCTTTTGTTCCACCTATACCAACAACACTGCCATAGTCCTTTGTGGCATACTTGTAAAATATGCCCCAAGGATTGTCAAAAAAATTATTTTCCCCAAAAGCAAGACTTATCATGTCTCAGCTCCTTATAGATCTACCTACTCCTCCTCCTTCCTTGGATCCATCAAAAATGGAGAACGCAGAGAAGATCTAGGAGGAGATGTAGTAGAAAGAAAAGGAAAAGCTCGAAGAAGCATTTAATACTGGTGATGATTTTATGGATCAGGAACATGAAGAATATTTTGAGGAGCCAGAGGAGGGGCTGAAAATTGTAGAACCTAGTGAGGAATCCTCTGATGATTAGGGAGAGAAAACTCCAAAAGGAGGAGAGGTAAGAAATACTTTCGAAGAGAAGCTATGTGAAGAGGTCTCTAAGGGACACGAAGAAGATAGAGGGAAAGAAGAAGATAAGGAGGAGGAGAAGATCCCAAAAGAACAAGAAAAGAAAGAGGAAAAGGAAAAGGAAGAAGATATTGAATCTACAAAATTTGGGAAAGTAATAGAAGAAGAGAACATGGGAGAGGAAGAATAGACCACAAAAGATGCCCCAAAGGACTAAGATAGAGTGTAGCAAGAAAATTAGAAAGATAAGGTGTCATCCACAAAGCAAGCACAAGCTCCTTCTTGGCTAGAACAAAAATTGAAGGATAAAACCCTAATTGTTCAAGATCATAGGGCCCACTTTGAAGCAATTATGGCTTGTGTAGGACAAAAACCCAAGGAAAGGAATAAATCAAAAATCTGGTTGCACATCATGACCAATGCTTTGGGTTCTTGCACTGTGCATGTAGCTACTACGGTGGTTAACAATGATGCTTCCACCATTCAAGCAATAGAATACCAGGTTGCATCCATCAATATCATCTTGACAAGTAGAGCACAAAAGATTGATGAGTTCCAAGGGTCTGTATCGAACATTTTGAATCAAATGGATAAGGACTAGGCCACCAAGAAGGAGTTAAAGGCATAGGTGGTTGAGTTAATTGCTTTTATTCAACAAATTATTGCTTCTAGTGAAGAAGTTCCTACTGAGACTTCCACCCTAGCAATTTTTTCAAAAGAAGAGGTAAGTAAAGTAGAGTGGATGAGAAGTTGGACTAAGTCCACTTCTAATTGGATTAATCATGTAGCTACTGTCGAGGATAAGGCTGTAAATTTTGGATTGGAAATGCATAACCACTTCCAAATTTTGAGGACAAAGGTTGAGAAAGAAATTGAAGAGTGTAAAGCATTCCTTGGGTACACTATGATATGACTTGCCTAAAGTTGCATGCAATTAAGGGTTTTTTTGCAAAAAATTTGGAGTGGGAGTAGATGTTAACCAAGGATGAGCTAAATGAACCCAAGGTATGGCTATTTTCAATTGAGTTCAGAAGGGAAGTCCTCACTAAGGTGCTGCCAGAGTTACAATTTTTTGGTGAAAGAATTGTTGACTTAATGTCCAAATGTGATGAAATTTTGGAAATTTTGACGTGGGAACAAATGTCTACATAAAACTAGATGTTGTAATAATTAAATAGGCATGGAGGACTAAGATAGAGAAAGGAGTTGTAGATAATTTGGATGGGGACTTTTTGGATTTTTTTTCCCGTGCATTTACAAGGTCAAAATAGATGGTATAGAGAAGACACTCATCTATAGAACTGCAGGTAGAGATTATGAAGGAGTAAAAATCATTTACCTTCAAAATCAACAGAACCCAACTGCCTCCTTAGCAACAACTTTCAAAGGCTTTAGTCAATTTTGATAAGTATGTTGTAAAAGAGAAAAAAGCTGGAAATATTTTGATAGAAGACAAATATCTGTAATTCAGCTAAAATATGAAATTTGTTACATCAAAGTGTGTGCACCCAGCTTTTGGGGATTTTGTAGGATATTTCTTAAATATAAAATAGGATAGGAATATTTTATATTTTCCTAGGTTCACATGTGAATAAATTTTATATTGGAGAATATTATAAATACGTTTAATGTATCCAAAATCCTAAGGGTTATTAAATCTTGTCAATTGAATAGGATTTAATCCTGGCCATTTGTTTGCATTGTAAAATCTATAAATAGTAGACTACTCTCATTTGCAAAGAGAGAGATGAATTATTGTACAAGGAATTGTGAAGTAATACAAGTGAAGGCATAGGAGTTTTGGTGAATCCCTTGTGTTCTTTGGATGTATGCATGATTCTATCTTTCAGTTTTAATTTCAGCATTATTAGTTTATGTTCAGTTTCATTAACGGTAAAGTATTAGGATATTTGATGAGCTTCCTACTCATACCTTTTCTAATTTGTTGATTGTAAGTTACTTTACAATGTTATTCTAAGCTAATTTTATGTTCTCAAGTTCAACTTGTATGTTTATGCACCTATGTATGAATGTTATAGTTTGAAAATATGAAGATCACCTTTGAAGATCGAATTTTTTTGGTGATATTGCAGATTTATCTTCGTTGAGAAGATCTTATTTTGTGAATTTTTCTATCTGAATCATCATCCATTGTTGCAATTTTCCTTAGGTTTCAGATTTAGGATTTCTCTTGAACCCACATCTTTTGATATTTCTTTAAATTTTGGTTAGTTTTAGGATAAAAGCATCACTTAAATTGTTGCATTTGATGATAGTATCATTTCTTTTTTTTAAGTTCTGGAAAGTTTGATCAGGGTTCACATTTACCTTTAGACTTTACAAAACCATCATTTTTAACCTTATAGCTTCCAATCTTGTTTTTCCATAAAGTCCCTTTGTGATTACCAACAAATCACATCACTACTAAGTTTTTTTTGTATTTTCAAGACCTAACTTTATAAATCTTGGGGTTATTTTCTAAAGTTTGTCTGAAGAGATTCACCTTTCAAGAGAGATAGAACACTTGTGTTTTATCTGTGTTGTATAGTGCTAAAACACTCATCAATAGATACTTTTGGAGAAAACTATGGAAGAAGATGAAGACATACCTAAATTTAAGTTGGGTATACCATCCACAAATAGATGGACAAATGGAAGTGGTAAATAGAATTTTGGGTAACCTAATGAGATGCTGGGTCAAAGATAAGGCAGGAAATTGGGACATAGTTCTACCACAAGCAGAATTTGCTTACAATAATTCAATAAATCAGAGTATAGGGAAGACACCATATGAGATCATGGAGTAAATCACAGAGGCATTATAGAACTCAGAGATATTAGTATGGATAATAAGAGGAGTTCAGAGGTATAAGAGTTTGTATACTTCATGGAGATATTACATAATCAAGTCTAGAAGCATTTGGAAGACATGAATAGTAAGTATAAGGAGAAGGTAGATGAGAAAAGGAGACATAAGGAATTGGTTTTTGGAGATTAAGTGATGGTATATCTGAGGAAGGAGAGATTTCCAATTGGAACATATAATAAGTTGAAGATGAGGAAGTTTGGACCTTGTAATATCCTAAGGAAGTTTGGTTCTAGAAATGCATATGAAGTGGAGTTACCAGAGACACTAGGTATATTACCTATTTTTAATATTGCAAACATTTATTAGTATCATGAAGGACAATAAATTAATAGTAGTACAAAAGTAGATTTGAATCCACATCAAGAACTGAAGGATATTGAACAAATTTTGGATACCAGAACTAGCAGGAGCACTAGGAGCAAGCAATACAGAGAATATCTGGTAAAATGGAAAGTTAGACCAGTGGAGGACTCATCATGGATTTCTCAAGCTGAGGTGGACCACTTTGGTTTTCATCTTAGCCCTAGAAATTGAGCGAATCACTTTTCTTCCAACCCTGGTTGTCTGATGTAGGAGCATCCTCGGTTGTAAAGCAATCCTATATCAACCAAAAAATATTTATTTTCTTACATTTAAGTCTATAGGAGTTTCAATATTTCATTATTAGTTTCACCGTATTATTGTTTCTTAGCTCATGGAGAAATATATAGCTTCTACACAACGCCATCTGCAACATATCCAATTTTTAGGTCATTTGCATCTGTCTACCAAAAGTTATCACTCTCAAAATTTCACTATAATTCATAGTCAAAGCATTTGGGTCTAGCCTAGTCTAGATTTATTAGTGTGGACCTATTATAGAATGCATAGAGCTTAATTGGACATCATAAAATCATTTTGGGTCCAATGGGATCTATCTTGGATATTTGTAATCCATTTTATTTTACAAGGAGTTATCTTTTGATATTTTGAGGCCGACCTTCACAATGATCATTCATCGAGTGTTGTAAACCCTTGTGGCTGATGTGGACCTTTGTAAAAGCTAGAGAATCATATCTAAGATAATTTTTAATGCATCGTAATCATTCATTAGTAGAATAGTTAGGATTTTCATGATTAGAGTTAAGAAGTTTCACATTTCCCCATTGAGGGACTGTAATAAGGTCGTTGGCTAGTTGTAATGTTGAATGCCCTTATGGTAGGCTTGCGGGCCCTGATTATTCCCCATGAGGCATATGATGCATGTAAGATTATCAATTCAATAAAGATTCATATTTGTACAATATTTTCCTTGTGTTATTTTTGTTGTGTTAACTCTAAGTTGCATGGCTTTGACAATTCTTTCTGAACCCTCCATCCATGACTGCACCAAGTCTCTTTTCTTCCCTTAAGGGAAGAACTAAAGCAACCATCAGGGGTTTGGAAACCACTATCTCTTTAGGTCGATACACTCATTTTATCTTTGGAGGCACAAAATTAATCATTTGATTATCTCTTGTTCTTTTATATGATATGGGTGGAGGAACAGTGGCATAGGTCTTTGCTTCGGGTATAGGTTCATCTATAACTAGTGGAGGAGGAGGAACAACCATGGTCTTATTATTTTTCAAGAATATTGGTAAGAGATAACTCTATTATGCACTTTGCCTTAAACTTTTGGTATGACATGAAAAATAAATTCTCACTAGGTTTAATAGGTTCCATAAGTTGAGGACAAAAGAAAACCAATGAAAAGTTCCCATGGGAAAAAAAAGGATTAAACCCACTATGATTCCCTATTAATATTTTCTTTTCAAATGGGAATTTTATGCATTTGTGAATAACCTATGAGATAACATTCATGGAGTGTAGCCATGGGTACCCTAGCTTCACGCGGAATTAGTCTGACGTCAGAATGATGGAGAATGATGCATCTAATTTTTTGATCCAACTTTAAGAGGAAGAATGATCGAACCTATCGTAGTGCAAGAAAAACCATCATGAGTTTTCAACCATGCTTTCAATTATTCATAAGAATCTTGATAAATCTCATACACAAACAAGAATTCCTCAAAGAACACATTCTCTACACATAAGTTATTAATGAGTATTCCCTGTATAGGTTTTTCATTAATACATATGATGATATAGAGAGGAACATCAAGTGCATATATGGATGCACCACTATTGGTGAAATAAATATCGAGTAACACAGTGGTTTGTCCCTTACAAGGTTGAACATCTATTAAAGAAATCATACTATCTACTTCTCATTTTTATTATCATCATCATTTGTATCATCATTCATAACATTAAAAACTTGCACAAATTTGGATGAATGGTTTGGTATTAGATTGGTAAAAATTTGCATGTTTTGGTTAGGCAATGCAACAGACTTATTCCCTTGATCATTAACACCACCCAACTGGATGTGATTAGAATCAATGAGGTCTTGAACTTGATGTTTAAGATGTATGTGTTGTTTTATAACATGTTTTCTTGTGTGATGATATTGACAAAATTTATTTGGATTGTAACTTATTGGAAGAGGCTTTGTTGTGTCCACAAGTCTAATTGGAGATAATCAAATTAAAATCTTGTTCAAACGTTGCAACATGATCAAATGGAAGGATTTAGGTAACTAGGTAAATTACCTCTCTTGGTCTAAATTGGTACGGGGTTGAACTTATGGTAGCAACTTAAGGGTCAATGTGGTTGGTTGCTTGAGGTGTTTGTAACTTGATAAAATTCTTGTTTTTCTTCTTGAATGGATGATAGTTGTTTTGGGGTATGGATTTGAATTTCCCAATAGGAGTAGATGAAGATGTTTCTTCATACTAACTAACCGATTTCTAGTAATCAAAAAGGGTCCTACAAAAATATGTAAAGGATGGGTATTTCATCAACAATATTTTATCTCTTATGTCAGGTTTCAAGTTTTTAATGAACACTCTTTGGACATCTACATCAGGTAGAGCAAGATTGATTTGTAAATGAACAAATTGATAGCAGCTTATGAAGTCTATGACCTTTTCATTTTTCTTTTTTTTACATCTCACTAAATCATTTATTGTAATTTTAGGTCCAACGTTGACTTGGAAATGCTGGAGGAATGCATCAACAAGTTCATTGAAGGAGTGAATTGAGTTATTTGGCAATGAACAGAACCATTCTAAGGCATGTCTTTCAATGACAGGAAAAAAATTATCTAGGATTTTATCTTCAAAAATGAAGTCACTACACAAGGTTGTATATGCCGATATATGATTTCTACGGTCGCCTTTACCATTGTACTTGTCAAATCGAGGTATCTCTATGTTTTGTGGCATTGGTGTTTTCAAAATTTCAAGTGACAATGGGCTTCTTTTAAAATATTGCAATGGTTGTGCATTTTGGTTTTGGTTCAAAGTTGAGATTTGTGTATGTAGGGATAAAGGCTATAGTTATAGGGAGGGAGACATGTTTTCCTCCTTGACTTTGAGTTTAATTTTTATTATACTATCTAAAGGTTTTGCTTGTATGTGCAAACAATTCTAAAGGTGAATATATTTCCAAAATTTCCTCAATTTATGACAATGTGATGAAAATGCAAATGTGTAACAATGCAAATGGGAATTATGAATGAAATTTCCAATTTAGATCTCATCTAGGTGATTGAAATGAACCTTAATGCAACCTATGATACAAGATGATATACATTTTTTAGAATTTGTATGTCTTTTATAATGCAAAAGTGAAACCCTAATTGAGAAATACAAAATAATGCAATGTAAAACTTAGATCTAGGTTGAAATTTTAGAAGGTATGTAATGTTAACAAGTAAAGTTCACCAAAATGAAACAAATAAAAATAGAAACCCTAGGTCTAATGTGTAAACCTAGGATTCAAACTTGGTGTTTTGGGTGTTTTTCTATTGTTTCATTAAGATGGAGATCAATAAGGCGTTTAGATTAACTTTCAACCATGAAGGTGGACCAATCAAACTTGGATCTGCATTTTTTAGGGTTTTCGAATGAATTGGAATTTATTGAAATGAATTAACCTAATTAGGCTATATGACCTAATATGTAAAATGAAATAATCCAATAATTAACAAACTGAAACATTAACTTGCCAGCAGATCTAGGAAGTGCAGGGGACTGTGTACCTATCTTTTGCTCTATTTTTGAGGTCCTCCAATGAAAAATTTGAGCTTTTGATCCCTAGTTCTAGATTTATCAAAACACTGTCAAATAATTTTGTAAGCAAGTTTTCATGAGTTGACAAGGTGTAGGTCTTCAAATGCAACAATGAAGAATTTTTCTTCAATCTTCCTTCAATCCTCTTCAAACCTAAAATTTGCACATTCACAAAGAGAAGAGATGTTGTTCTATTTAGGGGCTTTCCTTAGTCAAACCTCATGTTATTGTGTCCACTTCCATAATGGAAATGTCAATGATAAATGGATAAATGATAGGAAGGGATGATGAAATCACCAAGTGCTACAATTCACCACCTTTCAATGGCTTCCTTGAAGGGCTAAAGTCATGCACATCACTTCAAGGTCTTGGATCTTGCTTTCTTGAATGCTTGAATTACTTGGAGACCAAAAAAAAGGGTTAGCCTTCATAAACAATGATAACATGAGCATATATAACTCACATAAGATTTTACATGATGTTAGAATCTTGAATTGCTACAATAAAGCTCTAAAATGTTGCTCTTGACTTGCTTGATAGTGCTCTTGATCATAATTTTTCTAGTAATTTTCTAGATCTCTCTTCTTAGTTTTCAAATGGTACAATAACTAGGTATTTATAGGCATTTCTCTAATTTTCCAAAAAATTGTATAACCCATTTAAATTATTACTGAATTTATATATTGCAAATGACATATGAATATATTCAAATTAAAAAGACATAACTAAGTAGCTATAGTCAATCATAGAAACACATGTCTAATTAAATGAGTCAAAGGTTATATATTTATTTCGAATGTCAATTGCAATATCCAAGTTTGACTTGGCTCATAGGCCACATAGTCAATACAATGTAAAAAATTTACATCAAGGTTACATCATGGACCAAGATAGTCTTGTAAACATCCAAGGTTTTTCCTCTTGACGCTCACCTCCACTGGTGGATGAGAGCATGGTTGAAGTGCATTACTGCCCAACCACAAAGCTTACACTTCCTCAGAATTCTTCCAACTAGAAGAATACTCGACCCTGTACAAAAATTTTAGCAAGAGAACAATATGCAAGGTGGAATCTGGTGCATGCCTATACATCAACATGCATCTCTATCTACAAGTTAGAAAAGGAAATACAAGATCTATGCTAGGAATGGTAGATAGTGTTATCACAAAGTTCATACATACATAATGAGCTAATTGCTTCGTCAAGCATAAAAATATTGTTGCAACAAAAAACAATAGGTTTTGGTAAAAGCAAAAACCTATACTCTCTGAACTCCATTTCGGCACCCATCCCAGAAGGTAACTTCCAACATCAAGCTATCTCATAGAAGCTATATACCCTCTAGCAGGATCTACCCTTAGGTTCTCTAGTCTATTAGGTGTTTCTATTCTATTCTATTTAAAATTCAAAAAAAGAAGTAAATGGAACTCATCAATACATTATCCGCCCATTTCAAGCACATGTCACATAATTACATTCATTCTAATTTCAGAATTCATTTAAGATTTAAGAAAATAGGTAACAAAAGAAGGTATGTCACAAGTATGTGTATGTACATAGACGAAGGTCTACATGCATACACATATATGTGCCTACTTAAGTTATAAATTTGTGCATACATTCTGAATTTTTAAAAAATCAATTTAACAATATTCATATAATGTTTCAGACAGACATTGTTTGTCAGAATTTTGAGAAGTAAATGAACTAGTACAAGTATATTTTAACATTTTCTCACATACTGTTGTGTCGTTTGTCTCAAAACCAAGTTGTGATAATCAAACGATGTTGTTTACATATAAACATTCACTGTTCATAATAGAATGATGTTGTTTACAGTTAAATAATTACAGTCTATAACAAAACTTTGTTGTTTTTAAATAAACACTCACTTTTTATGACAAAACAATGTTGATTCAGCTAAACAATTACAAAACAATGTTGTTTACAGATAAAATCTCACTATTTTTATAGAACGGTATTTTTTACAACTAAACAGTTATAGAACGGTGATGTTTACAAATAAACATTCATTGTTTATGACAAAACAATATTGATTTAGCTAAGCAATTACAGAACTATGTTGTTTACAAATAAAAATTCATTGTTTATTATAGAACGATGTTGTTTACAAATAAACATTCATTGTTTATAATACAATGATGTTTTTAGCTAAATAATTACAATTTAATACAAAATGATGTTTACAGTAGTTATAGTTATAGTTCCAAGTTACCATTGCTTTGCTATTTCAAGCTCTTATCATTCTAAGAACAATTGTATATAAAATACAAATAAGAAAATAACCAAATAATGTTGTTATTGATTTTTTAAAGGTAAATAAAATAATTCAAACAGCATGCCAACCATTTATCAATAATAATAATATGATAAAAATCATGGGATCAATCTACACCAGGCTCAGGTTTGAAGAACCCTCATTTAATATTTAATAGATTATACCTTTGTCGTTTGGTGAATGACCAACAGATGTTTGACTATTGCTTTGTAACATGGTATCCAAGGCCAAATCCATATAATCTAACCCATGGCCTAGGTATGTTCACCCCAAGGACAATATGGGTGTCGTTCATGGAGAATGATAGTTTCATTACCATACATGCAAGCTTATTATTGAAACAAATTTAATGTTCTGCCATCGTCCTTTGTGGACTAGGTGACCTGATACATTATTATCACTATGACATAGTAAAGATAACACAACTACAAGAACAACAAAGAAAATCATTCACAACATTCGGTGACATAAGCCCACCATCGCTCACAATGATGAGGCATCACAATACAACCATGATACCCATCGACCCATGGTCGAAAGAGTGATGGTTCTCACTCCATAAGGTGACCATCAAATGGTTATAATTAAACAAAATAAATCACCACATAAAATCTATGTGAAGGCTCACGGCCTACCCCAAAAAGGGTGATGATGATCTAAAAATCATTACTTTTCATCGCAGGCTTATCGGTTCACCCGATAGCCATGTGATGAGATGAATAGAAACACATGCAATCAATGCACAAGGGGAAAATGGTGTAATTAAAAACTTACAAAGTAAATCATGATCGACTTTCAAGCCTTGGGTGAAACATGCATAAAGAAAAACTGGGCAAAGATAGGCTGACATGGCTGAGCTCACAATAGTAAAATTTATCAAATTTGATCAAATAATTTGCAAAAAGGTAAATTGATAACAAATTTCATTTGATTCTATAGAAATCGACAACATAATATTCAGACTATGCATTTGAGAATAGACAAAACTATAAAAGAATGCAAACATTTCAATGCAAAAACACCAAATACCTTTGAATTACAAGGATTTCTCTCTTCGTCTTTTTTCCCATAGTGCTCGAAAAACTACATGTTCTCTCTAGTTGGAGTCGATGATAATCTTTCAACAATAGTAACTTTCCTTGACTTTCTTGTGCCTCCACTATGGGGCCATTTCAAATGATAATGGGAATTAATGTTTAGCCACCCCATTCTTACAATTTGAATTTTTGCCTTAATTTTGATGGCAGTCCACTATTGCATGAGATCTTTCTCATGATTTTTATTTAAATTATATCAGTTCAATTATGATATATCGATTTCAAATTCAATTTATAAGAAATATAAATATGTATGTATATATATATATTGATATTCATACACATTCACTCACATATGTTTGTTTTTTTCATGTTCATATTCAACATTTAAATAAGCATGAACCTTTATTATATTTTGAGCATCATTATTTAAATGAAATAGCTTTTCTGAGTTACACACATTCATTTATATGTTAAGCCACACTTTCATTTTCTTTCAAATTTGAACACACACAAGATCAAGATAGATAATTAAATAAGATCTCAGATGTATTTTCATTTCACAAGTCTATCTTTTTCAGTCATTGTATCATTTTAGTCAGCTTAATATAATTTTCTATATGAATTTAAATGTAGTTATCATGTCATTTTGTGGTGTGTGCACCCATATTCCATTAGGCTTACCATTCAATCTAGCTAAATGATCCTACTTCAACTGTGTTCTCATCCTTCAACCTGTCACCTTGCAACTGCACACACTTGCTCTTAAAAAATTCATCAGTAACATTCAATTCATGATAATATATAAGATCATTCAAAAATATCGCATAGTCAACGATGGTCAACTCCTTTCAATCTTTTCAAAATTATCAAAATTTCCATTCAACATATTGAATTTCCTCAATAATTTAATTTGCCATATTATAATTAAATATGCAATAAAATTGGGTTATGACATCCTTCCCCTCTTGGAAGAGACATCATCTCGATGTCTATTTAATCAAAATTCAAGCATATATGTTTATTTCAACATCACATCAAATTGTTTTAAACCAAAACATAATAATAATTCAATCCAAAATTTTCAAACAGTCATCAAAGTATCTTTCTTAAGAAATAAAATGTGGAAAGGAATGTTCTATTTCTTCTGCATCCTCCCAAGTAGCATTGTCTTCAGAATACTGGTCCCATTCGACCTTAAACTGAGCAATATCTTTGCTCCACAACTTAACATCGTGTCTATTCAGGATTCTAATGGGATCCACTAGCACCATCCCTAGATCTTGTACCTGCAAGGATTTCCAATCAAGCACATGAGCTACATCAGGATGATATGGCTTAAACAAAGAAACATGAAACACATTATGAATTCGAGTCAGAGAAAGTGGTAGAGAAAGTCTATAAGAAACTAGGTTAATCACTTCCAAGACTTCAAATGGTCCCACATATCTCAAGGCCAAATTGGAAGAATTTCCAAAGGCAATGGAACTTTTATGAGGTCTTACTCTTAAGAAAAATTTATCCCCTGTCGCAAACTATCTAAGAGTTATATTCTTTTCAGCATAACTCTTCTATCAGTCTTTCGCCTCCTTCAGTCTACTCTTAATGATTCTCATTTTTTTTTACATCTCCTTAAGCATTTCAAGTCCTACTATGATCTTTTCCTCCAATTTATCCCAACTAATGGGTGTACAACACTTTCACCCATAAAGACCTTCAAACAGTGTCATACCTAGGGATGTGTGATAAGAGTTGTTGTAAGAAAACTCTACCAATGGTAAATATTCTTCCCATTTATACTGTTGGTCCATACAATACATTTAGAGAAGGTATTTGACTACTTGATTCACCCTCTTTGTCTGTCTATCAGTCTAAGGATGATAAGTTGAGCTAAAATTCAATTTAGTTCCCAATATTGCATTTAGGATCTTCCAAAATCTTGAGATCATTTGAGTGTCTCTATCAGAAATGATAGTCTTTGGCACTCCATGCAAGCGGAAGATCTCCTAGAAAAATTTCTTGTCCATGGTCATTGATCCATATTTAAGGTTTCCTGGAATGAAACGTGCCACCTTGGTCAACTTATCGATCACAACCAAGATAACATCATGTTGATTCTTGCTCAAAGGCAACCCCTATACGAAATCCATATTGATCACCTGTCATTTATACTCAAGTATTTCATGAGGATACAATAGCCCATTTGGATGTGCATGCTCAACCTTGACTTGCTAGCACTCTAAGAATCTAGCTACGTACTCCACTACATCCTTCTTGAGTTTAGGCCAAAAGTATAGAGTTTTCAATTCTACAATCATCTTGGATACTCTAGGGTGTCCTGAATAAGGTGCATTATGAACCTCTTCTAGAACTAAATTCCTCAGTTCTCTATAGTTTGGTATATACATCCTTCTCTAGTATCTCAAAATACCATCTGGTTTGATCTCATACCCATCAAACCGATGATCTGTAGGATTCTCTGTTAGGGTATTCTTCACTCTCTCGTAGTGTTCATCCCCTGGAAAATGCTGCAACACCTATTGTCTCAAATTAGACCTTGTTGAGATCATGGCTACCATATATCTTTGTCTACTAAGAGTATCAACCACTCTATTCTCTTTTCCTTATATACTCAATTTCGAAGTCATACTCACTAAGGAATTCCAACCACCTTCTCTATCGTGCATTAAGGTTTGGTTGAGTAAAAATGTATCTCAATCCCAAGTGGTCTATCTTGAGTTCAAATGGATTTCTTGAGAGATAATTCCCCACATCTATAAGGCATGAACTATTTTAGCTAATTCTAAATCATGTGGTGCATAGTTCACCTGGTGCTGCTTAAGCTTCCTTGATTCATATACTACCACTTTTCCATATTGCATTAGTATTGCTCCAAATCCCTCTCCTAAAGCATCTGTAATTATTGCAAATCTTCCATTAGGATCAAGAATGGTCATCACTAGTGCTTTCATGAGCCTCTCCTTTAGGAGTTGGAATTCCTATTCATATTTCTTGGTCCATTAAAGCAGTGTTCCCTTTCTTTGGAGTGATGTAATAGGAGATGCAATCTAGGAGAATCCTTGCACAAAATTTATATAATATCCTGTGAGGACCATGAAGCTACAAAAATATGACACATTCTGAGGAACTGGCCATTCCATAATGACCTTGATCTTCTCAGGGTCTACCAAGACTCCCTCAGTTGAAATGATAAGGCCTAGATAGTGCACCTTGTCTTGGTAGAATGAACGCTTGGATAGCTTCCCAAAGAGTTTTTTTTCTCTCAACCGTTGTAGAGCTATCCTCAGGTGCCTATCATGCTCTTCAATGGACTTTGAGTATACTAGGATTTCATCAATGAAGATCACAAAAAAAATTCATCCAAATAGTCTCTAAACACATTGTTCACGAGGTTCATGAAAGTTGGAGGTGTATTAGTCAAACCAAAAGGTACCACGGTGAGCATGTAATGTCCATATCAAGTTCAAAAAGTAGTCTTCAGAATATCTTCTTAATTTATTCTCAACTAATGGTACCCTGGCCTAAGATCAATTTTAGAGAACATTGTCACTCCCTTCATCTGGTCAAACAACTCATCAATCCTCGAGAGTGGATATCGATTCTTGATGGTTTCCTTGTTCAACATTTGATAGTCTATACACAGATGCAAGGTTCCATCCTTCTTTTTCATAAAGATAACTAGTACTCCCCAAGGAGACACACTAGGTCTTATGAGCCCTTTGTTCAATAATTCCATTAACTAGGCCTTCAACTCATAGAGTTTGGTGGTGGTTATCTGATAAGGTTCTTTAGATTAAGGCTCAACTCCTGGTACAAGGTCAATAGAGAAACCAAATTCTCATTTTGAAGGTAACTTTGTGAGTTCATCTAAGAATACATATCGAAACTCCTAGAGAATAGGCTAGTCATCTAAATATGGTTCCTTGTTTTCATGGTTACTAATATGCACAACATAAATTGTACATCCTTTCGACAAGCCTTTTTTAGCTGCATAGCAGAAATCTGTCTAAGCTTTAAGGGTCTTTGCATTCCACAAATCTTGATTGGGTTCCTGTAATCATCCAAATAATTGACTACCTTATCCTCATAGTTCACTACAACCTTATGCTCGGTTAACCAATTTATCCCCAAAACTACATCATACGAGCTTAAAGGTGCCACATACAGGTTGACTTGTGTTTGGAAGGTTGGAAGATCTAACTCATTGCAAAAGAGATAGGTATCTACCCTCTGCTCTACCTGATTACCATACTGGAATGTCCATAATTTTTCCATGTATCTAAGTCTAATTGGTATCTTGGATATTATTATAGGATCTATGAAACATTTAGTATCTCTGGTATCAATTAAAAGAGAGACAGTTTGGCCATAGAGCTTACCCATCAACTAAATTGGCAAAGCCTAATACTCTATCAGTTTGTTATCCACTATAGTTTGGATCTAGTGTTGTTGTGTTTGCTGATAGTTTCCTTCCTTCCATGACTTTGACCGCTGTGGAAAATTTGATGCATAATGATCACCTCCACAAGTATAGCATACATCATGAGGCCCTTTGCACCCTCCTAGCTTGTCCTCCCTAAAGCCTTTCTGCTTTTGGTCATCTTTACCTTTGTTTTTGTTTGCCTTCTTGTTCTTTCCACCATTACCATCTTCACCTTTCTCTTGTGACTCACTTCCCCTCTTGAGATTAGATCTGATGGTTCTTGTCTCCTTTATGAAATTTCTTGTTACCAAATCGTGACTTAGGATTTTCATTATTGCGGTAGTTGGACAACTGTTGAAGTGTTTGCTCCTATTTGGTGGGTTTTAAGAATACTTCATTCATAGTGAGAGGATCATGCATGTCCACTTCAGCTCCAATGTGGGATCTTAGTCCCAATATGAACTTCTAAATACAGAAACATTCATCTCCCTAGTACTGGGGCACATAATTCAATAGGTTGGTGAACATTTCTCGATATTGGGTCACACTCATACTCCCCTGAGTTAAATTTTGGAATTTTGTCACCTTATTGTTGAAGAAGAGTTGTGGTAACCACCTCTTCCTAAAATATTAGAGGAAGAGTTCCCAAGTAATCTCAACAAGCTGAAGGTTCCTTTCAAACTTTTCATTATCCCACCAAGTCGTTGCTTCACCAGAATGCTGATACGTAGCCCATACCGCTTTAGTTTGGTTGGATAAGTTATGGAGTCAAAATTATTTTCCATCTCAATAATCCATGCCTCCTCTCTTGCTCCAATACCTTACCATCAAACTTAGGTGGTGCTACTCTTTTGATATCTTTTCCAACCTCTTCTTCAATTCAACCTCAAGGATCAGCTCCTGGACCACCGTCTCCTTGATTGACTTTTGCATTCCTGCAATCCTAATCCTTGTGTGCCACTCAAACCTCTTGTTATATTTGATCTATACGAGCCTCTTACCAGTTCAGAATCTCTAGAATCTATTTCAACCTCTTGTATGGTTTGTGTTCTGACCCACTACCACCCATCTCTTGCCTGGTGGTCACCATGCTGGCTCACACTTGACTTACATCACATTTTACGTCTATCATAACTTAACACTAGGATGTACAAGTAAACATTATTATTCTACATATCATTACATACACATGCATATATCACTCATTCATCGAGGACATACACATTCATGCATTGAAAACATATTTTGGAGTTCTTCATTTGAACATACCAAAAATATCAACTTGTTTTATTTATATTAAATGTAGGTCAATAGACCCTTATTTACAAAGGCTTCTTGTTACATTATTTAGTTTTCCCATTATGAGAAAGAGGAAACTCCTATAGATCCTCATCACAATTTACATCAAGTGTCACAGAAGAGGATGGTTGAGCACGCAAGCTCTCCTTTTCCTCCTTAGTTAATAAGGGTGCATTGGGTCCACACCCTAGAGGCCAATCTCTGATTGCGGAAAGCTTTTTGATCTTAGGTGTTCACTTCTCCTCAATCTTCTTGCATCTCTCTAGCTTAATTCATGTGAGGGATTGAGCTAGATTCTCGTCATCGGGAATCTCAGTTGGAACCTTTGTCTTAGCATTTTCTTCCATTATGACCTTCTTATGTGAGGTCCTAATGATTTTCCCTTTCTTTCATCCTGCCTTTGACCTTCCTATACTTGCATTCAATCCAGGTTTGGTCAATCCTTAGGACAACTAAATTTGGTCAAGGGTCAACTATCCCCTAGTCAAGACTATGGTAGGCTCAAAAGGCCTAGAGTTGAACCTGGCTCTAATACCAAAGTGTAATAACCCATTCTAAATTATTAGTGAATTTATATTATTGCAAATGACATATGAATATATTCAAATTAAAAATACATAACTAAGTAGCTATAGTCAATCATAGCAACACATGTCTAATTAAATGAGTCAAAGGTTATATATTCATTTCGAATGGCAATTACAATATCCAAGTTTGACTTGGCTCATAAGCCACATAGTCAATACAATGTAAAAAATTTACATCAAGGTTACATCATGGACCAAGATAGTCTTGTAAACATCCAAGGTTTTTCCTCTTGACACTCACCTCCACTGGTGGATGAGAACATGGTCGAAGCACTTTACCACCCAATCACGAAGCTTACACTTCCTCGAAGGTCTTCCAACTTGAAGAATACCCGAACATGCACAAACAATTTAGCAAGAGAACAATCTGCAAGGTGGAATCTAGTGTGTGCCCATACATCAACATGCATCTCTATCTACAAGTTAGAAAAGGAAATACAAGATCTATGCTAGGAATGGAAAAGAGTGTTATCACAAAGTTAATACATAAATAATGAGCTAATTACTTGGCCAAGCATAAAAGTATTATTGCAACAACAAACAATAGGTTTTCATAAAAGCAAAAACCTATACTCTTTGAACTCTATTTCGGCACCCATCCCAAAAGGTAACTTCCAACATCAAGTTATCTCATAGCAACTATCTACCCTCTAGCAGCATCTACCCTTAGGTGCTCTAGATTATTAGGTGTTACTATTCTATTTTATTTAAAATTCATAAAAATAAGTAAATGGAACTCATCAATACATTATTTGTCCATTTCAAGCACATGTCACATAATTACATTCATTGTAATTTTAGAATTCATTTAAGAATTAAGAAAATAGGTAACAAAAGAAGGTATGTCACAAGTATGTGTATGTACATAGATGAAGGTCTACGTGCATACACATATATGTGCCTACTTAAGTTATAAATTTGTGCATACATTCTGAATTTAAAAAAAAAAACAATTTAACAACATTCATATAATGTTTCAAATAGACATATCATTTGTCAAAATTTTGAGAAGTAAATCAGCTAGTACAAGTTTGTTTTAATAGTTTCTCATATACTATTGTGTCGTTTATATCAAAACCAAGCTATGATAATAAAATGATTTTGTTTACAGATAAGCATTCACTATTTGTAAAGGAATGATGCTATTTACAATTAAACAGTTACAGTCTATAAAAAAAACTTTGTTGTTTTCAAATAAACACTCACTGTTTATGACAAAACAATGTTGTTTCAGCTAAAAAATTACAGAATGATGTTGTTTACAAATAAACTCTCACTATTTTTATAGAACGATGTTGTTTACAAGTAAACAATTACAGAACAATGTTGTTTACAGATAAACATTCACTGTTTATGACAGAACAATGTTTTTTTACAAATAAACATTCACTATTTAATAACAGAACAATGTTGTTTTCAGCTAAACAATAATAATTTAATACAAAATGATATTTTTTGTAGTAGTTATAGTTACAATTCTAAGTTACCATTGCTTAGTTATTTCGAGCTCTTATCATTTTGAGAACAGTTGTATATAAAAGTAAAAAAGGAAAATAAAAAAATAATGTTTTAATTAATTTTTGAAGGTAAATAAAAGAATTGAAACAGCATGCCAACCGTTTATCAATAATAATAATATGATCGAAATCATGGGATCAATCTCCACCAGGCTTGGGTTTGAAGAACCCTCATTTAATGTTTAACGATTATACCTTTGTCATTCGATGAACGACCAACAGTCATTTGACTGTTGCTTTGTAACATGGTAGCTGAGGCCAAAGCCATATGAGCCAACCCGCGACCTAGGTATGTTCACCCCAAGGATGATATGGGTGTCGTTCATGGAGAATGATAGTTTCATTACCATACATGCAAGATTATTACTGGAACAAATTTAACATTATCTCATCGTCCTTTGTGGACTAGGCAACATGAAATATTATATCACTGTGACAGAGTAAAGATAACACAACAGAAAGAATAACAAATAAAATCATACACAACATTCGGTGACATAAGCCCACCATCGCTCACAACGATGAGGCATCACAATACAACCACGATACCCATTGACCCATGGTCTAAAGGGTGATGGTTCTCACTCCATAGGGTGACCATTGAATGGTTATCATTAAAAACAAAATCACAACACAAAATCTTTGTGAAGGCTCACAACTTACCCCAAAAAAGGTGATGACGATCTAAAAATCATTACTTTTCATCACAGGCTTATTGTTTCACCTAATAGCCATGTGATGAGATGAATAGAAACACATGCAATTGATGCACAAGGGGAAAATGGCATCATTACAAACTTACAAAGTAAATCATGATGTGATTTCAAGCCTTGGGTGAAACATGCATAAAGCGAAACCAAGAAAAGATAGGCCAACATGGCTGAACTCACAATAGTAACATTTATCAAATTTGGTCAAATAATTTGCAAAAAGGTAAATTGATAAAAAATAAATCATTCGATTCTATAGAAATCAACAACATAATATTCAAACTTTTCATTTGAGAATAGACAAAACTGTTAAAGAATGCAAACATTTCAATGCAAAAACACCAAATACCTTTGAATTACGAGGATTTTTCCCTTCGACTTTTTCCCCACAGTGCTCGACGAACTTCCTATTATATCCAGTTGGATTCAATGATAATCTTTCAAGAATAGCAACTTTCCTTGATTTTCCTATGCCTCCACTATGGGGCCATTTCAAATGATAATGGGCATTAATGTTTAGCTGCCCCATTCTTACAATTTGAATTTTTACCTTAATTTTGATGGCGGTCCACTATCGCATGAGATATTTCTCATGATTTTTATTTAAATTATGTCACTTTGATTATGATAATATCACTTTCAAATTCAATTGATAAGAAATATAAATATGTATGTATATATATATATATATATATATATATATATATATATATATATATATATTGATATTCATACACATTCACTCACATATGTTCGTTCGTTTTCATGTTACTATTCAACATTTAAATAAGCATGAACTTATAGTGTATTTCGAGTATCATTGTTTAAATGAAATAGATTTTATGAGTTATAAACATTCATTTATATGTTAATCCACACTTTCATTTTCTTTCAAATTTGAACACACACAAGATCAAGATAGACAATTAAATAATATCTCACATGTATTTTCATTTCATAAGTTTATCTTTTTCAGTCACCATATCATTTCAATCAGCTTAATATAATTTCCTATATGAATTTAAATGCATTTATCATGTCATTTTATGGTGTGTGCACCCATATTCCATCAGGATTACCATTTGATCCAACTAAACGATCCTACTTTAATCATGTTCTCATCCTTCAACCTGTCACCCTGCAATTGCATACACTTGCACTTGCAAAATTCAATAGTAACGTTCAATTCATGATAATATATAAGATAATTCAAAAATATCACATAGTCAATGACAATCAACTTCTTTTAATCTTTTTAAAAATATCAAAATTTCCATTCAACATATTGAATTTCCTCAATAATTTAATTTACCATATTATAATTAAATATGCAATAAAATTGGTTTATGACAAAATTAAATCCCAATAGTCAACATTTGCAATTTGAATTTTGAATATTAAAATGTCGCCACCAATATTCCAAAATTGGTCCATAGTAAAATAGGGGGACCCATATGCCCTAGGGTGAATGTGTCTTGGCCCTATTATCCGAGACATTAAGTGTCAGGGGAAAATATTAATTAGATGCATTTGTTCAATGCTTGCAATTTCCCAAAAAGTGGTACAAATGGGCTATAAATTGCATAATTTAGGAAATTAGGGACCCAATTAGGCTCAATAATTTATGGGGAGCAAGACAGTGTGAAAGTGTCAAGGGTGACAATTTACGATGCTACACATGGATTTCGGTGCCCAAGACACCTCAACACTCAACTATTCCAAAGCACTAGGAAACATGGTTACAAGACCACAACAAGTAAATCCAAGATAAGCAAGAGCACACCTAGTTGGTGGACTAAATCACACCTAACCATCTACTAGAAAGAAGATTTAGGCATGATGCAAACACAATTATCCACACATTTAAACTCACTCAGAGATCATATAATTTCATTAACACTCTCATACAAATATTTGAATATGCTTCATTCAATTCCAAGCACAAAGATATCCACACACATCAAAGTCACACAAAGCTATAAGTTATATGAATACAAGCATTTCACAAAAATTTCCAAACACCACACAACATCCACTTTTATTTCATTAAGAACAAGAATTGAAGTAATATTATTCTTATTAACACAAAAATCAAGACTTGGCACATTCTCTATCATCTACTCCCTTGTACATTATATCAAGGATTGGTAATGAACATGATAGTAAATGATGTAACATAGAATAGGACCATCAATTTCAAACATTTATAATATCCACCACAAGGATAAAATACAACCCAAGAGGGAGAATTATCAATTCTAACAATAAAAGTAAAATGAGCTCAATTGAAATACTGAATCAAATGTGACCAAGGGTCACAAAATAGATAGATGGAAAATTTGGTGACTAGACCACTCATAAGAAAATTTAAAAATTAAATGCCAATTTGTAATCAACGATGAGAGTGTTGGAAGTGGTTGTCCTTGATGTCAACACTAATTATTGGTTATCATTGATGTCAGCACCTAAGGAGATTATTGCATATGCATGGGAAGATAGTTGCATTGTTGGTAGGCATTGGTTTTCATTGTTGACAACATTATGTTTGGGTTGTCATTGTTGTATGATGATGTGTTGTTGAGGTTCATTGTTGGATGTCATTCCTGAGTTGAAGACATGTAAAGTTGTATTGTGTATAGTTGTTGCCAACAGAGTTGATTTTATGGTGATACATTAAGATGAGGATTAGAAGCATTTAGATTAGGATTAGAAGTGATGTTATTGGTGGAGAGATGTTGACAATCTGCAATATGTTGTATGCTCTCTCTTGATGTTCCTAAGGAAGCATATGTTGTTGAAAGAAATTTTTGGCCTCCTCAATTTGTTGAAAGGTTATGTTCTTGAATGTTGCTCTACTATTTTGGAGAATGCTCTGCATTCCTCCATTGTTGTAGATATGGTCTTATGGTTTAGGATCTAGTGTTTTCTCTTTGTGGATGTTGCACTCCTATCTTTACAAGTAACCAGTGTTGTCGAGAAAGTTGGCAGGGTTGTTGGTTGTCTGGACTGGTCTGAAAATTGCTCTGCATTGTTGTTTCTACTCCTATGGCTTAGTTAATGTTCTCTCAATTTCTATGCAATGTATCATTTTAAATTTTATGTGTTGAATTGGTCCACAAGTTGATCTGTTAAGGTTATATGGTTATGTATTTTGTACTTCTGGGATGAAATGTTTTTTTCCTATTTGGGTTGTGGTAGTTTTTGGTTGCATGATAGTATGAAATAAGTATTTGTAAGTGTTTTTGGATGTTCAAGGAACATCCCTTTGTGATCCACACTGTAGTGATTGATCTCTTTTGGTGTTGCTTTATGTTTGATTTGATCTTCTAAGTAATTTATGGATATCTAGCTAACAAGGCTTGTTATTTTTCTTGTGCTTTGTGTTTGATGATTTTTGAAAGCATATGAAGTTGTGTTAAGATGGATTTGGGTCCTAACCTATCTTGGTTAGAACCGCATTGAGTGAATTCAATTGAAAGTATGTTTTTGGGCTGACTGGTATTGTGCTACACGTCATATCTACATATTTCCTTGTTGTTGAGTTGGGTTGATGTGCTCTAGTGTGTGAGTTTTGGATCACATTGGAAGATGAAATAATATTTTTTGTCCTCTCTTTCCCCTGGATAGGACCGCATTGATGTTTTATGGATGACTTGTTTAAATCATTTTTTATCTTTCTTCTAGTCAACCTAATTGATGTTTTGAGGTCTTATGGTGGATATAAATGCAAGAACATTTCAAATGCAAGAAGTGAGTAGTGTGGTAGTGTGAGTGCATGGAATGTAATTGAATATCTTGTAGAATGAATTGGGAAAGTGTGTGAATCAACATTGTTATACACTTTCATTTTGAATCACACTAGCATAAACTGAGCAAACTTTTGAAAAATATTCACTTTCAAACCTATTTACAAATAGACCTAGAATCCTTAAGTAGTATTATACACAATAAAATTTTCAATTTTCAAAAACCCTATACAAGACAGGGATGCCCTTGGGTGCCTTTGTCCTACTACACTTGCATCAACAAAATTTTACCTAGATCTCTATCTCTGTGTACTCAGTCTATTTCTATTTCTAATTTTTGGTTTTTGATTTGGAACATTAAAAAGGTGATAGTACATATGAAAGAAAGGTGTCATTTTACTTGATTTGTTGCAAATTTGGGGAAAAATGTTACACTTCAATGTTTGAAATTATCAAATCTGTAGGAAAATTGTTTATATCATGTTCTCATTGCAAAAATATTTTGTTTTCATAATGTATGTCCTATTGTTAGGTCTTGTTAATAATTTAAAGAAATTTTGGATACAAGCATGTGAAAATGGGTTTACTTCTCTTTTGTTATTTTCATTGATTCATCTCTCACTATATCTCCTAATTGTGAGAGTATCTTGGTGCAAGAGAATGAAATCATTAACACATTTCTTAATATAACTTTAGCTAATCTTCACTCATCTCCCAAAATCTCCCCTACTTGTGAGAATGTTTTTTTGTAAGAGGATACAATCATTGACAATCATGACAATCATTTTTTTTCTTCTCCTATTTTCAAAGAAGGTGTATTTGTGTTAGAAGATTCAATCATTGAGCGTCATGAGGAGCTTGTTTTTTTTCTCTTCCAATACTTATACTTGGGAATATTTTGTGGCACAATAGGATGAAATAATGATAAATTTATGGATTTCATAAATGAAGATGATAAGGTGACATTAGATTCCCCCTCAATAGAAGATCATCAACTAGAAGTTAAATCCATTGAGGTTATGAATGCACAATTGGCTATTAGATCTCCTTTGATTATTGGACCTCCTAAAACTCCTTTTGGAACTCCTAAAGGTCCTCTAATTATTGGACCTCCTACACCTTTCAGTATAGGACCTCCTAAACCTCATTGCCATATCCTAAGCTTTGCAAAATAGCTTAATAGTAATCATGTGCTACAGAAACCAGGTTATCATACTATCACTCACATATATAACACTAGAAACAATAATCAACCAAAAAAAACTCAAACATCCATTCCATTTCCTAAACCATACCTTCCACCTACACATAATATCCAACAACATAGTGGTAAAGAATTTGATCTTGTTGAGAAACTTCGTAACACTCCTAATAAGATCTCCTTGTGGGATTTGATTCAAATATCACCTATCTATCATGGCATGCTTTAGAATGTTTTGCAAAAAATATTTGTCCCTCCTAGTGTCCAACCAAATGATGTAACAGTCTTAATTGAGGGAATGAATGTTGTTAATTTGGATATTGTCTTTCACCAAGATGAATTACCCCCTTTCAAAATTCAAAAAAAAAAATGATACGAAATTATGATAATGGCTAGTATTAACAAGTTTAGGATTAGGCATACCATTATTGACAATGGTTTGGTTTCCTCTCCGGGTATATGGTGCAGGAGCACCATGGTCATTTTTTCTTAATCAATGCATTTATGTGTCTAGGTTGATGATTTGTGTTTTTTTTCACTTATGTGATGTAATAAGGTCTAATGAAGATCATTTGCAATGTATTTTGTCATGTAGGGTCATTTTGATGTGGTTGGTGAAAGTTGTCAAAACAAGTGTAAACATTGCTTTGCAACTTGTCAATTTTGGCCTTGGAAAGGAAGGTGAAAAATCACTTGTGAGAATATTGTTAGTAACCGATGAGTTACTATTGAAAAATTTTTATTTGGACTCAAAAACTTTGAGGCAGCATTATTGAAGCATTTGGAGGACAAAGAATAGAAAAAGACTCTATTTTTTACAATTTTAAGTGTAATTTCTAAGGTTTTCTTGTTCTGCACGACCTCGTACAGTTGTGTCATGGTTTCAAAATCATGTTAATAGTTGGAGCATTCAATCATCTACTATTTGGGTTTTATTTCATTGATTTTCATTGTGATTGAATCAAGTTTAAAGGATTTCTTTGTAGATCGCCTGTAAACCCTCATTTCAAGGGTTTGTAGCCAAGAAATGTAAATAATAGTCATTCCATTGTTGTATTCTAGCCAAACTCGGTGGAATGGAGACTTTTGGTTTGTTTTCAATGTTTTTGTTCTCTTTTGGAGCAGGGGATTGAGTTTTGAGGGTTTTGTCCAAGCCCTAGCCTAACATCCTCATGTGTTAGGCTTAGGTAGAGTAGTGATAGTGTAGGAAAGAAATTTGTAAGTGTTTTTTTTTTATGAAATGTCTTTAATGGGACCCTATGTGACATTTCAAGACCATTGGTGAAGAGTTTTGGTGTCTAGAGGTTGAGTTCCTTGTAGTTTCTTTGGAAAAGTTGCCTAATTAGCCTTGTTTTTGGCGTAGCAGACCATATTGAAGAAACTTGGTCCAAAACAACCTTGGTTACAAATGAGGTATGTTGGATTCAAACCTAATGGGTGTTTGAAAAGGTTTTGGTCCTATGATGAAATGGCCTTCTCTAAAATATATGCTTGAAAATGTTGATTTGGAGACCTGGAAGTGAATAATAGTGAGTTTGTGCAAATCACCATTGTTGGAGTCTTGAGACTTGAAAGGTGATTGAATTGTTTTGTTTTGTTTCAAGTGAACCTATTCCACCCCTAATCTGCATAAGGTGGTATCATAGCATAGGTTCTTATTGAAAGTGGGAAAGTGAATAAGAATTGGCATAAGATTGATGCCTCCAAAGAATAATCCAATGGCCAAAGAGGTTAAAGAACTGAAAGAGTATATGATCTATAAGGAGAGGCTCTATAAGGAGTCCCAAGAAGTATCCCTTGCTAGAATAGCAGCCATGGAGAAGAACCAAAGAAGAGATGTGGTCAGTGGTGACCAAAGTGATAAGGAGGATGAGGGTGAGAGTGAGAACCCTCCAGTAGGAGTCCATGATGAGGATGAAGACTTGGACCCTGAAGAAAAGAGAATGGTTAGGATGCTAAAGGTTGTCAAGGGTGACAATAATCAAAAGGTGAAATTTGAAGTGCCTATGTATGGTGGAAAGATGGACAATGAAGAATTTTTGGCTTGGATAGATGCTTTGGACAACTTATTTGAATTTGAAGACGTAGAAGACAATAAGAAGGTGAATTTTTCTAAAACTAAGTTGAAGGGCCCTACCCTAACATGGTGGAATTATTTCCAAGATGAAAGAGTCAAGAAGGGAAAGACAAAGATAATTTCATGGGATAGGATGGTAGCTAAAGTGAAAGGACAATTCCTACTTGTTGATTATGAGATTCAGACATTTAGAAAGTTGCAGAGCCTAAGAAAAAAGGAGTTAGACATCATGGCATATACTAAGGAGTTCCATAGGCTAAGAATTAGAGCAGGACATGTGGAGAATGAGAGAGAAAAGGTGTAAAGGTACCTAAATGGCCTAAGGTACAACATTCAAGATTAAATCAACCTCACTACACCCAAGACCGTTGAAGAATGTTTCCAATTGGCTATAAAGGCAGAGGAAAGAATCAAAAGAAGGCAAGACAAGAAAGGAAGAGGAAGAGGGAAAAATTTCAGAGGTAGAGGCAACTTTGGTGCAAGAGGGTAGACACAAAAGCAACAAGGTGAATCAAGCAGACAACAAGAGAAAAGTGGAGAGTCAAGTGGCAGAGGTAACTTCAAAGGAAGGAGATTTGGTGGTAGAGGAAGGTTTAGTAGACAAGTGAGAGGATTCAATACTTTCTCAGGAAGATGCTACAACTACAATCAATTTGGACACCCAGCTCGTAAGTTCCCGAACAAACAAGCATCAAGCTCTCATGGTGGTGAGCGAAGGTCTCAAATTGTACATGAAGAAGACACTGAAAGTGTGAATTCACCATCTCAGCAAGCTGCCCTTGAGGTAGGTGAGTCATTGATGATGAGAAGAACACTTATAGGGGTGCCTACAACCAAATAACCTCCATAAAGGAAATAATTGTTCAGGACCACATGTAAGTCACATGGAAAGGTATGCAAAGCAGTTGTAGATTCAAGTTCTACTAATAACTTGGCGTCTTTAGAAATGGTTGAAAAAATGAATATGAAAAGAATTCCTCATCCCACACCATACAAAGTGTCATGGCTAAACAAGTGTCAACAAGTCTTGGTGAAGGAGAAATCATGGGTAAAGTTCAATATTGGGGGGCATAAGGACAAATTCCTTTGTGACATCATCCCCATGGATGTTTGTCACTTGTTGCTAGGAAGGCCCTGGCAGTTTGACAAAAAGGCCAAGCATGATGGCCATAAGAATGTTTATGTAATAGATAAAGATGGTACCTCATAAAATTTGACACCCCTACAAGATGAAGAGTTTGACAAGAAATTTGGTTCTAGTGTCATGGTAGTAGGAGAGAGGAGTTTTTAAAAAAATTGAAGGATGAAGGGGGTTAGTTATTTGCCTTAGTGATCAGACCTAAGTCCAAGTCTGTTTTAGCAGCAAACAAGATGGAAGACCTACCTAGTGAAGTTCAAGTCTTGTTGAATAAATATAAAGATATTGCAGTTTATGAATTGCCAAGTTCTTTACCTCCCATGAGAGATTTCAGTCATCATATTGATCTGATCCCTGGTTCTAGTTTTCCAAATAAAGTTGCATATAAGTTGACCCCTGAACAAAATGAGGAAATAAGGAAACAAGTTCAAGAATTGTTGGATAAAGGTCTAATTAGGGAAATTTTGAGCCCTTATGTTGTCCCAACAATTTTAGACCCTAAAAAGGATGGGGATTGGAGGATGTGTATGGACTCTAGGGCTATAAACAAAATAACCATCAGATATAGGTTTCCAATACCTAGAATGGAGGACCTAATGGACTGCTTGGGAGGTGCATTCTATTTCTCAAAGATTGACTTGAAAATTGAATGTCATCATATTAGGATAAGGGAAGGAGATGTATGGAAAATTGCATTTAAAACCAATGAAGGCCTATATGAATGGATGGTGATTCCCTTTAGACTGTCAAATGCTCTGAGTACCTTTATGAGACTTATGAATGAAGTGTTGAAGCCTTTTATTGGTAGATTTTCCATTGTATATTTAGATGATATACTTATGTTTAGCAAAACAAAGGAAGAGCACTTGCAGCACCTTGACATGGTTTTGTAGAGGTTACATGAGGAGAAATTGATGATAAATCTCAAAAAGTGTGAATTTATGAAAGAAGAATTAACATATCTTGGTTTTGTGATCTCCAAGGGTTCATTGAAGATGGATCCCACCAAATTAGAGGCAATACTCAGTTGGACAATTCCAAAATCAGTACGAGAGGTAAGAAGCTTTCATGGGCTTGCAAGTTTCTATAGAAAATTCATCAAGAACTTTAGTCATATATGATCACCTATCATTGACACCATTAAGGGAGACAAAAGAAAGAAATTTCAGTGGACTAATGAGGTAGAGAATATTTTTGAATATCTAAAAACTAGAGTGGCACAACAACCAATACTTGCTCTCCCTAATTTAAATAATCTTTTCACCATAGAAACTAATGCAAGTGGTTTTGCAATAGGTACAGTGTTAAGCCAAGAAGGCAGACCGATGGCTTTCTTCAGTGAAAATATTAATGAAGCTAAAAAGAAGTATTCATCATATGATCTAGAGTTGTATGCAATGGTGCAGGCTCTCAAGAAGTGGATACATTACCTTCTACCCAAGGAATTCATAGTGTTCATCAACAATCATGCCTTGCAATTTCTAAACAATCAAGACAAATTGAATCATAGACATGCAATGTGGGTTGAATATTTGCAGAGCTATACATTCAAAATTAAACACAAGAAAGGCCAAGCTAACAATGTTTATGATTCTCTTAGATGGAGGTCAATGTTGTTGCATAAGATACAACTTCAAAGTGTGGGCATAAATACATTGAAGGACATGTATGTTGAAGATGATGACTTCAAGGAGGTATTTTATGTTTGTAATCAATTTAAAGATAATTTCCATTATGAGTATTATGAATTTTTGTTGCAAGATGGTTTTTTATTTAGAGGAGCTCAGTTGTGTATACCAAAGTGCTCTATGAGACAGAATTTGATAAAGGAGAAACAGTATGGGAGTCTTGGAGGACATTTTGGGATTGACAAAACATTGGATCGGGTAAGAAGGTTCTATTTTTGGCCAAGAATGCAAGTATATGTCAGGAATTTTGTTGAAAGTTGCACAATTTTCCAAAGGGCCAAGGGAACTACTTCTAATGTTGGACTTTATCAACCCTTACCAATTCCTACTAGGCCATGGGAGAGTTTAAGTATGGATTTTGTATTAGGGCTGCCAAGAACTCAAAGGAGTTATGATAGTGTATTTTTTGTGGTTGACAGGTTCAGTAAGATGGCCCATTTCATTCCTTGCAAGTGTACAAATGATGCTTCTCATATTGCAGGGCTATTCTTTAAGGAAATTGTGAGGATTCATGGCCTTCCACTAACAATTGTTTCAGACAGGGACTCAAAGTTCATTGGTCACTTTTGGAGGACACTTTGGGAAAAGCTTGGAACCAATTTGACTTTTAGTACTACCTACCATCCACAAATGGATGGATAAATTGAGGTGGTCAATATATCACTTGGAAACCTCTTGAGGTGTCTTACAAAGGAGCATGGGAAACAATGAGATTTAGTTCTTCCTTAAGCTGAATATGCTTACAATGATTTAGTCAATAGGAGCATAGGGAAAAGTCTATTTGAAGTGGTGTATGGGTTAAAACCAAGAGGATTCTTTGAGCTTAGAGATCTAATGGGGATGGAGAAGAGAAGTGTTGAAGGAGAGGCATTTACAAAAGCTATGAGAGAGATCCATCATCAAGTTAAAGAAAACTTGCAAAAAAGTGTGAAGTACAAGAAGCAAGCTGATTTGAAGAGAAGAGAGGTAAATTTCAAGGTGGGATATTTGCTCCTTGCACACTTGAAGAAGGAGAGACTACCAAAAGGAAAGTACACCAAGTTGTTGATGAAGAAAATTTGACCTTGCAAAGTGGTCCACAAGTTTGGAGCCAATGCATATGAGATAGAACTCCCTCCTGGAGTTGCTATCTTCCCTATCTTTAATGTTGTTGAACAATACCCTTTTAATGGATTTGTGGATGAAAGTACAAGTGTTGATGTTGATGTTGTTGATGAATAATGGGTTAAAGATCTCCTTCCTTCTGAACCATTGAAGCTTGAAGCAATCTTGGACATAAGAGAGGTGAAAAGGACTAGGCATAAAGGTTACAATGAGTATCTTGTCAAATGGAATGGCTTACCTCCTAAGGATGCAACATGGATGTCTGAAGAAGATATTAAAAAGCATGGGACCTCAATTAAGGAGCTGATCTCAGGTGGAACCTGAGAATTTTTCCTCTCTGGGTGTATGGTGTAGGGGCACCATGGTCATTTTTTCTTAATCAATGCATTTAGGTGTCTAGGTTGATGATTTGTGTGTTTTTTCACTTATGTGATGTAATAAGGTCGAATTAAGACCATTTTCAATGTATTTTTTCATGTAGGGTCATTTTGATGTGGTTGGTGAAAGTTGTCAAAACAAGTGTAAAAGTTGTTTAGCAACTTGTCGATTTTGGCCTTGGAAAGGAAGGTGAGCAATCACTTGTGAGAATCTTGTTAGTAACTGATGAGTTACATTTGAAACATGTTTATTTGGCCTCACAAACTTTGAGGCGGTATTATTGAAGCATTTGGAGGATAAATAATAGAAAAAGACTCTATTTTCTATAATTTTTAGTGTAATTTCTAAAGTTTTCTTATTTTGTACGGCCCTATACAATTGTGTCATGGTCTAAAACTCATGTGAATAGTTGGAGCATTGAATAATCTACTATTTGGGTTTGATTTTATTTATTTTCATTGTGATTGAATCAATTTTAAAGGATTTCTTTGTAGACCGCTTGTAAACCCTCATTTCAAGGGTTTGTAGCCAAGAAATGTAAATAATAGTCCATTCCACTATTGTATTTGGCCAAACTCTGTGAAATAGAGACTTTTGTTTTGATTTCAACGTTTTTGTTGTCTTTTGGAGCAGGGGATGGAGTTTTGAGGGTTTTGTCCAAGCCCTAGCCTAACATCCTCATGTGTTAGGCTTAGGTAGAGTAGTGATAGTGTAGGAAAGCAATTTGTAAGTGTTGTGTGTTGATTAAAATATATTGAATGGGACCCTATGTGACATTTCAAGACCATTGGTGAGGAATTTTGGTGTTTGGAGGTTGATTTCCTTGTAGTTTCTTTGGAAAAGTTGCCTAATTGGCCTTGCTTTTGGCGTAGCAGACCGGATTGAAGAAACTTGGTTCAAAATAACCCTGGTTAAAAATGAGGTATGTTGGATTCAATCCTAATGGGTGTCTAAAAAGGTGTTGGTCCTGTGAGGAAACGGCCTTCTCTAAAAGATATGCTTGAAAATGTTGATTTGGAGACCTAGAAGTGAATAATATGAGTTTGTGCAAATCACCATTGTTGGAGTCTTGAGACTTGAAAGGTCATTGAATTGTGTTTTTTTGTGTTAAGTGAACCTATTCCACCCCTACTCTACATCAACCCCCTTTGTTCGTCCCCTATGACATTAAATTTTGCACACACCCCGAGGTGATTTTTGTGTTCTCACTAAAGTGTGGTTTACATAGTCCTAGCATAATGGAGTTTGTTGGTCTATGATTTTAGAGAATTTTTAACATGGAAACCTAGAATAACACAAATTTATTTTTAGTGGAGCTATGTGTTTCATGAGTGTCTAGCATAATGCAGCTTGCTAGCCTTGTGAAACTCATCATATTGCACGGATACCTAGCATAACACAACTTGCTAGTCAGTAGATCCATGTAGCTCATGAGTGATTTGGCATAACATAGCTTGCTAGTCCTCATGGGATAATTCCTTTAACTAACATTTATTTTATGGATGATGTTTGGTATTTGAGATAATTTAAGACTAAGGTCTCTTTTCCTTACCAAATCCAATCACTTTAGTACTAACCTTGTGTTCATTTTTATGTTTGTATATGTTTTCTTATGTTTGTATCATTTTATGTTTGTATTATGTCATTTCGTACATTGTGTAATGTATTTTGTCATATTCTTGTCATGTATGTTTGTGTATGTTTTATTGTTTCATTTCATATGTATGTGTGTGTTCCTTTGTGCTTATGTTGGTTTGTCATGGGATCTTCAATTTTGGGAGCTTGTGCATCCCCTTAGATTCATTCTCATCCTATGTCTTCAACATTTGGGTAATCAAACCCCTCTTCACATATATTTTCTACTTTAATGTAATTATGAGCATAATTTCATACTATCACTAAAGTGGGGGATAAATGTAGTATCGTAATTTGTCACCCTTGACAATTTCACACTACTTTTTGATCCCCCCTAATTTATTGAGCCTAATTGACCCCCTAATCTCCTAAGTTATGCATTTTGAGGCTTATTTTTACCATTTTATGAGAAATTACAAGCATCAAACAAATTCATTCATTTGAGTCTAAAATAATTACATTATCTTACGATGGGTGAGTGGGAAAGAGCTTTTGAATTTTCTCCTTCTCTACAACAGGTGTCTGGTTCACAGGGGGCTAGATCTTTGCGGGGGGGCAGAATTTTTGTGGATGTGGTAGGGGAAAATGTAGGTGAAGAGCAGGGGCGGTTTTCAAGGACTAGGGCTCGAGTAAGCGGGGGGACCCAGGTGGTAAGGTGGACCCTGGAGGTAAGGTATTCTCTGGCCCTTCTTCGAATGATGGAGCTGGTGGGATCGGGTTATTGGGAAACCAAGACACGGATAAGGATTTGAGAGACTAGTCTCGAGAGGACTCAAAAATAAAATGGACTTCGTTGTTTGGAACCAAGCCTGCTGGTAAGTCAATCTTCCCTCTGATTAGCAATATCTCGGTCCCTTCAAGTGGGACATTTGTTATTCTTGTTCCTGACCAGTGATTGATCATAACGTTTCATTGATGGATTCCTCGCTGGTGGGAAAATTTATGGGCCCAATACGAAACATTGAAGTGGTCATGGATTTTGTTAAGAAGAAGTGGAAAGTTAAAGGACAATTGAGGTTACGGCCTTGTTAAAAGGTTTTTTCTCCTTCGCCTTCTCCTGTGAAGAGGATAAGCTCGCAATATTGTGTGTTGGTCCTTGGGTTATTGGCAAGTCATCCTTGGCTATTAAGAAGTGTTCCCCAAAAATAGACTTTTTGGATACCTCTTTTGAAGCAGTACTTGTGTGGGTACGTTTACTAGGATTACCTTTGGATTTCTAGAATGAGGATGTTTTTAGGGGAATTGCAAATTATTTTGGGGAACAGTTATCTATAGATGCCATGACTTCGGCTAGAAAAAGGCTGGGTTTTGTCAGGATCTGTGTGGGTATAACTCAGTCTACTGACTTGTTGTCCTCTATAGAAATTGTCTAAACTTGGAAAGTGGGTTCAGACAATAGAGTTTGAGACTCTTCCTTTTGTGTGTTTTACTTGTAAAAAATATGGGCTTTGGGCTAGGAAACTCCCAAGCAATGTGTATAAGCCTGAAGCTAAGTTGGTTACCAAGGAGGCCAAAATATGGAAGGCTAAAACTTCAGAGAACTCCCTGGAGGGTGTGAATTGGGGTGATTTGAATAACTTTGGGCATGGTCGGGATAAGAATGGGGAGTACTAGAACTCCAATATGGGGGCTAATAATATTGAGAAGCCTTTGAGTGTGAACGCTTCTAACAACCCCGAAGTCCCAAAAACAGGAGATAATGATCAAAACAGAGAAGAAAGGGACTCGAGCATCAAGGGGTCCCAGGAAGGGGATGAAATGAGAGATGGAAGGAGCATTGTAAAGCTTGATGAATACATGAATTTAGAAAAGAGGGTTCCAGACACCCTGGCTGAGGATTCAGAGGAAACTTCTTGTTTTGGACAAGGGGTAGAAAGTAAAGCAACTTGTGAGGAGTGCTCTGTGGTGGTTGGGGAGAAGTATCTTCCCTCTTCTATCCAAGATGGCTCTCAAAGTTCACCGGAGGTTGTGAGATCCACATTTGGGAATTTTGAGGATATCTGTAAGGAGAGAAATGACCTGGGCCTTTCTTTGGTCACTAAAGTTGTTGCAGGAGATGATTTTATGGATGGGAAAGAATTAATGGGACTTGAGGACTTGGACCTCAAAGGGGATAGCTCATATACAAAATTTGAAAAGAAGAAGAGAAAAAAAGGGAACAACACAATGGGGGTTTCTACAAGAAATAGATCAAAATTAGATTGTGGAAACCAGAGAAGTTCGGGTAGAAAATCAACAAAGTGGCATAGAAAGCAGGAATACATCCAAAATATTTCCGATGGGGTTCAAAGAATCATCCTAGAGATTTGTCGGAGCAACACCCCATCAAAGAAAGGAAGCTCATTTCATGGAATATTCAAGGGCTCAACAGTTCCCATAAATAAGATATTTTGCACAATTTTGCTAGGGACCATAAGCCTGATATTTTAATTGTTTAAGAATCCAAGATGCCTAAGGATAGAGTGGAAAGGATTAAGATCTTTAAGAATTTTGGTGTGCAGGGTAGGAGTTCGGAGGGGGCTTTTGGAGGCTTAGTGACTTTTTGGAACCAAGATTATATCCATGGTACTCCGATTTGGGAAGATGCTATTCATGTTTCAACTAGATTCAGGCATATTAGAGATGATTTCAGCTGGATCTTGTCTAATATATATGCTCCCAACAACAAATCTGTGACAGAATTTTTGGAAAAGACTCGAGTCTTTTTGGCTAAGCTTTCGTAATGAGAACTAAATCATTATGGGACATTTTAACACCCCGTTGCTTGTTTCAAAAATATTTGGTGGGTCTCAGATACAGATGGATAGAAAATTGGATCTGATGGATTTCATCAATTCTCAATGTTTGGACGATGTGGATCTTAAAGTGGCTACCTACACTTGGTCCAACAGGAGGCATGGGAATGATATTATTCAAGTTCGGCTAGATAGGGCTTTAATTTTGAATAATTGGATGAAGGACTATTTTTGTTCTTTAACTGCTCTCTCTAGGATTGGTTTTGATCACTTCCCCATAATTTTTGTGGTTGATTTTTTGTCACGTAAGAGAAACTTCCCTTTTAGATTTGAAAGAATGTGGTTGTCTCATCCTCAAATGTCTAATTGCATTCAAGATTGGTGGAATATCAAGGTTAGTGGTACTGCTATGTTTTGGGTGGCTAAAAAGCTTAGTGAGGTCAAAACTAAGGTTAGACTTTAGAATAAGTAAGTTTTTGGGGACATTTTTCCTACTAAGTCCGCCATCCAGATATAGTTAAAGGATATCCAGGACAAAATTCAAAAATATGGTTATGTGGGAGACCTCCTCTCCAAAGAGAATGAAATTATAACAAGCTATCATGATATTATTTCAAAGGAAGAAGAATTTTGGAAACAGAGATCAAGATCGGTGTGGCTTTCCTCAGGGGATAAGAACACTAGGTTTTTCAAATGACTACTATGAAACATAGGGCATCTAACCGTATCACTCATATTTGAAGAACGGTACCAAAGTTGATAAAGAGGATGAGATAAGGAGTGAGGCTAACCAGTTCTTTGTTAATCTCTTAACTGTTGAGGAGAGGTTGGATGTGAACACTCAACAAACTCTCATTAATGCTATTCCTAACATTTTGAATGAGAATCAAAATAGATCTTTGACTGCTATTCCTTCTATGGAAGAGGTTAGAAAGGTTGATTTTTGTTTTGAAGGTAAAACGGCCCCTGGACCTGATGGGTTTCCTATGTTCTTTTTCCAATATTTTTGGGAGATTATGGCTGAAGATGTGGTTAATTTTTTTAAAGACTTATTTGGATCTAGGAAACTATTGAAGGAGCTTAACTCTACTTTTATTGCTCTCATCCCGAAATTCCCTGGTGTTGATGCTTTTGACTATTTATGTCTGATTAGCTTATGCAACTCCTTTTACAAAATTATTTCTAAAGTTGTTACTACTAGGCTGCTTGGTGTTCTTTCGCTTTTGATTTCTCCTCAGCAGAATGGCTTTGTCCCTAGAAGACAGATCTTGGAATCTATCATCACTGTTCATGAGAATATTCATTCTTTAGAGGTTTCTAAGAGCCAAGGTTTCTTATTAAAGTTGGACATGTCCAAGGCCTATGATAGAGTGGATTGGGAATTCTTGTTGAAGGTTTTAAGAGCTTTTGGGTTTTCGAAGAGATTTTTGCAATTGATTTGGGAAATAATTTCTACTACTAGCACTGTTGTCATAATCAATGGCTCCCCTTTCCGTTTCTTCAAAGTTTCTAGAGGTGTGAGACAAGGAGATTTTGTCTCTCCCATTCTCTACACTCTAATGGTTGAAAGCCTAGGAAGGCTACTACACAAAAAGGTGTTGGAAGGAAGTTTAAAAGGGTTAAAACCATCATCGGCTAACCTTGTTTACTCACATCAGCAATTCGTTGATGACACTATTCTTATGGGAAGCTCAACAATTGGAGAAGCGAGAACTTTGAAGTGCTCCCTTTTGCTTTATGAGGAAGCCTCTGGGAAAAAAATTAACAGGACAAAAAATCTCTCTCTTCTTTTTTAATACTCTTGAACCCAAGAAAAGGAAGATTGTTGATATTATTGGTTGTGTTGTTAATTCTCTTCCTTCCATTTATTTGGGGATTCCTCTAGGAACTAAACCACCTGGATATTTCTAGATTTCTCTTGTGGACCGGTTTAATCAGAAGCTGGTTGGCTGGAAAGGGGCCCTTTTAAGTCAGGCTGGTAAAGTTATGTTGCTTAAGTCCTCTTTGCAGAACTTGCCTATCTATGCTCTAAGTCTATTCAAGATTCCTTCCAAATTTTTTGAAATTATTGAAAAGATTCAGAAACACTTTCTTTGGTCGGGGGTTGAGGAGAAGAAACGGATCTTGTCGGTTGCTTGGGAGAATGTGTGCAAACCCAAAAAGTATTGGGGTCTTGGTTTGAGGAGCATTAGAGTTTTTAATAAACCCCTCTTGCCGAAGCAAGTTTGGAGAACCTTTGTTGAAGACCGTGAATGGAATGCTATATGGCACAGTAAATATTTACGGGGTATTGTTTCTCTCAAAGAATTTATTAGCTCTTAAAATCTTCCTCCTGGATCTACTCTTTGGAATAATGTCATTAAGGCTTGGGATCTTGCTGGGAAAGGTGCGATCTGGAAGCTTGGAGATGGTAAAAAAATATTTTTTTGGGAAGACAAGTGGTTTGGGAATGAACCTCTTTGTAATCTCTCTCTCCTTAAGAACCATATGGAGGAGTGCAAATCCATATTTGGCACCTTCATTGGGGACTATTGGAGGAATGATCAGTGGGTTTTCATCTATACTATCAATTTGGATTTTTCCCCCCTACAGTCTCTTCTAAACTCTGTTGTGTTGAGTCCGAGGGGCCAGGGGGATTCTTTGGTATGGAAAATTTCTTCTATTGGGATCCTTTTTGTCTCTTCGACAGTGGCCCATTATCATCTTCTTTCCCCTCCTCCTATGTGCGAAAAATTTTGGGTGCACAACCTCATACCCAAAGTCAATATTTTTGCATGGATCCTTCTTCAGAACAAAATTTTGACTGATTACAATCTCTATAAGTGTGGTTTCTCTTTTCCTAATAGATGTTATCTTTGTTGTGTGGAGGCTGAGACTTTTTCACATCTCTTTCTCCTCTATCCTTTTGCCTATGACATTTGGTGCAGGGTCTTTCAGTTGTGGAACCTCAGGTGGGTTTTTCCTAGTTCTATCTTGGACTTCTACTGTCAGTGGAAGGCTCCTTCAAACAATCAGGTGTTGAAATCACTCTGGAGATATATCTTTCCACACCTTGTGTGGGGTATTTGGAAAGAGTATAACAATAGAATCTTTAGGGATTCTACTCTCTCGGAGGAAATTTTCTTTGGAAAAATCATCATAGCTATGAAAGAGAATCTTCATTTGCTTAATTGCAAACCCAAGGCTAAAGGAAAGGTTAGATGCCAAGACTATGAGCTCAAAGTTGTTGAGGCGTGGAAGATTAATGTTGATATTTCTTATTCTCTTAAACCAACTAAGGGATCTAGAGATGGTATCCATTGGAACCTCCCTCCTCCTGGTTGGGTTAAAATCAACTTTGATGAGGTGGCCATGGGTAATCCTGGGCCTACTAGGTGTGGGGGAGTGATAAGGGATGAGAATTGCATTTTTATTTCAGCGGTGGCGCTCCCCTTGGGCAACCAGACCAACCACCTTGTTGAAGCCATGGGGCCTTTCTAAGCCTTAAATCTTGCTCGTCAATTGAACTTAAAAAATGTGTGGCTTGAAGGGGACTTGAACAATATTATTCAATGTATTAGGGGCCTCCAAAAGCCCTCATGGACTATAGAGAATTGGATTAATCTCTCTAAGGGTATTATTAGCTCTTTTGATAAATGTTTCATTTCCCATGCTTACAAGGAAATTAACACGATGGTGGACTTCATTGCCAATAAGGGGGTTTAGGCCAAGGGAAAAATGGCGTGGCAAAGGAGTGACAAGTTGAAGGCTAATGTCACATCCTTATTGATTAATGATAGAATTCACGAGAAGGTTCAATTTCCCCTATCTATTAATGATTATGGGTGTTGAGTTTCTTTTCATGCAATCTCATAACTGTTGTTTAATTATTTTTCATGGAGGGCCAAAGTACCATAAAATTAATTCCCATTTTGATATTTTGTGCTTTGCACGCTTTCTGGGCATTCTGGTCATCAGGTTATTTGGTTTTTAGGAGTATTCGGAGTAGGCCTGCAATTTTGTCAACATGGGTGGTGAGCGTCATCGTGTGGAGCCGACGGATTTTGAGGAGCTGAGGAGTAACACTAAGTTGTGGCAATTGTTGGAGAAGGGTGCGATTACTAATTACATCAAAAAACTCCATGGTTGGGACCAGAAGATCACTAGGTTTTTTGCCAAGGAATGGAACAATGGTAAGGTTAATTTTTTTGGCAGAAAGGTTGCTATTGATGAGTATCTAATTGCTGAGGTAACAGGGCTTCCAATGGAGGATCTCAAGTTCTATAGGGATAGGAAACTATCTAACCAAGCAGTGAGAAAATTTTTGAAGACTGATAAGGAGAAAGAGGACCTGCGCAAAGCTACCAAAAGCAGTTATGACTCCATGAAGATCAAATTTCTATGGTGGGAGGTATTGAAGGTGATCATGGAATACATTACGTTGGATAGCAGATACACTAGGGTCTTTGGTTACCATTTTGTGATCCTGAATCACTTCCAGCATCAGGTTAGGGTTTCTTTCCCTTTCTATATTTCTACCTCGTTGAATGCTAGCCTTCAGGACCATAGCTTGAACCTAGTTAGATACCCCATTCTTCATGAGGGTCTACTTGTTTTAATCTTTGAACATTTTAAAGCTATGTTGACCCTATCCCACCAGACCCCTTCTCCCCATTCTATCTCTGCAAACAATGAATTGGGTGCTAGTTACACGGACAAGGATGAATGGGAGACTAATATGGAGGATGAGGAAGGTCATCCCTCGAAGGCAGTGGGGAAGGGTAGTAATAAAGGCAATTCCAAATCTTGTGCCCTTCCTAAACCTAGTGCTATGAGCTCTAAGGGCAAAGCTAAAGTTATTTTCCTGGGTTCTAATGAAACTAAACTGAAGGCGAAAGGGAAATCTAGTGTTTCCCCCTAGGGGAAGGGTAAGAGGAAGGTTTTGGAGGACCCCTCCTATGAAACCAATCAGGATGATCCTCAAGCGACCCCTTCATCATAGTACTCTAGGTACCCTACTACTGATAGAGAGGATAGGCCTCAGTATCCGAGTGATCTCAAGGAGGAAGACCATTACTTTAAAGCCGAACATGAGTTTCTTGCTGATATTATTGCTATCGCTCGTAATGGGTCTCTGGATTTCTTTAGGTTGATGAGATGGGTGTTTTTTGAAATTAAGGAGATTAAATTGAATCAGAGGGCTATCAGTAGCAAGTTGAACAAGACTGATATAACGGATAATACTGTCAAAGACAGAGATAAAGCCACTGACTTATGGACTGAGGAAGAAAAGAGATACATGGTGGACTACCTCAAGAAGACATTTGAGGATTTGCAGCAATTTAAGAGAAATCATGATGATAAGCTATCTGCTATGGAGGAAAAGCTTAAGAATGTTAAAGAGTATATTCAGAAGGTGTTGGAAATGAGCCACAAGATCTTAAAATCCACCACAAACACTATGAATATGATGGTTGAAAATCTAGAAAATGTTTATCAAGTAAGGACCGTTGTGGATCTGGAAGCTGAGAAAGAACAAAGCCATGTGGAGGGTGTTGGGCCGAGTAAAAGAACTAGAGAGAACTTGAAAAGGAAGGCTGACAAGACCCTTGTTAACATTCAAGAGATTAAGAAAATAGCTTTAAATATGAACAATCTGGAGCAGGAGGTGGCGGACATCTTGAGGAATTTGGCCTAGTGGTTGGACTTTCATTGACTTTTTGTTGTCTTTTTGTTGGCTTTTTGTTGGCTTTTTGTTGTGTTGCCTTTGGGTTGGTGCTATGTTTTCTTCTTTGTTGGCAGCTTCCTATTCGTTGATCTGAACTGTTTATTTCTATATCTTTCTTTTCCTTGTTCTTAAAGGGTTTCGAGATCCCTTCAAAACCTTTTTTTCCTTAATCAAAAATAAATTCATTCATTTAATGTGTTACCCTCGACACCTAAAGTCATAGAAAATAGGGCCAAGAATGGGACACCCTTAGTCATCCTAGTCCCCCTAATTTTCCAAGATCCAAATTTGAATATGTCAGTGTCGGTATTTTAACATTCAAAATTCAAATTGTAAATGTTGACTATTGGAATCTAATTTGCAATAAACTGAATAAATGTCTGTAAATACCTAGTTATTTCATCATTTGAAGGATAACAAGAAGAAAGAGGTGAAAATTATTGTAGAGTGCACTATCAATCAAGTCAAGAGCAACATTTTAAAGCTTTACTGTAATAATTTAATATACAAACATCATGTCAAATCCTATGTGAGTTTATGCATGTTTATGTTATCATTTTTTTTGAAGGCTAACCATTGTTGTAGGTCTCCAAGCAAGCAAGATCCAAGATCTTGAAGTGATGTGCATGGCTTTAGTCCTTCAAGGAAGCCATTAAAGGGTGGTGAGTTGCAACACTTTGTGATTTCATCATTCCTTTATATCATTTATCCATTTATCATTGACATTGCCATTGTGGAAGTGGAAACACTAACATGGGGTTTGACTAAGGCAAGCCCCTAAATGGCACAAAATTTATTCTCTTTGTGAATGTACAAATTTCAAGTTTGGAGAGGATCGAAGGAAGCTTGAAGATCATTTATTTGTTGTTACATTCAAAACCCTGCACTTTTTCAATTCACGGAAACTCACCTACAGAATTATCTGGTAATGTTTTGACAAGTTTGCAAGTGGGAATGGGGATCTCAGATCTAGCATCAAAGGACTAGAATAGAGTAGGACACCCCTACAAGGACTTCAATTCCTTTGGGAAACTTTTTCCTTCTATACAAACCAGCATCAACGTAATAACCACAACCTTATAACAAGGAATTTACTTGGAATTTTAACCATAAAGTAAAAAGTACTCATTCCATAAAAGTGGGAAAACCCACAAAACTAGTTTACAATTCCACTGAGGAAGGAAAATTACAAAAAACGCTCCTATGACAAAAAAAATTTCTTTTTAGGGGTTCTCACGAACTGGAGTATTCGAATGGACCCAAAACGGGTTTGAATGGATCCTAGTTCGAGCGAACCATATTAAATGATGCGACCCATTTTTTTGCATTTTTTTATGATGAAGACAATGGACAAGAGGGGGTTCACTCAAACCTGGGTTCATTCAAAGCCCCCTTTTCCCCCCTTCTTCCCCTCTGGCACCAAATTTCTGCATAATTTTTCCCTTTGAAGCTCGATTTGAGGATGAAAATGGATGAGACTTCATAGACCCAACTGGATGATGGTAGTCCTTGAAACGAGCTATCGATCAAATATAATTTTAATATGTTTTGGTTTTATTATGTATTTGTTTTTTTAGTTTGATTAAACATAGGTTTTTCACCGAAAATAAATCTCTTTGTCCTACACATGTGGAAATATAGCATATTATAAAAATAAAATTCTGAAAAATATATGCAGGCTAGATATTGATGTCCTTGATCCAATAAAAAGAATGAATTTTGATACATACAAAAAATGTTATGTTGTATGTGGTCTACCTATATCTAAATTGTAATTGGTTTGACTTTCAAACTTGATTAAGGAAAAAATATTCAATAAAACACTATGAAACCAAATGAAAGGGTTAGATATCATAGTTACAAATCTAAATTAGAAAAAATATGTTGTATACAATGAGCATCACTCCTTAAAAATGGTGTTTACTGATAAAAACTAGTTTTAGAAGGAGATGGAAAAAGAACTGCAATCTGATTCCAAAAAAATTGAAAAATATATATTTAGAATCTACAGACAAAATTTCACAAATCACTAGTTTGCGTCATCTTCAAATTCCTCATAGTTTAGCCACTATAGGTGCCCGAAAGTGAAGATTTAGTTAGAAAAAATCAGTTCAGTGTCCAGTTTGGCCAAAAATTGTAAACAAGTATTGTGGGATAACCCAAGTAGGACATAAAAAAATTCTTTCAATAATTGAAAATTTGTAACTGTAAAATTGATAATACAAGTTAACATAATAAATTTATTTCACTTTTTGAACTAAAAAGAATTAAAAAGAAAAATCCTTTTTACATTTTTCACATGAATGATTTCAAATAAATAGCATAAACATTTAATATTTAAGGAACAAGGTCAAAGATCCATATCTAGATACTTTCTTTCTTTCTTTCTCACAAGACTCTGCATGTCATCTGCAAGAGGGAGAGCATCACCCAAGTGCTTTACCTTCAACCACGAACCAGCGGTCCCCCACACACCTTCCTAACTGGAAGTGGCCCTACAGTTGAACAAAGGGAATAGTTAAGAACTCTCTAGTAATTTCCATCTGAGCTCTAGTGTTGTGTCCTACTTAACCAATATCATCAAACAACTATGGAGACCTTCCAACAATTAATAACAACTTTGATTATGTTAAGTATATGTAACATAGTGAATCAAAAATTGCAAGTAGAGGCTATTGCACTCACTTTGGCCAAAGTATATGTAAATATACAATCGTTACTTACGAGCGAAGTCATTTGTTCAATTTCCCTACTCGACTTGGAGACCTTTAACTGACCTATGGTTTAAAACATATTGTTTGACCATTGGAACATTTCATACACATTTTAATTTTAAAAATGATGTCTTTATCTAAGTCATACTCCTAGACACCTATTGATATCAAGCATAATATTTCTCTTTGACTACTGTCCATCTTGAGTATAGTACTACCCCTAGACACTTGTCAATCTCGAGCATAGTATTGCTCCTTGTTAATTCATAATTCATCTAGATTGGTTAAGTCTTCCTAATTTTAGAACACCCATGTTACGTTCACGTAATGTCTTGGACCTTGGAAACTGCCTATTGTTCAATGTTCTTACCTACTAAGTTGATAAATGACTTGATTGGTTATACTTTACTGACCTTGAATACCCAAGTTACATTCTTGTAACTTCTTGGGACTTGGAAACTACCACTTATTCAATTCCTTCATATTAACCATGAGAGTATCGGATCTCTCATTCTATGCACAAATAGTTGATATTGACCATTGTCTTTGACTAGACTCTCTCTTGGTCACAACTAAAATTATTGATAAAATGATCGACATATATAAATAACAATTAATAATCTTAAATTGAAGATTCCTTCTTCATATAATAGTCTCGTATGTCTAGTGTTTTAGTTTTACTATAGAATACTTTCTCATAATGTGAAGACTCAATAAGTAAACAACTCATCTAGTTTGTTAGTAATTTTAGACTCGAACACCCAAGTTACTTTCACGTAACTACCTAGGTCTTGGCTACAACCACTTGTTCAAATCTTTACCATAACCCTTGAGAGAAACTACTCTCGAGCTATAATATTTAATCAAATCTTGACCTATCTGGTCATAATATGGTATATTGATTACATATACTAATTCCCCATAGTGATGGTTATTTTTTCATGAAGAATATAACTTTCTTTAGGTTTTAGACTATCTCGGTAAAAACTATAGTCTTGCTTACTAAGGATAAATTTAACTGTAGACCAACTAGTTCTACTCTCATAAGACTTATATTCCTAAGAGTATACCCACTAAGGTGGTCAAAATAACTAGATTGATAAAACATCATGGACATTGGATTCCCCTATCACATTCTGGTAACATCTAGGGTCTAGGCTAATGCCTATCATAACCCATAAGGTTTACCATTCACCTAATCTTAGGCTTTTTAGATAGATAATGATGACACTATTCCATTATCTTGACATACAAATGGCCATTCAAATAATATTGACATTATGTCATACAAACATGGAAATATCATTATTTGAGCTAAATATAGGATTATTCCATCTTACATTTTAAAACTTTCATTAACAAGTCGTAAGGTTGGGCTATCAATTCATCATAAGAGATGATGGGGTTTATGTTATCTAGTAAAATTAAGATTACGAGCAACTAGATCATGTGCTCAACCCCCAAATTCTTATTACTCAAGCAACATAACACACTTTTTATTCTCATTTAGCTCTTTAAGAAATTACTCAATAAAGTTTGCTATTTCCCTAACATTTAAACCATATTCTCTATTATGAACTCATATACAATAGACTATTTCTAGAATACGTAAAAGTATGTTTTTATTCATATTTTCAAAGATATCAATATTTAGTCTCCTATTTTTCAAACTACATAAGCTCATTAACATTCATAAGAAACTCTTTCTTGAAATATACTTAGCATTCTCATTATAAACTCTTTGATAAGAAGATAAAAAATTTGTAACAAGTAAAACATGCCTGCAAATTCGAACTTTTAACTACAAAATAGCTCCTTCTTGTATGTTCTAGCTTGAAAATGCTCAGCTACTCTTTTAACAGTTGCTTACACCTCTATCCCAGATAATGCAACCTCTAATTACTTAATAATACTAACTCTTATTACTCCTTTAAACTGATTTTGCAAACTCTAAAATGCTTCAGATTAATAGACTCAGACTATATGCCTCCTTCCCTATTCTTTCAGCCAACAAAACAAAGAGAAATCAACTCCTTTTTATAAGAAAAACATACTCAGATTTAATGCATTCCACTACTGAAGATTATAAATGTAATATTTATGCTTGCACTGCCAATTTTTTGTTTTAAAAACTGCCCCTTAAAGAGGCTCGACCAGCTCTTAATATCCACGATTTGAAGTTGTTCATCAACATTTATATTGCAATTTTGAATCTTTTTAATGCATAGCTATAGGTGCCATTAATGTAGTTGGTTACACAGGAAAAAGAAGCTTCTAAAATTTGTTCATCGCCCCCCATTATGGCCACATTGAAGTGTGATTTTAATAGCTTAAAAAAATGTTGTTTGAAATATTAACCAAAGTTTACTTGGTCGCCCCATGTTGGAGGGGTCAACCCTTTCCAAGGTTTTTGATTTTAAATGTTGAGTAAAGACTCCACAACAATAGCTCTCACGCCACTTTGTGGCTGCTCGCATTTTGTTATTATTTTTTATTATAGTGACTTCAAATAGGCACATGAGCATTGAAAAAGTCATGCTCTTGATTGAATTTTAATTTCAGATTTTAATGACCTTTATGTTGGTTGATTACTAAGTCCAAGGCCTCCTTTAAAATCAATTTTAAATTTCTATCTTTTAGCTATGATATGCGGCCTTCTTGAGAGGTCTTTAATATGGCTTTTAAGCCTAAAGAATATGTCAATCTTATAAGCCTTTGATTGAGGTTTTTGCCTCTCGAAGAGCTTTAATTCATATCACCTTTTCTTTGCAATATATAAAAGATATGATAAAAACTTATTATATAATATATATATATATTCACGTATGTATATAAATACATACATATATATATAAAGACAATAAAACTATTTGATATTAGTGCCTATGCATATAACACAATACATATACATACTTCTCTCTATACAAATATCATAATGATGAGATCAATACTAATTCAATTTTGATAATAATAATATATAACGATTAAAACATTGATAATTAAATACAACAAAATCCTATTGTTTTCTTTAAGGGAAACCAAGCTTGATTCGACTAGGCTAACTTACCCAAAGACACAACTGATGACCAAAAACTTACTCAGTTTCAAAGGTATCCATAATCTGACCTATCCACAAACATTGAACTCATATGGCATTACTATCAAGTCCTTATCCATACCCTTCTCTCGGGTGATACTCTCCCTCTCCTTCTAGAGGACATGAAGATTTACCTGAATTTTCACTTGGAAAAATAGACAAGTAGTTAGTTGTAACATTTACCTTACATTCATATCATCGCATATTCATCATTATTTCAATTAAATGCATAAAACCATTATATCGCATATAATTCACCATAACATTTACATTTCCAAAGTTTCATAATCACATATTTCATCATTGCATTTAACATAAGGTAAATTTAATTTATAATTCAAAGGTAAGTTGTAACAATCAAACTTTCAGGATAGGTACACAGCACTCTACCCTTCCTAGATTTGCCTACAATTCTCTATTTCAGTCTGTCAATTATTGGTATCTTGCATTTTCATATTAGGTCACATGGTCTAATTAGGTTAATCAAGTTAAATCAACGCCAATTCATTCCAAGACCCTAAAAGATGTAGATCCAAGTTTGATTGGCTCACCTTCATGGTTGAAAGTCAATCTAAACACCTTGTTGATCTCTAGATCTTAATGAAACCCTAGAAAGAGGCCTTGAATCCTATTATTTTAAGCATTTAAACTTAAGGATCACCTTTTTCTTCATTTATTGACTAATCTTTGTTGGGTTTTTAGTGTTTTATACAAATTAATGGCTTAATTCATGTTTTTGCAACTAACCCATATTTCCCCTATGGTAGGCATATATGCCTACAATACTTCCATTTACTATCATCATTTCAAATCTTTTCCAAGTAGTTGCATGACAACACTCAACTCAAATCACACATACCACCTTTTTCTATTACCACACTATTTAAAGTACTTTTCTTATTATCAACTATTATTAACATTTAATTTTATTTATTTCATGTAACATTCATGATTATGCAAACGTGTCATTTATATTATATCAAATATCTCCAATGTTTTGCAATGTATTCCTCTATCCTTTATGTACCTTGCTATTTGAGGACAAAGAGAAACTTTAAGTTAGGGAGATGAAATTGGTTTGATTGTCATTTATAATTTTATTTTTCAATAATTCAAAAGAATTTCGTATACACTAGATTCAACTCTCTTTGCAAAGCCATAATAAAATCTATGTGAACTTGCAGACACAAAAGTGGAAACTTGGTCATAAAATGGCAAGCATATTGAGCAGTATAAGCAGTAAGCAAATTAAAGCGTATTTTGAAGCATAATTCACTTGATAGAGGATATATAATTATAATATGGGTGGCAACATTCTTAGATGAGAACCAGTAGCACATAATTTTTTATTAGAAGACCAAAAGTTTCTATCCATCTTTCAACAAGTTGGATGGGTAGACTATTCTCTCCATCTAATAGAATACAATGAATTCATGTCACAATAATTCACCAACACATTGCAAAGTGATGAGGCTACAATCAAAGGGTTGAGAGTGGAGAGAATAGATGGAATAGTCTACAATCAAAGGGTTGAGGCTACAATAAGTTGGGTACATTCACCAACCTTTGATGGAATAAGTGACAAAAATACTTACCTTGCCATGTTTATGGGCATTTATCACTTCATATATAGTTAAATATTTAACCTGCAATGATAGGTAACCTCTTTTATATATAGTGCATTTTAAACTTTTTAGTCACTTATTCCATCAAAGGTTGGTGAATGTACCCAACTTCTTGTATAATTTATTAAAAAGGATGTCAACTGAATATAAAAGGAAAAGTAATCAATATGATTTGCCATGTTATTGTTTAGTCACCTCATTGATCAAAATTAATCTCAAAATTCTATTCCCTAATGCGTCTTGGAAAAATTTTGTAGCTTGAAACAGTATTAATGACATTCTTGAGAGGCTCGGGTTAGAGGAGATAAATAGGAGTAAAAAAATGAGCCTCCTACAGTTCCTAAAGAGGAGCATGTACCCTCTTCCTCACTCATTGCATCACCTTCTCGCAACATTGATGAGAAAACAATGTTGAACATACCCAGAGACTAAGAGGGGGGTTGAATCAATCTACTCAAAAACTTAAGCCCTTTTGAAACTTAAATACTTCAACATAATCCAACCTTCTTTATCAAACCAAAACCTTTAAACAGAATAGTAACAGTGAAGGATATAGTAGTTTGAATCTTCAGCAACTTCAACAATCTTCACCAATGAAAGATATAGCAATTCTACTTCTAACCAGATCAATAGCAAAGGAAGATGAAGAAAATAACACACATGTACATGAGAATACCATATTTATGTGGAAAACCCAATAAAGGAAAAACCATGATGAGAGTTAACTCACAATATAAATTCTCACTACCAAAAAAGGACTTACAGACCAAGGCACGCAACCTCAGCACAAGATACAAAGGACTTGTTGAACTGACGTAAACACAACTCCAGGAGCAAGATGCAAGGATGTGATGAGGCTCACTATCTCAGAGTAGCATACAAATATTTAGAGAAATATTACAATGTTTGTCAACATAGTATTCTATTGACTAAGGCATTATAGCACATCTGTTTCTATCTTTAACACTTTCACACTTCTTTTGTGAGATCTTCAAAGACAATCCAAAATTTCTTGTTTGCACACTTGTCCACTTTGTTGTATCCAAAAATATCTTGCATTTATATCCACTGCAACACTTTAAAACTTCAATTAGGTTGGCCAAGAAGAAGATAAACAATGAATTCAACAAGTCAACCACCAAAGAATAATGTGGTCCTATCCCAAGGATAGAGAGGGAAAAAAAACTTATTACATCTTCTAATGTGATCCAAAGCAATTCACATGCTAGCGCACATTAATCTAAGTTAGCATTAAGGAAATGTGTAGATGAAATGCGAAGCACATAACCACTTGGCTCAAAAATATTCTTCCAATTGAATTTACTCAAGTAAGTTCTAAACAAGATAGGTAAATACCCAAATATAACATAACACATCTTCAATTATTGGCATGAACCCCCAAGCACATGGCATAAGCAAAAGAACAATCCATGTCGGCTAGATATCCACAAATAACCCAAACAACCAACTCAAGACACAATACAACACCAAAGTGGCCAATCAGCAACATGAGGATCACACGGGTATGTTCCATGAACATCCAATAACATTTTTAGAAACTACTTTCATACTATCATGCCATCAACAGCCACCACAGACCAAACAAGAACAAAATACTTTATTTAGGAAGAAAAGGATATATAACTAGAGGACATAACATTAACAAATTAACTTGTTGATCACTTCAACACATGAAATTGGAAATGAGACATTGCACAGACATTGAGAACACATTCGCCAAGCTATAGGAGTAGATACATCAATACAAAGAAATTTGGATCATTTCTCGGACTAGTCTAGACAACAAACAACACTGCCAACCTTTTGTAATTCACAGAAACCTACTCGACAATATTGGTGACCTGAAAAGATAGGAGTGCAACAACTACATAACACTAACTTTGAATCCAAAAATATAGAACCATATCTTCAATAGCGAAGGAATGTGGAGAATTCTTCCAAGTAGACTTCAATGTGGCTTCTAGGAACATAACCACTTAAGCAACTTGCAGAGGCTAGAACTTTCTTTCAGAAACACATGCTTCATTAGGAACATCAAGAGAGAGCATAAGATATATTGTATACCTTCAACAACATCTCTCTACTATTAGAAATACTTCTAATGCTTCTAATCCTCATCTTAATATATCATTATGAAACCAACTCTACTAACAAAAAATATGCTCAATATTTCTTTGAATACTATTAAACTAGGCATAGCATCCAATCATGAACTTCAGCAAGGCATGACATCCAATCATGAACTTCAATAAGCATCTACATACATCAATGTTGACCCAACCTGAATGTTATCAACAATGACAACCAATACCAGGCAACAATCTTCCTTACTTCTTAAGTGATGACATCAAGCTCATCAATGACAACCATTGTCAAACATATAACAACCTTCATCAAGTGTTGATAAAAATTGCCATCAATATCACAAAAATATGACAACCAACAACCAATGTTGACATAATGACAACCACTACCAACCATCTTACAAAATTCTTCTCAAGTGTTGACATCAATGACAACTACTAACAATCTCCCCCTTTGGCATTGATGGCAACACACCTACTCACTCTCCCTCTTTGACATCAAGGAAAAAGGGAAACACATATCTACATATAGAGGGAAACAACATATTCTTTGACTTCAAGACAAAGGAGAAAATATTTTTAATGGAAACGGCGACACAAAAACTCCCCCTTTGACCAACAACACTTCTTCTCAATACTTGCACAATATTTGCACATCTCTTTCAGACAATCATACCAACTCCCCCTAAGAAGCGCATTCTCTCTTTTCTCCCCCTTGTATGTACATACATTCTTTCTTGAAGTAGCTAAAAGGATCCCCCTATCAACAACAACCATTACTAGCTCCCCCTGAGAGGAAGCCACCATTAGTCCAAGCATAAATATATATCTTGAGTTGCTCCCCCTAGACAGATGCACCATATATGCATCTTAGTTAGAATAGGTAAGGGCAATAACTCCTAGCTTCTATCATGGATAAAGACATTGAGTATTTTTTTTTTAATGAATGAAGAGACCAATCTGTCTCCTAAAAAGAATGCACTTCCACTTGTACTTCTTTGGTCATCCACACAACCTACACAATCAACATCAGCATTATCCTTTTTATACCATAGGCCATAATCTAGAGTTCCCTTCAAATATCTAAATATTATTTTCACTAAGTTTTCATGAGATTGCTTAGGATTGTCTTAAAATATGGTAACCAAACATACAAAATGTACTATATTAACCCTGAGGCATGTAGAATGTCCACAATAAATTGATCATACACCAATCTACACAAGTACCCAAACATTTGTTCTATATAACAAATAGGCATCCAAAAAAATCTGTAGCACACTATCATTTGGAATATGTGCTTGTAGACCTCCAAATTTCTCAATATAATAAAGTAGCATGCATTGAATAATCCTAAACATTTCCACAAGACTATATGGACAAGACATTCTTTCCTGAGGAATGCAAAGCATTCCACAAGCCTTCAATCTTAATTTATTCTTCCAGAGCATAGATAGAACATTTTTTATTTACTGCCTTTACTACAAAAGTTTTAAAGATGTGTCATCTTGGATATAACATCTTCACATATTGATTAACTCATCTTCTAAAATGCAAGATCAAATCTTGCACTACAGAGGAAAGCGGACCAAAATATATCATGATTCAACCTTAGAATATATATAGAGAATGCCTTGGAAAACTTCTGAAACTTATCTTTTAAAACCTTGCTTTATATGTGGTACACCAACTTGGAATGATACTAATCAAAACATGTGTACCAACCTCCGCACACCTTCTTCTTACATCGAAACCTTCAACAAAGGTTCATCCTTGCACCGCAAATCTACAAACCATTTTTTCTAGTCCAATTCTTCTTTCATGTTGAATTCTTGAGCATCTAGTCTCATCAGGGGGCTAAGAGTTCTTCAAATAAAACCTCCCCTTAAGATAATGCTCTATCTCAGTTTTTCTTAGAATCTTGTTGAACCACCAAAAATATAACGCTAACTAGGGAAAGAGGATTCCCTTTACTAGGCCCCTAGGGTTTTCCACCTAAGAGCACTTGGTTGTAGGAATGGCTCTCTTTTTGCTTGGTGGTTATATGGTTTTTGGGGGTTGCATTCAAAGGAATATTTGATTGATGAAGGTTGTGATATGTGTGTGTTGTGTGGTTGAAAACTGAAAATGAAATGATACTAATCTAATCTATGAAATTTATATGAAAACAAATGTAAACTAATGCAAAGTAAGCTAAATGACCTAAATGCATGCAATCTGCAAACTAACAGGAAATGACAGAGAGTGTGCACCTGGGAAATGAGACTTGCAAATGAGGAGCCCCGAAATATTTTGGAAATTGTCTAAAATTAGCAGAGGGACACTTACGCCAAGTTGGGCGACCTACTCCTTTCGAGAAATTCTATTGGACTGGGTTTCGGGGAAAAGGGTACCCAAAAATGCAAAAACCCTTTTTCAGGCTTAGCACAGGTACAAGGTCACCAATAGTGGTGACCTAGTCCTCCTGATGCTTTCAAAAGATTTAGGGTCTGATTTGGTGGGTCCCAATTGGTAATTTCCTTTTTTGCAGCAGTCTATGTCTGAAACTTCCAAAAATGACCTGTAACTTGTCCTTTTTCTCCTTACAGGGTTTGATGCCTTGATGTGACTTGGAAGGAATATTTTTAGTTTCTCCAACACTTTGTATCTTACCAAATCTAAGTACAACATACAAAGCACATGCGAAGACCAAGAAAATGTTGGGGTTAGGGAATAGGGTTTTGCCTATGTCAAACCCCTTTGATGGTAGCTCAAACCTAAATGAGATAAAATCAAAGGAAAGATGCTTGAATGATAAAAAATGTAAATGCTCACCAAATCTTTTGTTGTTGAGGTATGCAACATGCAAGAACAACTCCAATGGAGGTTGCTTGTGAAACCCTTGTGCTTGATTGATTGCTTTGGAAGTCTTGAGTGCAAGAGTACTTGATAAGAGATGTAAAAAATGAGCTTGGGAGAGAGAGAAATGAAGGTAAAAACCCTTACTTATACATGTTAAACCCTAATTTTCCTGAAATGAAACATGATAGGCCGACACTAGGGTTTTCGAGGCAACATTCCCGTTAGGTTTTGTTTTAATTTTGAAATTTATGCCAAAAGGGACTAGGTCGCCCACTTGGGCAATTTCAAGTAGTGGTCGTGAATAAAATTATGTTAAACGATGTTTATCATCTTTGCCTCCCTAAACACACTTAAGTCAGGACTAAAAGTACATAAAGGAGACAAATTAGCATAAGAAAAGGATTAAATTAGGGGTGATAATCCTAGGAAGATGTGAAAATGCCTTACAACACTTTACAACACCTTGGCATAAGGCTTGGAAAGGGGTAAAAGGGTGTCGTTTAGGTGAATTGTGTTGAAAGGATCTTAGAAAAGTGAGGAAATGTGCTACAACACTTCACAACACCTTAGTAAAACACTGTTAGATTTTTGTTGAATTTCAAGCTTTCAAGACTAAATCAAGGGAAAACAAGGCCAAAATCCAAGGGAAAAAGCCAAAATGAGTGAAAAAGTGCCAAAGACTACACTTTTTGGTGACACATTTAGCCCCCACTTTAATGAGAGTAAGAACTTACTTCAAACTCACACTAAAGTAACTGAATCATGTGTGTCGGGTGGGATCTAATGTGATCATTCTAGCAAGGTGAAATGACTATGATAAAGAGGGATGATCAATCCCTCGGGATCAAGATCCCATAGAAAACCAAACATAAGCACAAAATATCACACAAGGAGTGATGTGAAAGAGTGGAGAGAGAGAAAAGTTTGGATCAAGCTTTGACCGTTTGTCCAGCTAGTTGTGGATCAGATCTAGGTTGTTTGTCCGTAGAAGGAAGATGTACTCACTCTAGGTCGATGAGACTTTTTGGTTGTACATCGGGTGAGAATTCTGAAAGGTGGTGAGATACATACGCACGGTTGGAATGAACTCACACACAAAAAGGTGGCATATGGGAAAATTCGTGCGACTAGTTTGGCTTCTCTCTCAACCATACCAAATGTATACCTCCTGATAACTTTGATAAGGCACCACAAAAGACAAGGGTGCGGTTCATGAGACACAAAAAGCCTTGGATACTTATAACCCATGAATAAGTGCAAGATGGCACCACAATCAATCAAGTTGTGTTATGCAAGGTGGCAAACGTATGCACAATGCAAAAATGCAACATGTAAAATGCAAAAGTGAAAAATACAAAAAAGAAAAATGTAAAAAGGGTTTTTCAATGAGTCTTGTTTAGTTCATATGAGGTCTTTGACTTAGCACACATTGCATCTAATGTCTCCCAAAAAGAGAACCTATCAAAGGATAAAAGATTCACAGCTTAGGGGATGTAGTGTGTCGCATCAGGCCACTAAGAGGAATGCAGTATGATAAGATAAGTTACACTTATGAAGGACATTACATCGAATTTCATCCTCACACTGAGAAAACACATCATGTGAAGTGACAAGGCTGCACTAGGAACCAAGGACAAGCAAATGCAAATGCAAGAATAAAATAAAATAATGCCAATGTATGCCCCCACTTTAAATGGATTTCTACACACCGTTTTGTGAGCAATTACTTTAAAGTAAAGAAAGAAAAAATGCAAAAAGAAATAAACGGACATGAGAGCCTACTTGAAAAGCCCTATGTCGAGTAATAGGTGTCCAAGAAATTATGTGTCAAGTAAAAGAAGAAGATAAAAGAAAGAGAAAATGGGTTGCCCCCAAGATGAAAAATACCAAACACATAAGGGATCTATGGATTTGGGGTCAGTATGTTCGTTCTTGCAATATTTTTTTAGAGAGCGTGGAACTATCATCATTCCCCCAAATACATAGAATTGGAAGAAAACACGAAGAGAGCAAAAGCAAATGAAAACAAAGATTCGACTTGGGTCAACATGGAAGAGACATAGGATGTCTTGACAATTTGCATCGTCCCCAAAAGGACAACAAAAGCAAAAGAAAAAGGCAGATGAAAAAGAGCCTCATTTTTTAGTCAACATGAAGGAGACATTGTGGTCTCAATGCCTTGCATCATCCTCAAATGGAAGGAAAAAATGATATGAAAAGGAAAAGAGGGTCATTTGGGTCAACATGAAGGATACATTGTGGTCGCAATGCCTTGCATCATCCCCAAATGAAAGGAAAAAAGAACAAAAGAGAAAGGAAAAGAGGTACATTTGGGTCAACATGAAGGAGACATTGCGGTCTCAATACCTTGCATCATCCCCAAATGGAAGGCAAAAAGGTAATCAAAAAGGAAAAGAGATTCATGACATATAGAAGAATGGGGGGACATATAGAAGAATGTCACGAAGAGTAAGAAAACATCAAACAAGACGGGGAATACACAACACATGAAGGCAAAAAAGAAAAAGAAAGACTAGTAAGGCGCATGTGCATTATTCTGCAAGCAAGTCATCTACCTCCCAATCTTGCTCAGTATAAAACTCGAGAGGGCGAATAGCGAGATGAATAGAAGCAATTTTTGAACTAGCATCAAGATCAATGCTTGTCCTAGGAGAATTTTCATGAATACTCATGGAAGAGGAGAATAGTGAGTTCAAGGTTCGGTGTACCTCTTCATTGATTCTAGCATTCTCATCATCATCATCATCCAAGTTGATGAAAATAGTAGGTCTGATGACAATGTCAGTGGTGGCATGCATTATTGGTGGTGAGGGTGGTGTAGGATCAGGCTGCGGGGGTGGAGGAGGAGAATCAACAAGTACAGCTGCTTGAACAGGTGGGTTGTGATTTTTAATGTTTTCTTCCTCATGAGATTGGTGAGCGAGAGCATGACGGCGATGCCTACACTCCCTAGCCTCTTTATTCCTTTTTTATTTTCTATCAAGGTGCATGGGGGAAGGAGCAGGTTGGTCTACTATAGGTTGTTTATCATCCCTAGGAGGAGGGATGGGAGGAACTATGGGTGGTTCATCCACTTTCTCCTTAGCTTTGTAGACCTGTTTAGTGTGGGGAGGGAGAACGGAATTTCTATCATGATCCCTAGGCCTCTTGGATGATGTGGAAGAGGTTTCAGGTGTGGGTTTACTAGGCATGTCAGAGTTGGGTAGAAACATAGCTTCATCAAGGATAGGTGATTCTGAAGTAGAAGGAGGTATGTTGCGGAGAGAGAGAGTTAAGAGATTTTCTTGGCTTTGAACTTTTGATAGGCAATAAAAAATAAGTCTCCTCTAAGGGTGATGGGCTCCATGGGCTCATGCCAAAAGGCTTCCACAGAAAAGTTACCTTTGGAGGATAAAGGATTAAAGCCACTATGGTGGATAGTGAATATGTTGTTGTCAATGGGAAACTTCACACACTTGACCGCTTTCATTGAACAAAGCCACGGGTGGCCAAGTCACAAATGAAATTGTTCTGATTGTGGTATGATGGAGAAGGTAACGTCCAATGTCTTCAAACCTATTTGTAATGGGAGGGCAATCGATCCAATCATCGAGCATGCAAAACCATTATGCATTTTGACCCAAGCAGTAAGTTGATTATAAACATCTTGAGCAATATCATGTAATACAAGAAATGCTTCTGTGATCACGTTCTCACCACAGGCGGGATCTATGAGTATCCCATTAGTGGGCTTATCATAGATTCTACCAACTATGTAGAGAGGACCATCAGGAAGATTACGCAGTATATCTTGTGGTGAAAAGGTGATCTTAAGAGGTCCTTTTGTTGAGCCCTTATGATGGATAACATCAATTTCTCCTACCATTTCATGAATAGGTGTGACATGGGTTACCATGGGAAGAGAAATGGGATGTGTATCTTGTGAGTCAACATTCATAACTTCAGGTGGGGAAGTTTCACTTGCTTTAACGAATGACACATTATGTTGGGCATGGGGTTGGTAAATATTTGCAAGTTTTGGTTGGGAGGTGCCATAGACTTTCTTTTATCATTGATGCTAGCAATAGATAGATGGCCTAAATCAATTAGTTCTTGCACAAGGTGCTTGAGACGCTTGCATTGTTCAGTGTCATGTCCATTTTTTTGATGAAAGTAACAATAAGAAGTGGAACTATAGGATGGAGGTAATGGTTTATTGGGATCAGGTGTATGGACGAGAGGTAAAGAGATCATTTGTTGTTGGAGTAATTGGGTCATGGTGTTATGAAGGGTGTCAGGTAAGGGTGTGAAGGTGCACTTAGGGTATCCATAATTGAAGGGAACTGCAGACCTAATAGTGGCCACTTGGGTATTAGCAAGTGGAGGGGTTTGGGATGAAGGGTTAAATTGTAGAAACCCTTTGTTTGGTTTATGGAATGGTTGAGGGTTGGATTGGGAAGAAGCGTCAGACTTCTCAACTCTACTAGAAGTGGATTGTGAATCACGATTACTAGTTTAGTTATGATAGTCACAAAGCGCTTGGCACAAGTGCATAAAAGAGGGTGAGTTTATCTTGGAGAGGTGTTAAGAGGTTTTCAGTGAACATCTTTTGCAGATGGGTGTCAGGTATCTTAACATCAATCAAGGAATAAAGTTCTTGATAACGAGAGATAAAGTCGGTTATCTTCTCATTAGTGTCTTGCTTGCATCTCGTGAGGTCAGCCAAGGTTTTCTTAGGGGTCATATGAACATGGAAGTGATTAATGAAGGCATCCACTAGTTCATTGAATGAACTAATGGAATTATTGGGAAGGGAGGAAAACCAGTCCAAAGTGGCATCTTTGAGGGTCCTAGGAAATAACTTAGCTAGAAACTTGTCATCAAGAGAAAATTCACTACATAAGGCAGTATAGGCATTGACATGATTAGAAGGGTCGCCCTTCCCTCCGTACTTCTCGAATCTAGGAATCTTTATTCCATGTGGCAAGGGGGTGCATAGGATGTCAAGGGATAATGGATTACTATGAACGTAGTGGGTGGGGGAACCATGTTGGCTTTGGTTGATAGTGGATATTTGTTGTTGCATGGAGGTGATGGTGTGAAAAAGTTGTGTAATAAGAGGTTCAATGTAAGTGCTATGAGGTGGAAGGGAGAGAGGTTAAGGGGTGAAGGTGGTGGAAGGGGAAGTGGAAGGGATAATAAGAGTAGGGATGATAGAAGAGGTCAATGGATGTGATGCCACAAGGGAAGTATAAACACTAGTATGGATCCCGAGGGAAGGTACCGCATTACTAATCTACTGCATAGTGGTTTTCATGCTAGGAGATGCATAAGTGGGAATAGAATCTATGGTTGAAGGGGGGGGAGTGGAAGGTCCTCCTTAGACAACCATAGGAGTGGGTGAGTGAGATACCTTAGGTTTATAAGAGGAATGTTTGTCATAGATTTTTGATATCCTCTTCATGACATGTAGGCCATCATCATGGTCAAGTAAGTGGTGAAGGTTCTCTATGGAGGGGATGGCAGTGCGAGATATGGGCTCAAGGCTTATTTCATGTTGATAATCAACTAGATCAGCATGGATGTGAAAGACATTATCATGTGGGAGGTCATTGTTATCACTAGTTGTGCCTCCTAGTTGCAAGGAATTTCTAAGGATAGTCTCTAAGCCTAGTGTACTATCCTCAATACTAGGAGTTGAAGTCTGGGAGATCCCAAGATCTACAGCAATAGTTTTGTTATTATAGGCCATGAGTTTAGAGCTTCATCTCACAACCATATCGGCAAGGGAACACCAAATGCTCATACAAGGTTCCCTAAGGATGGGGTGGAGACTAAGGCATTGTAAGCAAAAGAGATAAAACTGCTTGTAACTAAAATTCTGTGACAGAACACATAAATGCAAAACCAGGGAACTATAACGTAGAAAATACTTGAAAAATGCTATAAATTACACAGTGAACAGTGCCAAAGGACTAGGTCACCTAGTGTGGCAACTTAGTCCCGGTAGTGTTGTTTTTAATAATTTCTAAATTTAGCTGTTTTTTATGCTTTTCTGATACAAACGGAAAATGCAAATGCAAATCTTTCTATATTTTCTTGCTAAAAATATAATGCAAAGTGCAATCTAGCATGAACTTTCACTAATGCACTTTTCTACAAACCCTAGGATGTAAACAATGCAAAAAATTTTAATGCAATGCAAGCTATTTCCTAAGATGAAATGAAAAATCAAAAAATTTAACAAGTGGTCTGCAGTCAGGTTCACCAAAATGAACCACCAAAAATATAACACTAACTAGGGAAAGAAGATTCTCTTTACTAGGCCCCTAGGGTTTTCCACCTAGGAGCACTTGGGTGTAGGAATGGCTCTCTTTCCGCTTGGTGGTTATATGGTTTTTGGAAGTTGCATTCAAACGAAGGGTTGATTGATGAAGGTTGTGATATGTGTGTGTTGTGTGGTTGAAAACTAAAAATGAAATGATACTAATCTAATCTATGAAATGTACATGAAAACAAATGTAAACTAATGCAAAGTAAGCTAAATGACCTAAATGCATGCAATCTAGAAACTAACAAGAAATGACAGAGAGTATGCACCTGGGAAATGAGACTTGCAGATGAGGAGCCCCAAAATATTCTAGAAATTGTTTCGAATTAGCAAAGGGACACTTACACCAAGTTGGGCAACCTAGTCCTCCTGTCGGGAAATTCTGTCGGACTAGGTTTCGAGGAAAAGGGTACCCAAAAATGCAAAATCCTTTTTTCAGGCTTAGCACAGGTACAAGGTCGCCAATAGTGGTGACCTAGTCCTCTTGATGCTTTCGGCATATTTAGGGTCTAATTTGGTGGGTCTCGGTTGGTACTTTCCTTTTCTGCAACAGCCTGTGTTTGAAACTCTCAAAAATGACCTGTAACTTGTCCTTTTGCTCCTTCTAGGGTTTGATTCCTTTATGTGACTTTGAAGGAATGTTTGTAGTTTCTCAAACACTTTGTATCTTACCAAATCTGAGTACAACCTACAAAGCACATGCAAAGACCAAGAGAATGTTGGGGTTAGGGAATAGGGGTTTTCCTAAGTCAACCCCCTTTGATGGTAACTCAAACCTAAATGAGATAAAATCAAAGGAAAAGTTTGGGGGATTGATAAACAATGTAAATGCTCACCAAATCTTTTGTTTTTGAGGTTTGCAACATGCAAGAATAGCTCCAATGGAGGTTGCTTTTGAAACCCTTGTGCTTGATTGCTTGCTTTGGAAGTCTTGAGTGCAAGAGTACTTGTGAAGAGATGTAAAAAATGAGCTTGGGAGAGAGAAAAATAAAGGTAAAAACCCTTACTTATACATGTTAAACCCTAATTTTCCTGAAATGCAACATGATAGGTCGACACTAGGGTTTTGGAGGCAACATTCCCATCAGGTTTTGTTTTAATTTTGAAATTTATGCCAAAAGGTACTAAGTCGCCCAAGGTGGCGACCTAGTCCACTTGGGCAATTTCAAGTGGTGGTCGGGAATAAAATGATGTTAAACGATGTTTATCAACTTTGCCTCCTGAAACACACTTAAGTCGGGACTAAAAGTACATAAAGGGGACAAATTAGCATAAGAAAAGGATTAAATTAGGGGTGATAATCCTAGGAAGATGTGAAAATGCCTTACAACACTTTACAACACCTTGGCACAAGGCTTGGAAAGGGGTAAAATCATGTCGTTTAGGTGAATTGTGGTCTTAGAAAAGTGAGGAAATGTGTTACAACACTTCACAACACCTTAGTAAAACGCTGTTAGATTTTTGTTGAATTGCAAGCTTTCAAGACTGAATCAAGGGAAAACAAGGCCAAAATCCAAGGGAAAAGGCCAAAATGAGTGAAAAAGTGCCAAAGACTACACTTTTTGGCGACACACTTGTGCAAAGTGCAAAAGTGAAGAATCACCCTTCTTCATATTTCCTTGCATTTGTTCTTCCTTCAAGACCTTTTCATTTCCCTTCCTGTGTTGATTAGTGTCAATCTTATTTTGTAGAGCAGAAGGTCTTGCATTCTTTCCTTTGTAGAACCTTGCAATGTGTCCTGGCTTATTACAATTGTAGCAAGTGATAGTGATTTGTGGAGGGGTGAAATCGCAATACTATGTCTCACTTTTTGGCCAAGATGGATATTTATATCAGAATTTTTAACTTAATCCTCATCTTCTAAGACCTGTAGTAGATAAACCGTTAAGAATTTGAAGATGATGCAAACTAGTGATTTGTGGCAATTTTTGTTTAGATTCTAAATATGTTTTTATTAAATTTTCTAAAATAAATCATGAATATTTCAACATCTCGTTTAATAACTAGTTTTAAATAGAAAACAACATTTTCATAAAGTAATGTTTGTGTCATCCAACATAACTTTTTTTATAAAGGATAAAATTTTCATTTTTGAAATATAGATTATTAACATCAATATCTAGGGTAAGGATAATTTTCATATTTTTTGTTACATTTTTTTTAATTAATTTATAAAGTCACTATAACTATAATTTGGACATATGTGTGTGTTGTCCAATATAACTTGTGTATATATTGAAATCCAATTTTTTTTGGTCAAACAAGGACATCAATACCTAAGGCAAGGGAATTTTTTGAATTTTTTTACAATGGCTTACTATTTTTCCACCTCTATAGAATGAAGAGTTTGATGTTTGGAGAAAAACCTATGTTCAGTAAAAATTGAAATTAAATACATGATAAAATGAAAACATATCAAAACTATACTTGTTGGAAAGCTCTTTTTGAGGGCTACAATCTTGCAAAACATCTTGTCAAGTTAAGTTCATCTGAAGGTCCAACCTGAGGTTTGAAATTGAATTTTCTTAGGAAATTTTGATGCAAAGGCCAAATTTTTCATGTTTTGACACCTTTGAGAGAAGGACCTTTGCTTGAAAGTACCTTTGATTGAAGCCTAACAAGGACCTTCGATAAAAGGTCTCAGAGTAAAAGCATATATTTCAAGGTCTATATCTTCAATTGAAGGTATAGCTTCAATCAAAGGTATAAATTTTTATACCTTCACTTGAAGTTCCTTTAAGCGAAGACTTTACTTCACTCGAAGGTGAATTTTAAAAACTTCCATGCACCCCCAAAAATTTCATTATCCCAAAAGTGAGACATAGTAGTGTGATTTCACCCAGAGCATAATTACTTCTTCTCATACTAGATCTATAATCAGCAGCCCTATGACTAAACTTGTTACATGTGTAGCAATAACCATAGAAGGATTGAGAACTTATAGCATTACTATTCCTCATAATTTTATTTTTTCATTCATTGGCCTTATGACCAAATTTATTGCAAGCATAACACTTACCATGAAATGATTGAGAGTTCATAGCATTGTACCTTGGAGGCCTAAATTAATTCTGACTCATCTTGCTTCTACACTCGACTGCCTTATGACCAAACTTATGGCAAGCATAGCAGTTACCATTGAACTTGATGGGAGTAGTTTGTTTAGGGGCAGGCTTTCTGAAGTTCCTTTTCTTGTTTCAGACAAGAATGCCTTTTTTCTTGTTGTCTTGATTTTTCTTTACATCTCCTTAGGTTTTACATTGCAGGCTTTCTCCTCCCTTGTTTTAGGAATTCCTTTTGCTTTGAATTTATCATACAAGTTTGCATATGCATTCTTCATAGGACTTTTCCCTCTTTCAAAACCAAGTCCAAATTCTCTTTAGATGGATTTTGAGAGTTAATCAACTCATCAATAATTATACAACCTCCTCTTAGTTTCAAACCATTGTCAATTTTCCCTTTTTCTTTTTCAAGTTATTTTCTTGTAGATACAATATTTTTCTCAAGCTTTAAACATTCAATTGTTTTGTCATTAAGTTTGGTATCCATGCAATCCTCAATACTCTTACCTTCTTAAACTTTGAATTTTAATTTAAGATCAAATCTTTAGCTTATTGGGCTTTCATTTCACATCCACTTCCTCCTTCTATTTGATCTTTCAGTTTTCCAATTTCTTCCTTTGATTCTTTAGATTTTGCCTTCAATTTATCAATTGTCTCTTCTAATTTTTTTAGCATGCACTCATGTTTGATATTTTACAATCTTGATTCATCCAAATCTTCAAGAGTAGACTGAATTTTTCCTTCAAAATCAACTTCACAACCATCTTGATTTAAGTCCCATCCTTCAGGTTCCATTGACTCTAGATCTGGTTCAAAGAAAACATATCTTCATCACACAAGGATTCAGACTTCTTACAATTCTCAACATCACACTTTTTGTCACCGGCTTCCAAAGCCATCAAAAGGGTTTCATCATTTGAATCATTCTCCACGTATTCTGAGGAAAAACTTATCTCCTTAGAACAGAGACCTCTTTTAACATTATCTCTTTTGTTATCATCATATGATTCTTTGTAAGGAAATTTAGATGCAAAATGACCAATTCTTCCACAATTGAAACATTTGAAAGGTTACTTACCTTTGTACTTTCCAGTGTCTCTCTTCAATCTTCTCACAATTTTTTCTTCAATTTCATCATAGTCATCATTTTGATCAACAACATCATCTTCAATCTTTTTGTTAGCTTTGAATGCAACTCCCTTATTCGAGACATCTTGATCAAACTCTCTCATTTCAAAGGAAGAAAGAGAACCAAACATTTCATTAACTAAGTATTGATCCAAGTCCTTAGATTCTTCCATGGCAGATACTTTATGACTATAAGATTTTGGAAGATATCTCAAAACCTTCTTCACAATTTTATTCTCTTTTACTTCTCCACCAAGACTAGTGATGCCCGAAACTACTTCATGCACCTAAAGCATATAACTTGCAATGTCTTCATCCTTTGTCATCCTCAGAGTCTCAAATCTACTTTTAAAGATTTGCATCTTGGCTTGCTTCACTTTTATATCACCTTCATATATGTTGCTAATGTTTCCCTGAACATCTTTAACATAACTAAAATTCATCACCTTCAAAAGTTTTGAATCATCTAATCCACGCAAGAGAGCATACTTAGCTTTAGCATTGCACTCATATAATTTGATTTCAACTAGATCTATTGGAGTAGTAGTGGAAACATAACCATCTTTAATTGATTACCACACACCAAACCCTAGAGAGTTTAGGTGGCCTTCCATTCTCATTTTATATTAAATAATTAGTCCCATCAAACCTAGGACCCTTGTATGAACCATCATGTGCCATCTTGGATATTTGCCTCAAGTGATGAAGCTTTCTTAAGAGGAACTTGGCTCTAATACCAATTTTTTAACACACTCAAAGACTGGGAAGGGGGTGAATCAATCTACTCAAAAACTTAAGCCCTTATAGAACTTAAATCTTTCAACACAATCCAACCTTCTTTATCAAATTAAAACCTTTAAGCAGAATAGTAATAGTGAAATATATAGCAATTTGAATCTTCAACAACTTCAGCAATCCTTAGCAATGAAAGATATAGCAATTCTACTTTTAACCAAATCAATAGAAAATAAAGATGAAGCAAAGAAAACACATGCATAGGAGAACAGCAGATTTACGTGAAAAATTCAATAATGGAAAACCACAGTGAGAGTTTACTCATAATACAAGGCTCACTACCAAAAAAGGACTTGCAAACCAAGGCACACAACCTCAGTGCAAGATAAAAAGGACTTGATGAAATGGAAAAAAACACAGCTCTAGGAGGAAGATATAAGGAACTAATGAGATTCCCTATCTTAGAGAAAGATACAAATATTTAGAGAAAGATTACAATGTTTTTCAACATATCACTCTGTTGACTAAGGCATTGTAGCACATTGATTCCATCTTTCACACTTTCACACTTCTTCTATGAAATCTTCAAAGAAAATCCAAACATTCTTGTTCACACACTTGTTCACTTTGTTGCATCTGAAAATATTTTGCATTTATATCCACTCCAACACTTCAAAACTTCAATTAGGTCGGCAAGGAAGAAGATAAACAATGAATTCAAAAAATTGGCCACAAAAGCATAATGTGGTCCTATCCCGAGGATAGAGATGACAAAAAACAAACTTATTACATCTTCCAATGTGATCCAAATCAATTTGCATGTTGGTGCACATCAATCTAAGTCGACATCAAGGAAATATGTAGATAAAACTTGAAGCACATAACGAGTCAGCTCAAAAACATTCTTCCAATTGAATTTACTCAAGGTGGTTCTAACCAAGATAGGTCAGGACCCAAATTTAACATAACACATCTTCAATTGTCGGTGCAAACCCCCAATCACACAGTGCAAGCAAACAAACAATCCATCTTGACTAGATATCTACAAATAACCCAAACAACAAACTCAAGACACAATGCAGCACCAAAGCAGCCAATCAACAACATGCAGATCACATGGGGATGTTTCATAAGCATCCAACAACATATGAAAAATAAATAACAATCTTCATCAACTGTTGAAAAAAACTTCCATCAATCTCACAAACATATGACAACCAACAACCAATGTTGACATAAATGACAACCATTGCTAGCCATCTTACATAATTCGCCTCAAGTTTTGACATCAATGATAAAAAATTCCAAAAAACAAAGCCAAAGGTATAGGAAACACAACCTACAACTTCTAGGGATTAGCCCATAGCACCTAAAGAATCAAAAACTTTTGCCTCTACCAAAATTTGTTCTAAGCATAAGCAACATAAAATAAAGAGTATGATCTCTACCTCTACACCCAAAAAAGAGGCAGAGAAGGAAAATGCAACCAAAAAAGCTATCACATTATCTCAAAAAGAAGGGAACTGCAAAAGGAAAAGCCAATCCCCAACAAGAAAGGGTTTTGCAGTGGAGTCTAAAATAGACTGACAAGAAAGAAAAAAATGTGCCTAGTGGTCGAGAACAATCCAAGACATTGCAATTTTTGTATTTGAGTAATAGCTTAGACTCTAACTCTTAGGATTTTTTCATAGCAATAAAGAATCACATACCTCAGAATATCCCACCTTCTAAAGAATGGTTTGTTTCACTTACTGAGGCTGATGAAGAGATATTTTTGGAAAAAAAATATGAATTATTTTAAAAGGGAAAGATGAGAGTAAGAAGCTACAAGAAGCCCTATAGAGGATAAAAAAATTGTAAGAATAGCTTAAATAATACCAATAGAGGGAGAAGGGATTGGATAGTAGGATTCAAGAATTGGAGAAAAGGTTGCATGATTTTTAAAAGAAAGGGTTGAGTTTGGAGAAATTGGCATAGTTGGCCACTTTTGAGATTAATAAGAAAACTTCATTACCGGGAAACCAACTTGAAGCTTGAAAAAGGCCTAAAAATCCTATTGGGGTTACCCTCAGGATTGAGTTGTGGAACAAAGTAGAATAATTCTCTCAGGTGCAAAAGAATTGGGACAAAGAAAAATCCGAATTGATAGCAACACACACTAGAGAAACTGAAAAGAAGGATGTAGAGATCAAAAAATTAAAAGAAAAAATGGAAGAGATGGTTGATAAAAGATTTTAGCTTTTGAGATGCAAACCGGTTGCCTAGGATTTACACCCTATATTTTTAGGAAAATTTATGTTTTCAACTTATTCAAATAATAAATGACATTTTATATTCTGCCTTCACCTACATTTTTTTTAGAAGCATACCAATAGGCCACGCTTAAAATGCAAGACTAATTGTGTGAATTTTACTTGTATAATATGGCCATTTCCTATGACACTTCCTAGAACCCACTTATCTTTGTGGAAGATTTTTAAAATCAATGCAATGGACTCATTCATTAGAAATGAACATCAGAGAGGGTGGGTGCAAATATAGTGCAATGAAAGGGAGAAGTCATTTCGCTTTCTCATTAGAGAAGAGGTGGAAGATCCTAGAGGGATAGTAGAGGAATGGATTGACCTAGTAGAAAGACAATGGGTGGAGAAAAATATTTTGGAATGCAAGGAGAAGGATTACAAAACATTTCAAGAATTAACAACATGGACAGGAAGAGAATCACTTAACTTCTCAAAGGATAAATGAAAGTAATTAACACGAGAGCTCAAAAATAAGGAGCCTCATTCAGTCTTCAACTACTTAGTTGTAGTTAAAGATCCCACAGACATATCACATCCTCCCTTGAAAATAATATTACCTGGTTACCCCTAATGTTTCATGCTCATTTATCTTGTTTCTAATTCCACATTTCACAAGAAGAAGAGAGGAGATAGGGGTAGCAGAGCAAGTCATATGGGAGATAATAACAGAGCAAAAAGGGTTCTACCTGAAGCAAGGTGAAGGGGTCACTAGCATAGTGGACTACATGGAATTTGCACTGCAATACAACCAGAGACCCTAAACTACTTGAGGAAAAGCAAAATGCCAAGTTGGGGGAGATAATGAGCCCTAAAAGTGTCTAGTTTCCTTGCTTTAGTTTCATAATTTTTATCTTATTTTTGCTAAGTTTCAAAGACATTTTCAAACCTTTTTATATACTTTAAGTACATTTAAAAGCATTGAATATGATATACTATGTGGATGAATGATTATGTGATCTTTGTATGTCTGTGGAATTTGGTATATTTTTTATGATTAATTATAGTTGTTAAATAATGAAAGTTTTCTTTAGAATAAGACTAACCCCTATAGTGAAGAACATGTCAACCCGCAGCAAAAGGATTTGCAACTTGCAATAGAAGGATGTCAATCTACCAAATTCAAAGGAAGTGATCAACCACAACATGTGTATTTTTTCCTTGAAGTTGATGCAAGTGATGGTCTAGGATGTGAACATGAATATTCATGGGTCATTCCATATTTTCACTTTCTATTATTAATAAATCATGAAAGAAAGATGAAGCATGCTCAAACATTGGATAACAGCTTATAATAAAGTTTGTCATGTTAAGGCATGATTTTAGTTACAACAATCTTCTTAATTGGTGTAGAGTGATTATTAGACTCTTACACTCTTACTTCCACTTACTCTTAGTTTTTTGTTAAAGCTAAAGACTTGGTCCTCTTCCTATGGTTTTGGAAGAGTTGACAGTTGTTGATAGTTTGTTTTCAGTTCTGAAATAAGAGGACTCTTACAAAGCCTGTATATAGGGATGATCTTGTGAGAGACCAAGTAGCTAGGTTTTTATACGAATTAGATTGAATGTAATCTTATTACTCTATTTTGTGAATGTTTAAATTGAAATAAAGAAGGATACTTCAATTTCAAGAATCCTTGAATTAATATTTAAAAGAATATATTGTGGATTACAGCAGCTCAAGCAAGGGCCACTTGAGGTACTATAAAATCCATGTTAGTTTAGATTATTAGTTAGATTGTGAATTATAATTTTTAAATTGTAAGTTTTGAAATGTGATTTATTATTTGTGTTATGTTGAGTACTATTAATCAATTAGTTGAATTAGGTCAAACTACATGCTCATAGAGAGTCATAAGTTATAGTCTGTGTAGGAATAGTCACTCATAGAAGTTACTATAGTTGTTTACAACAATTAGTATTCACTTATTTTGTTTTCTGCATAGGATTTATTTCAAGTTAAGTAACCCTTAGATGAAATTGATTTAGCTCATTTGTCTATACTAAATCGATTAGGAGGGTTTAGGATTCTCAGTTGCACATATAATGCCAACATCATCTCAATATTATGATTCCTTGATAGACAATTTCATGAAGCGCCTCTAGAATAATGAAATGCTTAATTTTGTATTTGTAGGTCCATTAAGTTATGTGTATGTTATCTACATCATTTAATTGGACATAGGGGGGCTCTACAATGTTGAGATAATTCTCATGAATTCTTTATGACCAAATCTATGTAATATGTTGTTCCTTTAGTGGGATATTTTAATCTATTTTCTTTTGGAAGTGCAAAGAACCAACTTTCTCAATATATATACTTTCATATTTATGTAACACTTTACTCTCAAATTTAGTACAAATTAAATAATTGTTGAATTTAATTTATTTAAATCATATTATTCACTTAAATGAATTATAAATTTCTAAAATATTATATTGTTCCATTACTATAAAAATTATGTATTAAGTTTTTTTTACTCTAATTAAGGTTAGTTTGGTTGACTTAACCAATCTAACTCTTTGGACTTTACCATATTAGGATATGCAATCCCACATTCACAATGGTAATTGTTTAATAAGGTATTAATACAATAAAGTATGCTTCACAAAATGACCAATCCAATGACATAAAGTAAGCTTATTACATGGCTTCTCTAGGTCCATAAGAGTGCACAAGCCATTGACCCTTTTAATAGGATTTTGTATAAGCACGTGTATTATAAAGTTAACAAACAAATAATTTATAATGAATGCATAGTTTTTTATGAATTGAAGACATAAGATGAGATATCGAGTCTATTTTGGGCTGATCAATTTATATGGGACTTAATCAATGGTGTTTTCAAGAACTAGTTTTACAGAATTAAATGGAACTTACCATTGATTTTGTGTTAAAGAAATTATTGTCATTAATTTTCAACTATAATGTAGTAGATATTATCCATTGTACCAAGTTTAAACTAAATAATATTGTTTCATTGTCAATTTTAATCTATAATATTTGTACTACAAATACATTAACTATGAAATATAGCAATCCCTATAGCATCTCTTATAAATGACCATATAGAAACTCTATCTCAATGTGTGAAATTTCAACCACAAAAGTTCCTATCACAAAGACTATAAAACTATAAGAGAATTCCTTTGACATTAGTTATTTCAAGTATGAAGTTAAAACCATCTCACATCGTTGCTCTACTTGGTGGATAGTATCCAACAAAAAAAAAAAATCCAAGGAAATAGTGCCCTAGAAAGGGCTATGTACCCACTAATATAGTTATATTAAACTAAGAAAACGAAACAAAAATTACATTCTTAGATACCTTGATTGTGTTAAATATGGATATGTATGTAATTTGAGTAAATGAAGGAGGTTCCCAAACTTAGTTTTTAAAGTGTGTTCAAAGTGTCTTTTTGATTAACAACATGTTGATTATAAATAACTTAATAATCATAACTAAAAAATTAAAACTAAAACTTGATATTGAATAACTATGGTACTAAAAAAGCATATGGGATTTTTCTTGTCTCTGTGAGGCTTTAAACCAAATTATAAGTTTAGACAAAAGCTATATTTTTTTGTTATTCTTGATTTATAAAGACCTCGATGCACCTCTAATAGGGAAATGCAATCTTTTAGTGAGGACTCAAGATCTAGTTGGCCCCAATGAGTCAAAACTCTAGCCAAAACATCATTTGTCTATCTTTTATTGATGAAAATATTATTTGACTATTTACATTTTCTTGAGCATCTAAAAAAATTTAAATTGACAAATCAAAAACTTGGAAGTTCATCTTATTTAAGTGGTTATAAATAAATATTAAGTGGTGGTTTATAATAAGACCAAGTGGGTCTTTATAGGAAATAACCGTGCATGATATCAACATGACTAATCCTATTGACTTGGCTAAAGAAATAGATTCAACTTATGGATCTAAGGAGAAATATAATGATCCTTTAAACTCAAGGCATGAGTATATGAACAAAAATAGTCAATAAAATTAGATATTAGCTTTGGGGTAAAAACTATTGCAAGAAAATTTAAAACTAATAAGGGACAACAAGGGAGGATAACCAATGAGTAGGAAAGGAAATTTTGAAGTGGTGGTGAGTGGGAAGGAGTAAGACACAAAATTATTGTAGTATGGTGGGTCATCCTCCATGGTAGATAATTTATTTCTCCCATATGGTTCATCATATTTCTTAGAAGGAGGGGCAATCAAAAACAAGTTAGGATTCAATTGAAATATTGGGTAGATTTATTCATCCTTTAGTCCTCAAGTCCTAATAAGCACATGGGAGTTTCAATCAACACATTAGAGGAGGGATTATCCCAAAAAAAATGACAAGACCATAGGAAAATTTATCACCAAGATGGATTGTGTGATGGTGATTAAGTTCTTCAACCATCGCCTAAACATCAATTTGGTCCAAAGATGGCTGGTTAGGAAATGGAAAATGCAAGGGAGTATGGAGGTGAGTGATTTTTCAAAGGGAAACTTCCTTTTCTCCTTCTCCCTCAAGGAAGATTACACAAGGATTTTCGTTGGTGTCACTTCGTTCATAAGGAAATCTAGCTTATCCCTATATAAGTGGAAACTAGGGTTTGACCCTAATGTAGATCCATGGCCCCTACCTAGATATGTCTCCTAGGTATTCCCTTGGAATATCAGGATGCAAAAATCATTGTAGATATAGAAAACCCCTTTGGATAGTTTTTGGCATTCAATAGTGTTGTCAAGAACAAGAGTAGAATGGTGTCTATTAGATGTGAAGATGGTAAAAATGGATAAAAGACATAAAACATAAGATAAGTGCAAAGAACACACAATTACCAAGTGCCTTTTACCTTTCTCACCTCATGGATTGAGCTGAAGTAGATGCACCCATGTCTATTTGATTTGCTCCTAAGAATGTAGCTATGTGTTTTATCTCCAATGTAGCATAACCTAGGTATGGAAGAGATATCAATGATGAATTCAATAGCATAATATTGGCCAATATGAGATATGAAAATGGAATGGAAAGGCTCCAATTTATAGATTTTTGGAAGGATGAATGGAGGGCTAAGATCTTCTTGTGGGATGGATGGTTGGGATTGAAAGAGAGATTAGAAGCTTAGCCTTGTGACAAGTGTCACGAGGTGGATGCATGTGAATGTGACATGTGACATGAGAAAGAGAGCAAGGTTTGCTCACATATGTGTGAGCACACATTGGGAAGAACAAGAAGATGACAAGTGGAAACAAAAGTGGCAAAGAGTAAGAGGTGTAGGCTTGGAGGTGTGACAAGTAGAAAGAAAAGGAAAGTGTAGGGTGCCTTCATGGGGAAGAGGACCTCACACATGTGTGAGCATGCAATAGAAAGGAAGGTCAAAGGCTGACTTAGAGAGGGAAAGTAGCATGTGCATGCAAGCCTTTAAGAGGACTTGGAGGACACATGTCACATGACTACAAGTTTGGGGAAGTGGAAGGAATTAAAAATTAGAATAAATTTTAATGAGGATTAGGAGGTGGATTAAATTAATTAATCAAGGATTAATTAGCTTAATTGGGATTAGAGGACTTAGGGAAATAAAGATTAAGGTTGAGTTAAAATTAATTAGTTAATCTTTGAGGAATTGAGCATTAATTAAATGTGATGGTGGAGAGAAATTAATCAAATAAATACTTTGATTAATTAAGAAGAATGGGGATGATAATTAATTAAATATTTAACTTAATTAGTTGTGAACTAAACTATAATTAATTAAATTTTAATTTAATTAATTATTGAATGAGGAGTCATTTTAGGGTGTCTACAAGATGTTATGTGATTTTTTTCATCAATAAGGTGTTCCTTACTTCCATTAATCTAGAATCAAAGTTAGATCAATAGGTTTGATGTATCTAGTATGAGAAAAAGCTCCTTTTGTGTCAAAATTCCTCAAAATTTGATCATTTGGTTTATTCATGCCCTATTTTGGCAAAAGAAAAGAGAGACAACAAAAAATTGGTGTATCAACCAAAAGGAAAAAAGAATGACTTAAATGTTGAGGTAAATGAATCTACAAAGGAAGCACCTGAAGTTATACCTAACCAAATCATCCCAGCAAATGAAAAACGGGAGGAGAAATAGCATCCTAATAGTTGATGGTTTTTCATAAGGTAGTCTCTTTAGAAAATAACTCTTGCATGCACCCTTTAAGTAGTACAAAAAATCATTGACCCTCAATGATGAAAATTGTATCCTCACTCCTTCGGCTATCTCAGCAATAGTTCCTAGTGAAAAGTCGGATTTGCAAGAATTGGAGATTATGAATAAAGGCAATGAAAATTGTATCTTCATTCCAATTTTTTCAATAGAAATTCCTTGTGAAAGGTCAAGATTATAAGAAATTGAGATTGTTAATAAATTCAAAGACTTACTAGAAAAAGGATCACCTTCCCCTTCTCTTCAAAAATCCACCAAAATTTTTAAGTCTCTTGCCTCAAGAGAGTTATTAGGCAAGCTGCATGAGTTTGGACAACACTTTCCACATTGGATGAGGAGGTATCCATCTTTTTGGAACCAAAGATGATCTTGGAAATGTGCACCAAGTAACTTTGCACTCATGCTATTGAAGACGTTTTAGTCTAATGAAAAGGCATACAACCTAAAGATTCCATGTGGGACTTTGCTAGCATTTTATCCAAGTTGCTTTAAATGTCAAATTTTGAGAACAAATCTTTTTGAAGGGGAGACAATGTTATGAAGCCCCTTTTTATATATGTATTAGGCATTTGTTCATATGAGATTAGATGCATATATGATTTTTTAGTCACCCATATAATAAAGTAAAAGAAAATTATTTATCCCACATGCATGGGATAGTAGTAGTTGTCTTTAGCACAACTCTCTATATTGTAATGACTTCCCATGTGTAAAGCATCTTGAATATTATAATTGAATTTTATGCTCTATTTGGAGGATCGCTCATTCAAAATGGTATTACGAACATAATATGTAACAATTATGTTGCTCTTATTTTCTATTCATATCTATGTATTGTGTTTATTTCATTTGTGGGTTCCTTGAACGATAATTGTAGGGGCTGGGAAATTTTCCATGAAGTGGTTCTAGCACCCCCAAGGAGTTGTCACAAAGAAGCTAGGGGTCAAATCTTCTTGGGAGAGTTTAATAGAGGTAGGTTGACTACAATCTTTGGATATTACACCATGTTGAAATCACTCCCAAGGATGTAATTGGTTGTAGGGAGGTGAGAACTCATCTAGAATTAAAGCACAACCCTTGCCCTGTGATCGTTGGGCACGTATACAAAATAAAAATCAAGTGTGGTCATAAACAAGAGCAATAATCTGGAGACATCAACAAGAGGGGCCTTCACCCTTGTTGATGATGTGTTTAGTTAGCCACAAGGCTAGGTCAATCATAAATCCCCACTACCATTTGCAAGAGAGATCCAAACAAAGTGGGCATCATTCCAAACTATTTTTAATGTGCATTCCAACCATGGACCACCCAACTTAACTTCTTGGAGGAAAGTGGCATCATGTTTCCATTTGACAATGGTTATTTTCACTTGATATTTGTAGGTTGGGAGGGGCATTCCCCTACAATCCATGAACTTGGATGGTACACTTCATGAGCAAGCAAGTGTAAGGAGTTCAACCAAGTAAAGGTTGCCTATGGTAATTTGTTGGCCATCTTCTTCCAAGTTACCTAAACCAACAAGAGGCAAGTGGGAATGATGTTAGGGAAAGACAAGAGGACGAAGGAAGGTGAATAAGATGTTCAAAAAAGAAACGGGTGAGTTTAGAAACACAAACACAGAAAAAAAATGGATTAAGAAAATAAATAAATGTAATATTAATCTCTTTGTATTTGTTATTATATCCAACTATTATCAAAATAACATCATGAAAGGAAATGGTTAGTGGAGGGATGGGAATGAAAAGATAAAGGCGAGGGAATAAAAGGAAGGGAAACAAGAATGAGGTTAGTAAAGCTAGAAGGTTGCTGATATAAAGAACCATTCAAAAGGAGATGATGGGGGGACAAAACATAGAGATTTAGGTTTAACAAGGTAGAAGAGTTGGGGACGGCTTTTGTTAGAAAATTGATGCACCCACCTAACACAATAAAGCACAGCAATATGAAAAATGTTTCATGTCAAAGTGCATTGTTTTTCAAAACTAGTCTGGGGCCTCGGTTGAACTTGTGGGCACATCAAATAGAATAAGCAAACCAACCTCCACCATGAAAGGCCACTCAGGTCCACCTCTGTATCTTCTTTTCACTTTCATTACTGGAGAGATGATACGAATCTCATCTGGGTCACTTCATTGACCATTTTGTCTCTTTGATGTGTGATATGATTGGCCTCGTACAAAAGCGAAGGGGACATATCATTTATAGTATTCAGGATAATGATTGAGGCGCGTCATATTGTTTTGCTTATTGAGATCATTATCATGACTGATACAGGAATCGTTCCCACTTGGAGCAGAAATTGTCCAAAGAAATATCAAAAGATTTTGATACGTTGGTCAATTGGAAATAGGGAGAGCGTGCCCATTTCTCTTAAAAGTCGTGAGGAACAATGAATGTGCATCTCTGAAATTATCATGACCTGTGAGGTGAACATGAGAAAGCACTCATGAACGGAAGCTCCGGTAAACGGCGACAGTAACTCTACAACTACTCTAAACCAGCGAAATTTTGATAGGAGAGCAACTTAAGTCTAGCCAAATGGTTTATCTTTCAAACAACAGTAAGAGATCCCAAGGTGAGCATCATATAGGACCAGTGTATGAATTTGGATTTACCGTCAGTAATTCATCTTCAACAATTCATTGTCATTATAAATTCAACTTTAAGAAAATTCATCACAAGTAATTCATCATCATGAAAAATTCACCATCAATTGTTGGTGATGATTTTTCCACCATGATGAATTGTTGGTGGTGAATTTTTTGATAGTGAATTTTCCACAGCGATGAATTGCTGGAGGTGAATTGTTGACAGTGAATTGCTAGCGGTGAATTTTCCTAGAGCCTTGGAATAGAATGGAATTCTTTTATAGTCCACGATATGAGACGATATGTTTTGGGTCTATAGATGACTTATAGTACATGAGACTACTTTGTACTTCTAGTATGCAGCAAGCATCTAACTGTGCTTCTAATACCAGTGATATAGTGATTGATTTTTGTTATTGTAAAAATAATAGTTATTAGTATAATACTTATTATTAACATATATATCTTAATAAAAACTTATGTAAAAGAAGCTAAGAGATCTTATTTTCGATGTGCTTATTCCACTTAAATCACAAATACAATCGAAAACAAGTAAATAAAAATTTCTAAAGTAAAATAAAATACAGTCAAAATAGACACTAGAATGATACTTCTCAATATTTTTACATAGACTTTTCTAAAGATAGGTATGTAACAATAACTCGTTTTTAGTTCTTTGCACACATGTTGTTTAATTTCTATATAGGTATTTAAATGCTTGATCATCCTACTTACAAGCTATTCTTCATCTTTTGTTGTGTAGGTATGCACGCCTTCTACACATTGTATGTCATTCTACACAATTAGGTAGCTCTTTATAGTCATGTTTAATATTCACTTGTGTTACAAGTTGTCTTATATTTCAAAGACATGGATGGTGTATAAAATTTTGTAATACCTATAAACAAGAATTTATTAGTTAAAAATCATTATATAAAATATAGAGTTTAAAGGATAGATAACATACATGTATGTTTCATTGATGTGGATCTTCTCAAGATTCATACATGAATAATTAAGTAGAAGTAATTTTATATTTTTTAATTCATGATCATTTGTCCAATCAAGGTTGTCCACATTCAATGCTTCATCTAACCATATAAATACATGCATATATGGTGAACCTATATGTTGTCATTCATATTTAGACTATTAATATTTTACTTTCATTTCTTTTTGTAGTATCTCTTTTCAAAAAATTGTATTCTGCAAGTGCATTTATTTTGCCACTATATAAGGATAATCAATAATATTTTGTTCTCATCAATTTTTGAATTTTTCGTGGATTATCGATGGTATTCCTAATATTATTAGTACATGTAGATTAAGCCAATATAAATTTATTGAATCCAAAGTGAAGAAAATGGTTGGCAATCCAATTTGATAAAGCATGTCCATTAATTCCTCATAGCATTTTTGCCAATATGATCTTGGAGTGTCCCTACAATTGCAGCACTTGGTTTCAGTTTGTTTATGTTCGGTTGCTAGTTGTTAAGCTGTTTTGGATATTATGCTACTTTGTTTCAGTTACGACACAAATACTATGTTAGTTTTTATACTTTGTTGATGATACATTGGATACATTGTGATCATCTGATTATGTTTGTGTGGTGACATTATGATAAATATTATGTGTGTTATGATTTTATGTTGTTTCAGAGCATTATTGTGTTTATGATGATGTATTTGATGTTGTTTATGATGTATTATTGTATGTCAGTCTTGGTGAAGGAGACAGTGTAGCATTATTTACTTGTGAGTACCCTGCTACGCTACGACTCTCTTTCACGATGTGATTGTCAATTTATGCAGATATGTTTGACAGTGTTGTTTTATGCAGTTTGTAGGTACTGGACATTGACTCCACCTGCTTTGTCAGGTTTGAGTGTGTCATGATCCAATGGAAACATGTTGTTTCGGAGATAATGTCAGGTCCTTCCACTTTAGTCATCGTTCCTTTATAGGATGAGTATATGTTTGTCACCCGTTGTTGTTTGTCGTTCACCTCCGTCGTATCGTTCGTGTTTTCGTCTTGACTAGGAATTCATTAATTAGTTAAATGATATATTTGATTAGTGTAATTTAATTGTAATGTTAAATTAAAATAATTATATTTAGATAAATTAATAATTAAAGTTTGATTGTTGTTTTAAAAGATTTGATTAATTAAATTTATTAAAATAAGATAATTAATTAAATGTGATTGTTAATTTTGAAGTAATAGATATTTATTAAATTTATTGTGCAAACTTAGATAAATTAAAAAAATAGATATTTTGAAAGTTTTGTTTTCAACAATTTTTGAATAAATATCTGAAAATCTAGACTTGAAATCAAAAAGCGTTATCTTGCGAAATTGCTTAAGTGGAACTGGTTGTTCAATTTTATTTGCATGCTGACAATTAGTTAAGTTTTGTAATTGTGAGATAATTGAAAATGAATTAAAAAGCTTTGTTTATAAAAAGATTGTTCACGGCAATTGGATTTGGATTTTTTTTGGAAAAAAATTTCACCGCAATTTTTTGGGAAAAGCCTTTTCGCTTTTTCTTTGTGTTTTTGGTTGAAAGTTTTGGAGATAGTGAATCTAAAGTTTTTGCGTGTGTCGAAAGGTTTCTAGATTCAAATTTCTCATGTCTTGCTTCATTCTTCGTCGGAAATCAATAATAGTAACTAGGTTTTCTTCTTTGTTTTTATTTTTTTTCTTAAATGAAAACTTTTGAATGTCGTTTATGATTTTAGATTTTCCTCGTGATAGAAATTGCTTGTTGATTATCCTGCACAAACACCAAAAACGAAATTGTTCTTCGTTAGTTTTGAATAATTGAAGAAATTTTTTGAAAAATGAAAATGATAGAAACCCAATTGTAATAAAATTGATTTCTACAGTTATTATTTTCTTCTTCTCAAAAAATTGTTTGTGACCTCTCTTTATCAAACTGTGGTACTCATCTTTGAATTGGAAATTATTTTCCCTTATCGATTATGAAATGGCTTCGTTTTCTATATTATGTTATTCAATGATATTGTTATATATTTATTGAAGTATGGAGTCGGTTGTTCAAACAGGCCGCCGATTCTTCGTCTCCATTTTGCGTTGTGTATATACCTTTACGCGTCTGTATTAGGATCCGTTCGAGCTCCTTTTCATATATTCAAATCTGTATATGCCTTTGTGCGTCTGTACTATGTCTTTATTTGTCTCTGGAAAATGCCATCAATATAATTTTATATTTGTTATCTTGTCTTGGCTGCCTTCGATTTTCATTCTTGAGCTCACTTCTGTCAACGGCAACTTTTTAGTATTCATGATTGGTGATTAAATTTATATGGAATCTCTATTTTAATTGAAGCATGGGCAGTTGGGATGGGATAAGGGTTACGGCTCTTAGCAATTAAGATTGCTCTACTAATAATTGCATGCATAAAGCCATGCTGCCTTTCTTCTATCATCTACTATACTAGAGCTGCACGGCTAATTATCTTATCCTTTCCACATTTACTTGCTTTGCAAGTTTTGATATGTGAAGCCGTATCTTTCTTTTCTATGTTGTCGTTCCTATATTCCTTACTGGTCATGCGTAGATCTGCTTGGAATTACCGTTGCTGCTCAGCCTTGGTCCATCTTTTTACTTGGGGCGCGCGGCCATCTTCTTGCAGTCTCCTCTTTGTATTGCTTTGCAAGTTCGGACTATGGTGGCTAGTGATGTTCTTCCTTAACTTTAGCTGATAATCAATTCATAGTTTGCCTTGGATGTCGGATTCCCATTTAATTGCCTCAACCTTGGATTTTTTTATGTTTACCCAGTTCTTGGCGCGAGGTATTCTGGATATAGCAATCGATTTCTATGTGTTGGTTCACTGTGAAGATTTGGGTCATATTCATTTATAAAGACTTCTATATGGTTAGTTGTAGTTCGCTTTGCTATTATGCTTTGCATGTTTTATCTCTATTTTGAAACCTTGCATGCATGACCGTAGTTTCTTAGTGCATGGTGACTCTACTAAAGTTGGAAATAGTCATGTGAGTCGAAAGTGGAAATAAGTGGAAGTTATAAGAACTCCTTATTTTGGTATTGCATATATTGATTTGTTATTAGAGGAATTATACAAATGACATTAATATAGTTTTGGATATATAGATAAATCTATATATATATAATAAAATTGATTGGTTTTTGTTATATGATTGGTCATCGAATGTAAGAATCTATTTATTCTTAATTAAGTATGATCATAGATTTATTTTGTTAAATTTGAAAATAATAAATAAATAAGACATTTTAATTATGTCAATGATTATCTTTTATGAACTTTGAGTTCAAGAAGATTTAATGGATGATATGATGAACAATATTTTATTTGTTATTAAATTAAGAATGTACTCCTAATTTATTGGTTTTTTTATATCTTCCAGAGGCTAGGAAAAGTGATTTGTATTGTAAAGCGTATAATGCTTGTAAATTGTTGTTCATTAGCAATGACTTGATTTGGGACTTAGCCATGCATGATATGTTATCACATTGGAGGTATTTAAAAGTTATATGGTCTTGTCATGATTGTCATGGTTATATTCATGGTTTTGCTTGAAGTGCATGATGGCTATCCTATGTATTTGTCAGTAAGTTATGTTATTGTATATAGGAAGAGTGGCTTACGATAGGGGCTAGAACCTTAAGAGGTAACCAGGGTAACCTATCGGGAAGTTGATAATTCAGTGAAAACCTTAATTCAATGTAATAGGGGTTGGGTAGTGTTCACTAATTAATTCAGATAATTTGATTGTCTCGCCTAATACCTTAGTGCACTTGTATAGATTAAGAGTAGGTTGAGATGGCCTAGAATAACATGATCGTCTACTTTTTCTTCTCAAAAGGTAGTTCGATTCCACGTGATTTTGTTTAGGGGCTGAAAATCGGTAGAGATTGTCAGGGTAACTTGGTATGAGGGCCAGTAGTCTAGGAAGATTCACCAGGGTAACGTAAAGGAACTATGTGATGGCACTCTTATCCTAATACATGTTATGTGGTCTCTTGTGTAGAGTTACCTTTTGTTTTGTGGTTGCCTCTAAGAGTTTTGTTTGTAATTATGTGGTTAGACATCGTTATGTCGTTATGTGTACGTCAATCCATGTGATGTTATGTTATGTCTTCATGTTTGTTTATATTTGTGGACCTGATATTATCTCTTAGCATGGGGGATGGACTTTTGAGTACCACATGGTTGGGAGGAACATACTTTATCCTCCATTGGGCCCCCTTGCAGGTGATGCAGTACGTGATGATATTGTTCTTATGATAGATTCATGATGTTTCATTGTTTGTGGAGTTGGACGTTGAGCGTGCACATGAACAAGGTTGTCAGATGCATTATGATCGTCATCTATATTGTGATGTTATTATGATGTAATGAGATTTGTCACAATCTTGCTTGATGTAACTTGTATATGTAACTTAACTACATTATGAGCATGTAATTAGAGTATCCATCATTGATATGATTTATCCTTAAATTTAATGTCTATGGCTTACTATGTGATGTTCTTACTTGTGTATGTTTACGTAGCATTGTCACAGAACCCTAAGAACGTATGTATAGGTTTTTACTTTGTACTTGTGTTATCAAATGTCATTTTAAAAAAAAAATTGTTCGATTATTTTGTTACCTTGTGTGTTGTTCTTTGGGTTCCATGGCAGGCGTTACAAATCTTGTACCCCTCAAGATAGTTCCAAACCACATTAAATGATCGAGCAGATGAAAGTGTTGCATATTGTCTATATGGTGACACAACTTGTTGACAGTGATTAGTATATGTTAAACATCCTTTTTCACAAACATTAAAAATAAATTCTATGCATGATGTCTCATGATCATGTTCATTATATAATATCTAAACCATGGGTGTCACCTAAAATAATGACCCCTATATATCAAAATAAATCTTTAATAAGTTTTTTAGATGTACTCATCTAAACTATGTTCTAGAAATTCACATATTTCCTATATAGTAAATTCCATAACAACTAAGCCTAATTTTACATACCCATTGAATGGAGAGGCCCTAGTGGTCAACCTATCAATCAATTTTGGAGGGTTTGAATCCATGTTATCTTGGGGTGTTGGGTAGTTTGGAGGCCATCAATTTTATGTGATCAATCTTATTTCTTTCATTCACTTCTATTAATGGACCTACAAATACAATTTCTTTCACATTAGAATCAAACTCCATATGTACAAAATTTACATGGTTGAAGATATTTTCATCAAATTTTGGTGAATTCACTAAGAGAATTTTCATTAATCTGAACATCTAAATAGAACTTTTCATGTTTTGTTTTGTATTTAGTGCCTTATATAATGACTTTCTATTTACTTTAAAACTGTAATTTATCCTACATCGATTCCTCCTCCAATCAAATGTTATCAACAAATCTTTTTTTTGATGTGACAAAAATTAGAAATTTCATTTAGATGTTATGGGAAACTTATATTATGTCCATATTTATATCGACCTCCAATTGCATGTGTTACTTGTATAATTGAGTTGACACATGTGCTATCTACATTTTCTCAACTTGGGTCAAATTTTTAAATTCATTTGGTTGTGACCCAAGATCCATATTGTTTGATGCTAAAAAATGACTACTATATTTCTCTTATCAATATATAATGCATATAAGCTCTTTAAGTGTTCAAAAAACTTTTATTCCAAGGTATCAATTTGACAAATATAGTACATTGCTTAATGAAGCTAAATTATCTAGACCATAACAAAAAAGAATTTAAAATATATTTAAATTTATCTCAAGCATTTCATTAGGAATAGGTATATTTTGTATATTTTTCCAACTACAAATTGCATCTTGAGGAGAATTCTCTAGTTTTCAAGTACATGATCTATCAATATTGAATTTACCTCTTTAGAATCAACATAAAGAATAGGATTTAATAAAATTGATGGTACCTGTGAGATGCATTATATTTATATTCTTGGCTTTCTTGTCTTTTGGATTCAAAGAGTTCATCTAAACACATTTTTCTTTGTTTTCATCTTAATATATGTTGATCATCTCGAGATTCTCATGCATGACTTTTTCTCATCATATATGTATGTTCTTGATTTTATAATTCTATTTTTTCAACTATTAATTTTGCATTATGTCTAACATAGCTCTTTCTCTATCCTTATTATTTCATCATTTTGTTTGTTCCTCTTTCTACATGTATCCTTTTTTTGCATTTTCATCTTTGATATTTCCTTGAGATTGTCTTTGGTTGTGTTCGTTTCTTTCTATGTATCTATCATTTATTTGTGTTTTCATCTTCAATTTTCTCTTTGATAATGTCTTCAATGCTCCTCATTTTCAAAATTCAACCTTTATTGATTCATCCCCACAACATATTTCAAAACAAATGGTTGTGGTGTAAATATATTATTAATAGACATACTTTACAATAATCAAAAATAATATTTACTAAAAAATTATGTATAATCATGGGAAACCCCACCAAAAAATGTATGAATGGAACTCAAAAGTGGTAAGTTTTGACCACCCAAAAGTGTCATCTTCAAATAATAAATTCCAAAAAAACTAATAAATTTCATATTATAGGTTTAATCAATTGTTCAAGCATTTGTTCTCTATGAAAAAGTGCATGCAATTACATATAGATATATTTAAAATATATCAATCTAAATAATTGTGTACATATAGCTTAACTCTTATGTGCAACTCATTTAAGAGGCTTAATAAATATATTTTAAAATTTTAAAATTATGATACCTAAATAAATAGATTTCTAAAATTGACATAATACCACCTTCATCAAACTCAATTAAATATGTACAGTTAATTTAATTTTGAAATTTAATTATAATATTTATTTCAATTGTCAATCATGTTAGAAATCTGAAATAGATTGAATAACCAAGATATTTCTATGAGAGATATAAGCTATAAAACTGTAAATGAAATAACACAATTACAGACCTGCTCGATTCCAAGAGATGTGCAAATGTCAAGATGATAAGATTGCATTAAGAGCTCAAAGAAAATCTGCTAAATAATGACTACATGCATCAAGGTACATGTATGTCAAAGTATGCAAGAGAATGAAAGAATATGTGAAAATACAGGCTAGATGGCGATTTTATATAGAACTAAGGAGATGATGGACGTGGCAAATCCAACCAATAGGAATTAACCACCAAAAGTGGAAAGTGTTCCACCCTTTAAGGAAGGGGACGCCACATCACTAATCTCCTAGTTATAAAATCACTTTATTATTCTAAGAAAACTTAATAAAAGTGTAGGAAAAACCTAGGACTAAGGGGAAATAAATTAACCTACTAGGAAAATAAAAAAACCTACACCAACACCCCACCTTAAGCATAGCTTAGGAGGATGTAAAATATGATGGGTCTCGGCAAATGAAGCCATGTTAGGTACCCATTTACATATAAAATCCCCCCAAAGAAGAAAAAACCCATCCCACAAAAAGGAAGTATGCCTCCATAATAGAGAGAGAAATGAAGTGGAGAGACAAAGAAGTCCCCCCTCCAAAGAGATCCAATGGTATCTATGCTTGAAACTGAACGTAGAAGATGGTCCACAATCATTGAACAACATTCCTCCCCTTAGGAAGAAACAAAACCAATGGTGTATGCAAGCTATCTCCCCATTTCTGAAAGGAATATGTAGGAAGAAAACTCAAGATGTATGAAGTCTCTAAACTAGACTCAAGTGTCCCTATGTCAATGTTGAAAGTTTTCACAATCAAATCAAGTGTTCTAGGCCACACTGCTGAAAATGAAAACTCGGAATCTTCTAGAGACTAATGTAGAACACCATCCAAAGACTCAAGTATCTCCTCTGAAGATGTCTTCTCCAAATGTTGATCCACAGTATCCACACTCATGTCAAACTATAGGGAATGATCATATAGAGAATGAAGTAGAGGGTCAGAGTGTTCCCTCACAACAACTGAAGAAGAATCAACTTCGTCAAAGATAAGATGAATATAATTAATAGTGTCTCTCAAAACTGTAATATGTGTCTCCATAAACAAGTTTGAAACACCTGTTAAGATACCATCCCACAAAGATGAATCGGGAAGACTATGGATGTCCTGTTGTAAGAAGTCATTGGAAGCTTTCGAAGAAGTAACACCGAACTGTGTTATAGAAACAGATGCAAGGACCAAAGATTTATCCTCAACGAGAAGATGTATGTCCTCAATAGTGTCATCTAGATCCAAAATTAGGGGCTCTACAAACAAACAATAGATGTTTGGTATAAATTGGTCCCAATGGACTGAATCCAGAAGGCATAAATGATCCTACTGCAATGAATCACTGGAGGCTCTCAAAGAAGAATCTTTGGAATTTGAAGCTACGATGGGTGATGTTGATGGGGTATCAATGAAATAATCATCCACATAATATGTGTCCACACAAGATGGGGCAATATAAGATGGGGCAATAGAACACCATCCAAAGACTCATGTATCTCCTCTAAAGATGTATCCTCCAAATGTTGATCCAAAGTATCCACACTCATGTCAAACTATAAGGAATGATCATGTAGAGAATGAAGTAGAGGGTCAGAGTATTCCCTCACAACACTGAAGAAGAATCAACTTTGTCAAAGATAAGATGAATATAATCAATAGTGTCTCTCAAATCTATAATATGTGTCTCCATAAACAAATCTAAAACACCTGTTAAGAGACCATCCCACAAAGATGAATCGGGAAGACTATGGATGTCCTACTGAGAATTCATTGGAAGCTTATAAAGAAGCAACACCGAACTATGTTGTAGAAACAGATGCAAGGACCAAATATTTATCCTCAAAGAGAAGATCTATGTCCTCAATAGTGTCATCTAGATCCAAAATGAGGGACTCTAAAAACAAAAAATAGATTTCTAGTAGAAATTAGTCCCAATGGACTAAATCCAAAAGACATAAATGATCCTACTGCAATGAATGGCTGGAAGCTCTCGAAGAAGAATCTTTGGAATTTGAAGCTACGATAGGTGATTTTGATGGGGTATTAATGAACTAATCATCCACATAATATGTGTCCAGACAAGATGGGGCAATATAAGTCTCAATATTATCCACAATAGCCTAGTTCTCCAAGGAAACATCACTATTAGATGAAGATCTAATGTCTCCATTCAATTGTTGGATGATGGTCTAAGCAATGAAAGAGCACTCAATGTACTCTACCTGATTTAGAATATCCTCAGAAATGGTAAGATATATTAGTCCATAGACCCTATCATTATTGTTAAACCATGCATACTTATGATTATATTCACTTGGCTTAGAAACGAGTCCAAGGAGATAGGGTAGTAGATCCTGATCAAGGCAATGATTATTTATCCCTTGTTTCCAAGACAAATAGTTCTCTAAAGTGAGCTTGACAATAGAAGAATGGAAATTATTTTTAAGAGATATTCTTAACCCCCCCATAAATGGAACTTTATCTTAGTTCTTGATTACAAATTGTTTATATAATCCCCACAAGATTGATACAAAAATAAATTTGAAGTGAATGAAAAAACATTAAGAGACAACCCCCTTTCCACTATTGTCAGAAATCACCCCCCAAAATATTACAATATTGGTACTTTATGATTAGTGCATTTACAAAGCCTTTTTCTAAAATATTATGCTCAATAGACCCAAAATGGCCAAAAATGCAATTTTTGATACAAAATTATCTTGATAAAAAAGTGAAAAAATTAGTTTTGTATCTGTGTATTTCTCTTCAATGCCTTTCCAATGCCTATTTGTTTCCAAAAAATGGATCTCCAAGGCAAAAGTTATGGCTCGTTGAAGAAAAATGCAACAAACAGCTTCAACCTGCAATATCTGGCAAAAAATCTTTTCAAAACCTTTGTGGATGGAAATTTCTCGTCTCTATCTTTTTTATAATATCTCATTTTTTAAAAATGGACATTGTGGCAAAAAGTTATACTAGTTTAAAAAAAAGGCACAATTTGACCTATTGAAGGGCCCTGGCAGCCCATGGGCAACACCACTAATTGTGGTGGCTCTCTGGCGGTGACTTGGCAATGAGATTCAACAATTTTGTTGGCTATTAAAGGTTAAGTCACAGTTTTAAATTAATCGGTCATTGTTTTAATATAGACCATTGGCAGTTAATGTTTAAACCGTCGATGTTGGGTGGTTTGCTGCCTTAGCTCATGGGGCAATAAGGCCCTTGTGCCTTAGCACTGGGCACTGGCACCTAAGTGCTTAGTGCTTATACGCTAAACAAGCGTAAAAACTGATTTATTTTTAAAAAATTTGACTGTGACCCATATTGTTGTAGCATTAGAGGGGTCGTACGACCCTCCTGCCAAAAAAAATTCCTCGATGGCTTTTGGCTCCGAATTTAAGCGACTTTTATGTTAGAATCCATTTATTCGACCTCCTGAATGCAATGACAAGGTTCGTTTTGGCCGAAAATGCTCCTACAAAAAGTTGTTCGCCAAATCTAAGCTTCAAATCCTTGTTTGTTACTATATCATATGGTGGCCAAATTGAGTGAAACAAAATCCAAATATGACTTTCTCGAGCCTCTTAAACATAACAGGACAATCAAAAATACTACCACTTTAGCCAAAATAGCTACAATCATCAGGTCTCACCAAAAACACACATGCAAATAGAGGATTAACATATCTTCATAATTTCTCTCTGATTCTCCAGATCGTATTGAAATGCAAGAGAAGAGCATATGGGAATTTACAAGATCATATAAAAAGCTCCAATCTCTTAATCAATAATCCAAGTACTCAAAACTCTCAAAATCCAAGCTCTGATACCATGTTAGAAATCTGAAATAGATTGAATAACCAAGATCTTTCTAAGAGAGAGATGAGCTATAAAATTGTAAATGAAATAACACAATTATAGACCTGAGATTCCAAGGGATGTGTATGCATTAGGAGCTCAAAGAAAATATGTAGAATAATGACTGCATGCATCATACATGTTTTCCAAAGTATGCAAGAGAGTGCAAGAATATGTGAAAATACAGGCTAGGTAGTGATTTTATATAGAACTAAGGAGATGATGGGGGTGGCAAATCCAACCAATAGGAATTAACCATCAAAAGTGGAAAGTGTTCCACCCTTTAAGGAATGGGACACCACATCACTTATCTCCTAGTTATACACTCACTTTATTATCCTAAACAAGCTTAATAAAAGTGTAGGAAAAAACTAAGACTGAGAGGAAATAAATTAACCCACTAGAAAAAATTTTAAAAAACTACACCAACAAATCAAATTCTCTTATATAAATTAATTGTTCTAGTAACCTAAATATTTAGATGTATAATTAAACATATTCTATCATGATAGCACAATTAAACAACAATACAGTATTCAAAACTAATAAATGTTTCTTAACCAATCAATCACTAAGATAAATCAAAATAACTTCACTCTAATGATGAGATTTAAACTTAATAAAGGTAAACCTCATAAATTTTAATAATTAATGACAATGAATGGTATCATTGATTCAATGTGATTGTAAAAAATATTAATGGAAAGAAAAAATAATAATATTTTGGCTTCGGTTGTCAATGAAAACACCAAGCATTAGAAAGAAAGCTTTAAAATAGTTTTGTAGAGGTCATAGAAAATTTATTAAATGTTGGTGGGCGAGTGGGGAAGGAGGGGAAAGGGGGTGAAGATAAATAAATATCAATACAAATCCAAAATAAATAAGTGAAAATGTTTTGAAGATTATTTTAGTAATTGAATTGTGTAAGGTGTTTGGCACTTTACCTTTAGAAAATGAATTTATTGATGTGTATAATTTTGTAAAAGAATTCAAAAATATGTTACCATTGAACTTATTTATTTTTCTTAAATTTAGATAAATTTTTCAAAGGATTGAACTTAATTGGTTATGGTGGTGGTTTTTAAACAAGTGGATTTCTAAGTTTTGACTCTTAGTCTTTCATACACAGTTTCTAATGTGGTTGCATGAAAGAAGTTATTAGTCTCATAATTGTGCTTGCAAGAGCTTGTATTGGTCTCATATTGATGCTCATGTGAGAAGAATGTTTGTAAACAATTAGCAATGTTTATCCATTGAAAAAATAAAGAAAAGTTAATAGAAATATTTAGAATTGAAAATAATTTGAAGGAAAATTTAATACCTATGCACTGAAAGAGGTAAGCAAGTGATGGTCATGGTAATTGTAACAATAATTATAATGATATGTATTTAGCAATTCTTTTTATTTTTATTTTTATTTTTATTAGACTACAAGAACCTGGTAAATTTTTTAACATGACCGGCAGTACTGGCGCGACACGCCCTCCGGTACCGCGGGGGTGGGGGAGACTAGACCCTGTGACCAACCTCCTGCAATAGGAAAGATTTAGCCAACCAAGCTAGGGCCCCAACCCTATATGTATTTAGCAATTAATAAAAACATTAACGTGCAGATATTTGAGAATTGGTGAGGTTTGAAGAACTTGTTTAGGTTATTAAAAATTTCTCTAAAAGGTTTAGATTTCATTGAATTAATTTTTATTTATCTTAGAAGCAATAAAATTTTAAGATTTGGTTTAGTTATTATAAAGATATGTGGTTACATTTTGATTTACATTTTATTTCACAATTAATAAATTTTCATAATTTATTTTTATCATGAAGATGTGTAAATAAGAAATATTTAAAATTGTTAAAAAGTTAATAATAAGATAATACATTGTTTCTCAATAAAAATGCAAGAAGGATTTTTTTATTTTGAGGGTAAAAATTGGATTCTAAAAAGGATCCACTCTTTGAAAACTACATCCTTTGATTCTAAAGGGTCAAACACCATTTTAAAAGAGCTTGTAAATTTACCTTTACAACTTAGTTGTAAAGTTACTTTTAACATTGGATCATTATTAGTTATTTTTACAATTTATTTGTAATCTATAAGGTAATTAAAATGGATCTCAATGGGGTTTTTTTATTTAATTTTTTACAATATATTTGAATCTAAAAGGTGAGTAAGATAACTAAAAAAAGTTCCTCTTCAAATAATTTATTTTTTTTTAAATGAATATTAAAATATTTAATTTTAAAAAATTTTAAAATTATTTTTCTTTTTAGGAATAGATTTAACTCTATTTTTTTTATTTTTTTTAGGTAAGCGCTACCAAGGGGGTAGCTTCCATATTATAAGATCCAAACAAAAGAATAGTTTAACAACATACCCTTACCACAAGGGGTGCACCATGTCAACAACTGTGTTGACCAGATATCCTGCTTGACAAACAAAAAGCCATACAAACACTAGAAACAACACCCACCCAATTGGGTGTGAAACATATCACCTGGTTTCAGTTTTTCCCTCTGGTCAATGTAGATCCCACGGACTTTGGAAGTTAAAGTTTGGTAGAAGGAAATTTCTTTCGCTTGACCTTCGTCCATGCTTGTTCAGGCAGATGTGTGGAATTCAAATCCTTTAAATTTTCTTCTGAAAGTGAACCTATAGAAGATGATTCTACAAGAATCATCACAGACTTAGAGGAACATAGGCATGAAATCACAGGGTCTGAATCTGGCTTTACAACCGGAGAGGGAAATGCATTACCAACCACCGAACTGACACCCAATGAATCGCCAACCACGGATCCGCCACCCAAAGAACCCCCAAGAGTTGGAGCGAGCAGAGCAGAAGGGGGAGAGATAGGATACATTACAGGAGTGGCCTTCGAGCTAGAATGAAATATTTCGAGCCAGTTTTTTCGATTTTATCAAATTACAAATTACAATCAATGCACCCGTTAAGGTTAGAAGATAAACCAAAACATGCAAAAGCAACTCTAACCAGAATGTACACCAGGATCCCGATGTGGGCAAGGTGTGAGCATTGGTCAGAGGATCTTCTACTCTAAGTGTTGAAAGGGAACTCGACACCAAGTATGTGCTACCCAATCCAAAATGGAGTGAGGGGCAACCATATGGCGGAGTGATTACAAAATTTAATGCTTGAAAAGAGATGTTGAAAGTTGGAAATACTCAACACCCAGAATGTGCTTGCTAACCCAGAGTGGGAAAGTAGCTACCATAGGGTGAAGATGTAACTAGTTCAAACTAATACTGAAGGTAAGAATGAGTATTACAAATCGTGACAAAGCAATATTAAGAACACTGGTCAGTACTACTGCCAGCTTACAATAGATAATTATTGCCTGCAATGTCAAGATATCAGATGCCTTTCAAATGGTGCATTCAACAATAAATCTGCTACAAAGCCTTTAAGTAAACCACAATGCCAAATCCAAATCAGAAGATGCAGATTTCTGTAGACAGTTTGACAGATCTATACTTTTCAACCTTTAACCATCAGCATAGAAATTCACTGAATGATTCATAACTCTCACATAGATCATCGGATTGACTTGAAATAAAATGTAAAACTCTCTAAGAATGATGGCGCCTAGACTAAGACACAGAAAATAGATCAAACAGCCTTATATTATTTTTGCACGGATTCCAATGCAACCAGCAAGTGGTACGGCTTCATGAAGAGGGCGATCTGCTCTAGAAAATTACAGCAAGCTCTAAAAAATCTACAAACTTGAGAAGTATGGCACCTAAACCCTACAATGAGAATGGGTTAATACCCAGATGCAATATTTTTGTCTTTTTTGATTTATGATTAAAACATGAATCTGCTATATCAAATAATGCAATATACTGAAACCCTCTAATATGTTGGAAACCACTAATATGCCAATCAGATCTAACAATGCAATAAGTTGAATACAATGCACAAACTAAATGCAACTCACAAAATAGACTAAATCACCACTAGTTGTTGTCTTGCAAACAAGAAGCGATGCCCGAGCTAGGAGGCCTTCATTCCTCGAAGCAGTTCCAGAGCCAAACCGGCAGCATAACAATACTGTAGTCCAAAAAATGCCAAATGATGAACAAAGCCTTCCTTTTATAATTTTCTCATTGACTTTTCAAAACCCTAAACTCCTCTTCAAGACAGAAACCCTAATCTCTTTCAAAGATGGCGTCCATTTCCTCAAGCTCAATATTGACTTTTAATTAAAATCAATACTTTAATAAATGCGTCCACTTTATAGCTTGTTTTGACTTTGGGTAAAATATAAAATATAAAATAATCTTTAATGAGGCGCCACCCTTAAAAAGACCACTTTTCAAAACAACATAAAGTCAATAGACTAGGCCAAGGGTCAACGTTCGAATATAATATTAAAACATGGATTTTTAATTAAATATATCAACTTATCTCTCCAACTGTGCCTTGAAGCCAATAGTGACCAAGTCAACTGACCAAACTGAAGTAGGAAGTCAACCATGCTAAACCCAACTAAAAAACTGCCAGAAATAGAATTTACTAAAAATAGTAAATTCCTGAAGATGCTCAGAATGTCGAGATGAACATACCACTGCGAAGCTCTCTAAAAACCCAGAAAGAATCCGCCATTAAATCCACTAGGTCCGAGCAAATACATCCTTAAAAATAGGAAACCCTAATTTTACCTTCCGACTAGCCTTCGGGTTTCCAGAAAAAGGCCAACGGTCACTGGAAAGATCAGGTTTGAGAAGGGGACATTACATAGAAAAGACATCCTTTACATTTGGTTCAATGACATAGTGACCCGAATCAACCCCTAACCACCAGGTAGGGGTGTTGGTGGCACCATTATTGTGCACATAAGTGTGCTTCTTGTTGCATTTAAAGGTGCTATGAGCAGTTGAAAAACATTTCCTGCATCTGAATGGGATCTTTTCATAATCTATAGGCTGCCTCCAACAATGATCCCCAACTTTCAAAGAGATTTCCTCTGGAAGGCCTTTGGTTAAATCAATTTCAACTCATAAACGGGCATAGGTAGAATTTTCAAAATTGATTGTTTCTTTGGAAATGTTGTGGTATTTTCCCAAACCATTAAAAATTTCTTTCAGACAAGCAATTTCCCAAAATTGTAGGGGTAGGTAGGGAAATCTTACCCAAAGAAATACAGAGGAGAAAGACTCTGACCGAGGATCGAAAGCAGGAAACCATGGCTTGGTGCATAGGAAATCGCCTTGATAGAACCATGGGCCAGTGTTCAGAATCAACTCCTTGTCATTCGATGATTCAAATTTGAGGATGAAGAAACCCTTCGCACAAGGATAAATGCAGATTTCTGCCTCCATGTTCTCTTTCCAATTTTTTCTTATCCAAGAGTGCAGGTCGCATAATTTCGGTCAAACTTTCATGAATCTGTAAATTAGGGCATGCTCCTTCAAATAATCCTCTTTGTCACGGGTGGTGGCTTCTAGACAGATTTCTCCAGTATAGATTATGAGCAATGGAAGGCAAGAGGGGAGGGAATGATACAATCAGGAGCACCCAGCGATGAAGGAGAATCCCCATCCGTCGCACCAGAGACACCAAATCCTAAGGCAGCCTTAAAGTTAAGGCGTTGCGCAGTAGGTGAAGGCTCTGAATCAGGTTTTTTGTGCGCGCCTGGAGCCAACGAAGACCCCCGCTCCAGCAAAATGGATGCATCGACGGACAAATGTGGAAGATCATCAACAGACGAATGTAGGGTTCTGGAGTTTTTCGAAGCAGTGTGAGCCATCTTTTTTTCTTTACCTTTCTTTTGATTTTACTCCACTTTTAAATATAATATTCTCATAATATTTTTTTTGATACGTATAATATTCTCATAATTTAATAGGATATCTAAAATATACTTTATTTTTTTTAATATTTATATATTAAATTAAACATAAACAATTTGTAATAAAAAATTATTTTAATATATAATAATATTATATTAATAATTTAAAGAAATAAACTAGTATAAAAAATGCTAAAAAAATACAATAATAATGTTCATTCTAAAATATAAAGCATAACATATTAATAATTTTTTAAATATTAAATATAATAATAAGAATATTACAAATATATAATAATATGATATTATAAATTAAACTTAACTCAATCCTATCTTGGTGTGCAATGGGTATATCCATGATTTTTTTTTTTAATTTAGAATTTGTATGGATAGAGCTTAGTATTTGACATTAAGTATAGTAAAATATAATTGTAAAATGCTTTGAACTAAGAAGAAAAGCAATTTGAAATAAATATTTGTTTTGTGTAGGAAGATGGAATAAAAGTGCTTATTATATATATATATATATATATATACATTCAAAACATTAAATTAATGTTTTTATTATAATGTATAATGTGAATATTAGTGGAAATTTAAATAAAATGCAATGATTATTTTGATAAGCTAAATTTAGTGCATTTAAATATGTTTTTCTAAAATATAATATAAAAAATTATTTGTAAAATATAATAATTTAGTTTTTTTTGGCTTTTTGCTTTTTGACCTCTATAATATGAATATGAAACATATTTTCTAGTGGAAATGTAAAATAATATATGATTCTTTTCTTTCTTTCTTTCTTTTTCTCATTATTTTATATTGGGTTCATGGAACAGATCTTTTTCAATAGTCTTGCATCATGCTAACACATTCTCAACCGTCGATGCCTTTATAATATGATTTATACACTTTGAATATTAGTGAAGAATTAGAAACAATATTTAATTCTTTGCTTTTTTTCTTTGTATAAAGTACAATGATTAATTAGATAAGGTAAATTGTGGTAAAATATTTTTTGTAAAATATAATCATTATGGTTTTTTTGTTTTTTGTTTTTGACCTTTAAAATATGAATCTAAAACATATTTCTTGTGGAAATGTAGAAAGAATATTGATTCTTTGTTTTCTTTCTTTATATAAAGTATTTTATTTTTTTAATATTATTTTTTATTTATTTTATATTGGGTTCATCAAAGGTCAAATCTTTTTCAATAGTCAACCATCATTCTACCACATTCTCAACCATGGATCATTAAAGTCGACTAATAATGTTCATATAGGAATTACTTCAACATAATTGATATTTATCTTTGACCTTTATAATATGGATGTGAAGCATATTTTCTAGTGGAAATGTAGAAATCTCGTTCTTTGTTTTCATTATTTTTTTCTTTGAGTATTTTATATTGGGTTCATCAACAGTTAGACCTTTTTTAATAGTCTTGCATCATGCTAACACATGTTCAACCTTGATGCCTTTATAATATGATTTATACACTTTGAATATTGGTGGAAAATTAGAAACAATATTTAATTCTTTGATTTCTTTCTTTGAATGATTAATTAGATAAGGTAAAATATAATAATATTATTTTAATTTATAAAATATAATAATTATGGTTTTTTTGTTTTTTTATTTTTGACCTTTATAATATGAATGCAAAACATATTTTTTAGTGGAAATGTAGAAAGAATATTTGATTCTTTGTTTTCTTTCTTCGTATAAAGTGTTTTATTTTTTTTAATATTATTTTTATTTATTTTATATTTGGTTTATCAAACGGTCAAATCTTTTTCCATGGTCAACCATCATTCTACAACATTCTCAACTATCCATCATTAAAGTAGTTGGTAATGTTCATCTAGGGTGTAATCATAATACAATAATTATAATATTAAAAATATTATAATAAAACTATACAAATATTAATATTATATAAACATAATATTATAATATAATATAATAATGATAATAATACCATAAAATTTACTACAAATTCTACTATAATTCTTTTTCAATTTGCACACTCAATCTAGTACACCTTCATTTAGTGTGTTAGAAAAAGGGGCAGCATTATGCGTGGCAGCATTACACACTAGTTTATGATTTAGGAAAGGGGCAGTTTCATTTAGATTTTTAATTTTCTAGTATTTATAATATTATAAAAACATAAATCTAAATAAATTACACGGAAGGCATTCCTTATATGAAATGGACAACCTAATTTTTGAAATCAATGGTTGAGAATTGAGGAGAAGGATGCAAGACCGTAGAATTAATCTGCATTGTCATTTTGTATTTTTATTTTTTAAATGATTTAACAATTTAAAATTAGGTTTTTTATTACGCTGAAGTTATCCAGTGAAAGCAAGGGAGGAATATTTGTAAACTTTTTGAAGCTTCATTGAAAATGACATGCAGGTGGAAGTATGTGTTGCTTAAGAATAACAAGCACATAAAATGAATTTTTTTTTTTCTATTTTTCGAAAAAGATTTAAATTAAAAACTTTTCAATAAATAGTAAAAATAGTTTTTATATATATTATTAGTTTTTAATATATCTTATTAATTAATATTATAATAAACAATGTTAAGCATTGATAACTTTCAGAAAAAAAGAAAAGAAGTTGATAAGATTGAAATGAAAAATAAAATTATATTTTATTAATAATTCAATTCTAATAACTTTATCTTTTTAAATAAAATAAAATAAAATGTTTTAACAATTTAAAAGTCAACTTTTTGTTTTAAAAATAAAGAAAATAAAATAAGCTAATAAGATTAAAATGAAAAATAGAATTATATTTTATTAAATTTCAATTCTAATAAATTTAAAATTAGTTTTAATTATTTATTAACTTAATAAGTTTATTATTTATTATTAATATTTTAAATTATTATTTTTATTAATATTTTGATTTTGATTCTGCATTTAGATTATGCTATTTTAATTTTTAATTTAGACTTAAGTTTTAAATTTAGTTAAATTTTTTGTTTTTTTATGAAATTATAAAAAAAAAATTATTAGAATTAATTTAATTTAAAATTAATTGTCTTATTATAATTTTAATTATTGTAGAATAATTATATTTTGAATTTTTATTTCAATTTATATAATAAATAAATTTAAAACTTAAAATCTAAATTAAAAGTTAGAGAGAGAGAAACTAACTTTTGATCAATCATTTTATGCCAACAATCCAAGAATAATATGTGTCCACGGGGAGTTATGCTTAGGGTAGCATGTCATTTGATTAAGGATATAATAATTCACCTTTGAGATAGGTCTTCAGTGTACCCATTGCACATTTGAGAAAAATAGATACAGAGAAAAGAGAGGAAGAGTGGAGAGAGGGAGATAAAGATAAGATATAGAGAGGCAAAGGGAAAAAAGAAAGAAAGAAAGAAAGATATATTTATATATAGAGAGAGAGAGGGGTAGAGATAGGGACATATATGTAGAGAGAGATGGGAATGGGGAGAGCTCTTTATATCTTTATCTCCCTCTCTATATCTATGCTTCTCATTATCTCTCAATTTCTCTTCATCTCTCCCCTATTTCTCTCTATATTTGTCTTCCCTTCTATATTTCTTTATTTTCCCCTCTATCTCTTTCTCTCTCCTTACGAGGCCTCGTTGTAGATGGGCGTGGTAGATTCAAAGTAAACCATCTTTAGATTTTGAGATACAAGAAAGTGGCAATGGAAAGTGCTCATTGATAGATAGGAAAAAATGATTAAAATTTGATAATAGTACTATAAAAAGAACTTAAGTGATAATTCAAGAGTCTCTTGTAATTATAGGAGGATAAAATCCATAAGAGGTAAGAAATATTACTTAAATGGAGTTTTCAATACTGTTTGGCTAGATCCTAGGGAACATGGATGTGTAGAGACAACAATAAGAATGGCAATCATTTGGCTTTCGAGATACTCTATTATTTTTGGGTTTACATTTTATTTATTTTCTTCACTTGCTTAAAATGTAATCCTATAAGTGAAGTTCCACTAAATGTTCTTTCTTTATACGAGCTTTTTACTAATGCAATTGTTTATTTTAAGAGCAAGAAAGAGGATAGATGAAGTCTAATTCATTTAAATAATATAATGACTATGTGAAATGAAACCCAGGATGCAAGCTAATATGCAAAATATGTCAAAATAATTGTAAATTCAAGAAATATTATAATTTTGAATGAACAATAGATGTTTGCAAAAATAATATTTAAAAGAGAAATTAAAATTAGAAAATATATACTGCCATCATTATGATTAAATTTGGAAATAAACAAACAAAAAGTTCCTTTTTAGCCCAAAATGAAATGTAAATATTGTTTGTTCAATATAAACAACAAATAAACAATATTTTAATTTATAATGGCTATCTTAAAAAATATATATATATATAGTAATGAATAGGGATAATACTTTTGGTCTTGGAAGGAAAAAAGGCAACAAATATGTGTGTGTTCAATAATAAACATGCTCATATAATACGTAAGTTTGAGTGCAAATTAACTATTGTAAACATACGATAGCTTATAGAAGGTTTAAAAATAGCAATCGCATCTTGGTGTGGAATGGGTACGTCGAAGAGGTATGGAAAGTTAATTAGGGAGAAAATGTTTTAATCTTTTTTTTGCATACATTTGTGCAATACATAAGATCAAATTGGTTGGTCATTTAAGAAATGATTTTGTTGATATATTATTATTAATATTTTTATATTATTACTATTAATTTAGTTTTTATTATATATTTTTTATTATTTTTATACATTTATTATTATATTATTATTATTTTATCAATATATCAAGTTTACATTATGTTACATTATTATTACATTAATAAATGATTGGATTAGGTATTATATATTGTTTGTATTATATTATTATTGTTATATATTTTTATAATATAATAATATTATTATATTATGATTTTTTTGTTATATATTTACTATTATAGTGCTATATTTGTATTAATACATTACTATTACTATTAATAATATATTATTAATTTTTAAATTATTATATTATTCATAATATTGTATTATTACTTTGATATTACTATTATATTATTCTATTATTCTTATTATTATAATATTATTATTCTTATTATATGATTTTTGAAATATTATACTTAGTAAATTATATTTATCCTTAATATTATATTATTGATAAAATATGATTAATTGTAGTATTAAATTATTAAATTATTGTTTTATTATTATACTAATGTTATTATGTTATATTATATTAATTTTATTATATATTTATTATTATTATATTATATTATACTATATTATATTTTTATTATATTATACTATATTATATTTTTATTATATTATACTATATTATATTTTTATTATATTATACTATATTATATTATATTATATTTTTATTATATTATACTATATTATATTATATTATTTTATTTTATTTTATATTATATTATATTTTATTATTATTATATTATATTATATTATATTATTATTATTATTATATTATATTATATTATTATTATATTATATTATATTATTATTATATTATATTATTATTATATTATTATTATATTATTATTATATTATTATTATTTTTTTATTATATTATATTATATTATATTATACTATATTATAGGTACATTTTGACAATTAAACTAAATGCATTTTTATTTTCATGTCACAAGATCCTACAATTTTGTTAATTATAATATTTTAATTTTGTTAATTTTTTTAATATTCATTCCGTTATAACCAAATTTCTATGTTTTTCACAGTTAATCATCATCGACGGCTATGCACGGTTCAACCGTATTCCCTCCCCTCTCGAATAGCGCACATCATCGATTGACAAACTTAGCCCCCTATTCTCAAATAGGACACGCCTTTGGCGTAATTAAGGTGGAAGGTGAAAAATTTAGATTATTAGATGAAATTGTGTCATTAAGTCTTACAATCAATGAATTATTTATATCAGTTGTATGTCACCTTACCTCGGGCAGCATGAATTATCATTAAAATTAAAAGTACCTGAACAAATCAATTATAAGGGTAGATGGAAAATCAAGGAAAGAGGGGAGGCGGGGACAGCTAGAAAAATGGGAGAGACAGAGCAGAGGTGGTGAAAAGGAGAGGAGAGGCTACATTCTTTGAGGCATTATGTAAAATAGCTTACATGCCTGGCTTGTGCATACATATTCGGCATGATTTTCAACCAAGGCATTTGTAACCACATCATTAGGAGAAATATCTCTAATCTATTATGCCTTGATGGATGTCTATACCCTATTTCGAAAGCTCCCAAAGGTTGTGGAGTCAGTTTTATACCTTCCAATTTAATTTGCTTGAAGTTTCCAAAGACCTTTTCAACAAATCCATTTTGTGCAATTTGTGCAAAATATTTTAAGGTAAGTCATTTTTCATGATTTCAGGGAAATATTTTATGGGAATCTGTATGTAGCTAGATCGTTTTGTTGTGTTTTATTTCATTCTATTATAGTTTTGTTATTATCTAGTAAATGATGCCATTAGTTTTGTGGTTTTATCTGTGGTTGTTCAATATGTATAATAATAATGTAATACTTAGTGTTAGATCTTTATTTTTTTCTTCACCTAGAGACTTTAGAACTGTAAAATGAATTTTATGTTCATCTGGTAGTTTAAATTTTTTATTTATTTTATTTTTCCTTGCTCTTGAGATTATTTTGTGTCCATTAAGCATGTAAAAATGTGGGCATGACACTCCCTATCTCTCTCCCGTAATCTCTTTTTCTATACCTATTTTTCTCCCCCCTCACTTCCCCCTCTCTCCCTCTCTCTCTCTTTATCTCTCTCTACCTCTCTCTATATTAAATCATATCTCTACTTGTATATCCCTTCATCTCCCCCTCTCTCATTCTCTCTCTCTTTGTCTCTCCCTCTTTCTATCTCTATTTCTTCCTCTCCCTCCTCTGGTCTCCTTTCATCTCCCCATCTCTCTCCCTCTCTATATAGTAATCTTTATCCCTATCTCAATCTCCATCTCCATATATATCTATATCTTCATCTCTATCTCTCTCCCCTATCTCTATCTCCTTACCTCTTCTTGCATCTCTCTTCCCTTATCTTTCTCAATATATGTGTCTCTCTATCTCTCCTTGTTTTTATCTCTATATCTCCCTATCTCTCCCTCTCTCCCTACCACTCCCTCTTTCCATATCTGATCTTTATTTATCTCCCTCTCTCCCTTCCTCCCTATCTATTTATATGTATCCCTTTCCCTCTCTATCTCTATCTCCATATCTATCTCACTCACACACACTCCCTATTTCTCCTCCCTATCTTTATCTTTATATATATCTCATTCACACACACATAATCCCTATTTCTCCCTCCATATCTCCCCCTCTTTATCTATCTCCCTCTCTCTATCACTTGTCTCTATCATCTCCTTTATCTCTATCTTCCCATCTCCCCCTCTTTCTACCCCTATCTCTTCCTCTCTCTCCCTCTCTCCCTATCACTCCCTCTTTTTATATCTCTCTACTTATCTCTCCTCTCTCTATTTCTCTCCCCATCTCTCTCCCTCACTCCCTCCCTACCCCCATATATATCTCTTTATATCTACCTCTCTCCCATTTCTCTTCCCATATATCTCTATCTTTATTTCTCTTCACATATATCTTTTTCTCCCTCTCTCTATCTCCCCCTATTTCTCTCTCCCTCTCTTTGTCGCTATTTTTCTACCTATACTTCTCTCTATTTTTCTATCTCTCTCCATCTCCCCCTCTCTATATCTCCTTATATCTCTCTACCACTCTATCTCACCACCCATATGTCTCTATATCTCTCTCCCCTCCCTCTCCCTCTATATCTATCTATCTCTTCCTCTCTATGTCTCTCTTTATCTCCTTATTTCTCTCTTTATCTCCTTATTTCTCTCTATCTCTCCATGTCTCATTGTTTATTTTTCTCCTTTCTCTCTCACCCTCTCTATCCATCCATCTCTATCCCTCCCTCTCCCCCTTTCCCTCTGCTTAGACCTCTATATCTATATCTCTTTGCCTCTCTATCTCTATCTCTCCATATTTATTATTCTATCACTCCCTCTATACCTATCAGGTTATCTCTTCATCTCTCCATACCCCTATACCTCTCCCTCTCTCTACTTCTCTCTCTATATCACTACCTATTTCCATTTTTATCTTTCTATCTCTCCCTCTCTCTCCATCTCTATATATTTATCTCTTCCATCTCTATCTATCCATCTATCCTCACTCTGTTTATCTCTCCCATTCCTTCTCTCCATACCCCTCTCCTTCTTCATATCCATATCCATCTCCATCTCTATCTCTATATTCCTCTCTATCTCTATCTCCTTATCCCCTCTCTCACACACTCTTCCCATCTCTATCTCTCCATGTTTCTATCCCTATATCTCCCTCTCCTCTCCATACCTCTACTTCTCCATATCCATATCCATCTCCATCTCTATCTCTATATTCCTCTCTATATCTATCTCCTTACCCCCTCTCTCTCGCACAGTCTTCCCATCTCTATCTCTCCTTGTTTCTATCACCATATCTCCCTCTCTCTCCCTATTGTAAACATAACATGACTCTCTTGGTAATGAAGCGTAATTATCTCCTCAATTCAGAGGTTTTATTCCAAACATGTCTAGATCACTGTAAGTGGACGCATGCTTGATTTGAAGCTATCACTTCTCCATTGAGATCTTTTTTGCACAAACAACATCACTTGCTAAATGGCCTACCAAGTAACCTCACATTTTGTGCAAATGTATGTAAAAAATAGACCATTTTTTCCCTAATTGATCTTCCACACTTTCGACGTACCTGTTGCACACAAAGGTGTGATTGCTAGTAAATATTATAATAATCATAATAATGGGGTTCATCCCATAGTGTGACATGGTTAAATCAAATTAATTATAATAGAAAATAATATTATTATTTTATTAATTACAATATTATAATATTAATAAAATAATAACAATAATTTAATATAAAATATTATTGTAAATATGAAAAAATAAGAATAATATAATAACAATATAATGTTAAAATAATAATATTGATATAATTTTTCTAATATTAATAATATAAATATATTAATTTAAATATTAAGAATTTTTTCAAATATAAAATAATACTAATATTAATAATAATATAGGATTATTAAATTATAATAATTTAATATATTATTAAATAAGATTTAATATATATTTTAATTGGTTATATTTTTGTCATCGATTGTTTTGATTTGTTATTATTCAAATTAAAAATTTAAAAACTAAAAGATGGCAACCAACTCAAAATTGGGCCTTGGGGAGAAGAGGATGAAGGGCAAAAAATCAAATAGAGTAATGTTGGAAATCACAAGCAACACAAAGGGGCAAATTAAATTAGGATCAGGGAGGGTGTGTCCCTTCCCCAGTCACTATGAGGACCTTAACATGGAATATCAAGGGCTTGAATGCCCCTAACAAGAGATTCTTGATCAAGAGGCAGCTTGATCAAGTGAAAGTAGATATAGTCTTATTGCAAGAAATAAAGTTGGATAAAGGTGGCAAAGGGTTACTAACCAAGTGGAAACAATGGCATGGAATCTTTGAGGATGTGTCAAGGGCCTCGAAAGGCTTGGGCATATTGTGGAAACTAAGAAAAGGGAAATTAGAAGAGGTAGAAGGGACGTCGAACTGGCAACTTGCTAAAGTCAGTTCCAACAATGGAAGGCTCAATGTTTTCCTCCTCAATGTATATGGACCATCCGAGCCTATGAGAAAAAAGGATATTTGACACCAGATAGCAGCAATCCTTCACACATTGAGGGAGGAGAAGGTGGTGATTGGAGGAGATTTCAATGCTACATTTGACAGTTCAAAAAAGAGAGGGGGATCCTCTCGATTGTCCCAAACCCAAAAATATTTTTAGAATTTTGTTAATGATAAACACCTATAAGAAGTTAGCCCAAAAAATGACACCTGTGCATGGTCCAATAGAAGGAAAGGATTTACAAACATAGCTAAGAAGTTGGATAGGTTTTTTTTGGCAGGAGAATGGGAGGAATTGGAAATCACCTATGACACTTTGATTTTGCCTTTGACTGGATTAGACCATTACCCAGTCCTATTAAGTTTTTTGCAAGATGGACAACCGGAGAGATGCCCATTTAAGTTTGAGTGCATGTGGTTAAGAGATGAGAGAATCAAATAAAGAATGGAGAAATGTTGGAATGAGGCTCCCAAGAATGTGGGTTATAAGTTATATCAATTTTAAAGCAAATTGTTGTATGTCAAAGCACAGCTAAAGGAATGGAAAAAAACCCATTTCAAGAACATCTTTAAGGAGAGGTAGCGGGTGGAGGAAGAATTGGGAGACCTGAATGAAGTAATAATAAAGGAAGGGATGGATGGAGCTACATATGACAAAGAAAAATCCCTTTGGGATGAATATGAGAAGATATTGGCTAGAGAAGAAATTATTGGAGGCAAAAGACTAGGGAATGTTGACTGAAGGAGGGCGATAGGAATATGATTTTTTTTCACATGTCAACAAAGGTCAAAATAAGTTTGAATAGGATTTTGAAATTAAAGGACTCAAACGCAAGGGAGACTCAAGATCCAAAGGAAATAGGGGAGACGGAAATTCATTATTGTAACATGACATGTTGTCGAAGGGAGAGGAGGTACAAGATTAGAGTAGAGTAGAGCTTCTAAATAATATTCCATTGTTGATAAATGAAAGGAAAGACAAAGACCTATTGCGCAAAGTTTTGGAAGAAGAGGTGAGAAAGGAAGTCTTTCAAATGAGCTTGGATAAGGCCCTCGATGTGAATGGATTCCTGGTGAGGTTCTACTAAACCTTTTGGAACATTCTAAAATTAGATTTGGTGAAAGCAATAGAGGATTTGAGGAAGAAGCATGTAATGTTATGAGACCTAAACAATACATTCATAGTTTTAATTCTGAAGAAGGATATGGCAGTCATTGAATGTACAAAATAGTTACTAAGGTAATGGCTAATAGGTTGAAGGTAGTCCTTCCAAGAATTATTTCAGAGGAGCAGAGCGGATGTACACTTGGAAGGGAAATTGTGGAAGAAATCATTTTAGCACATGAACCCATACACACTATAAGGAAAGCCTAGGTGGACCACATGATCTTGAAACTAGACATTAGGACATCTTACAACCAAGTAGATAGAGAATTTTTGGCAGAGGTAATGGAAAGATTTGGTTTTGGTAAATCATGGATTGAATAGGTAAATAGTTACATCAGAGGCCCTAGGTTTTCAATTTTAATCAATGGGACTGGACACAATGTTTCTTTAGGTCCTCAAGAGGATTATGGTAGGGGGACCCCCTATCCCCATCTCTATTCATAATTATGGCAAAGGTGCTAGGTAGAAGCATAAAAGCATAGCAAAATCGAGGAAGGGGTGTGTGCAAGAAGTTGAGTTCACCTTTTGGCCAAAAAGTGGAAGTGTTTTCCCTGATTTTTAAAATTTGTCACATTTGACCTTAAAATTTGAAGCACTTAGAGATGGAATCTTAAAAAAAGTCATTGATCATAAAATTTAGTACTCGGAGTCTAGCTTCCAAATATGTAATTTATTTCAAAGTTTCCCTGATTTTCAGAATTTGTCACATTTGACCTTAAAATTTGAATCACTTAGAGATGGAATCTTTAAAAAAAAGTCATTAATCATAAAATGTAGTACTCGGAGTCTAGCTTCCAAATATGTAATTTATTTCAATACCCAAATGATACAAATTGATTTTCAATAGGCGTTTCTAAAAATCACTGTTTAAAAGTCACTTTTTTTTTACCATACCATGCACGTGTACATCATCCATGTTTTGACCTGAATAATCGTATTTTTCTAAACTCACTGAAGCACATTTTTTGATATTTTTTTGTAATTTTTTATTGATTTTTTTTGTTAATTTTTTATTGGCCATATTTGTTGTTTTGAAATATCGTCGTGTACGTCACGCATAAGATGACCTAAACTCATCATTTTTTGAATTTTTTATTTTTAAATTGAAAAGAATTATCTGAAGTACATTTTCGTGCAATTTGTTTTACAATTAATAAAAAGTTATTAAACTACTAAAAACCCCTGATATTTCAAGTTTATGGACCAGTTTCATTAGAAATTAATTGAAAAATAGAAAAATTAATCCAATTGTAAAAAAATTATATATTTGAAATCTATAATGTCTCATCTATAATAGGTTTTAATTTCGTCAAATAATCTTGCAAAAAAGGTCTTCAAACATATGTTCAAAGTCACTATTTTCTTGTGACATTGACATGACCTTCAAGTTGCAGGTCCAAAGTTGAGGTTCGGGTCCCCAAGCCTTTTCCCAAATCGAAAAACAAAGCACAAACCCGACCAAAAATTCATATTTTAAAAAACACAATCCTGTTGTTTCATAAAAAAAAATTATGCTTCTACAAAATGGGATCCCGTTTTGAAAATTTGTCAAAAATGGAAAGTTTTCAAAACGGGATTACATTTTGAAAATTTGCCAAAAATGGAAATTTTCCAAAATAGAAAGTTTCAAAATGGGATCCCGTTTTGAAAAGTTTCCATTTTTGGCAAGTTTTCAAAACGGGATCCCATTTTGAAAAACGAGATCCCAATTTTTAAAAAATGGGATCCCGTTTTAGTTTTAAGCTCGGGACCCCGAACCTAAACGAGATCCCATTTTCTTGAAGCCGATTTCGGGTTTTTTCTAAGGCAAAAACTTCCACGTTTTGTGGACTCATCTTCTTGCATTTACCTGAAGATGGAAAGGGATAAAGGTGGCCCCTAACGCACTCACAATTTACAAATGATACAATGTTGTTCAGGGTGGCAAACAAGAGGGAAGCAAGAATAATGACAAAACTATTAGACAAATATTGTCGAGTATTGAGTCAGTGTGTGAATTGGAGGAAATTAAAAAAAAATCTTTAATACAAATCAAAGAGAGATAACTAGAATCATCGAAGTAAGGATAGGATCACTCCCGAAAAGATATTTGTGGTTACCCTTGTTTGCGAGTGCAAATAAGCACCATTTCTGGAATAGCTTATTGACAAATTGCATGAAAAAGTTGGAAACTTGGAAAGGAAAATGGTTGATAACAGCTAGTAGGATAATTATGTTGAAGTTAGTAATCTCTGCAATACCGACATACCTAATGTCATGTATGAAGATCCCAAAAAAATATTTAATCAAATGGAGAGATGGATGAGGAAATATTTTTGGAATGGAAGCAATGATCAAAATAAAATTCCATTAGTGGCATGGGACAAGGTGTGCAGGCCAAAAGAGGTAGGAGGAATTGGGTTGAGGAAATGGCCAACAATGAACAAAGCACTAGGGGCGAAATTAGTATGGAGTATGTATAAGAACCCGAAGCAGAAATGGATCAAAGTGATCCAAAATAAATACTTGGATTCTAACGAGCCATCTAGAATTTTATCAATTCTTAATCCTCCAAAAGGATCAACAATTTGGAACTTTCTTGTATCTTGTAGAGATTTAGTGGTCAACCACCTCACATGGGAAATTAAGGACAGAAGATAAGCCCTCTTTTGGGAGGACTCATGGGATGGAAATAAGTCCTTAGATGATATCAGGAGATGGGAGGAGTGGTGCAGGGGCACCTAGGTTCTCATGCCCAAGAGGGGTAAAAAGTTAATGTTTTGTTTTGTTTAAGTTCTTAATATGTAATAAGGTCTAAGAAGACCATTTTAAATATGTTGGATCCATATTAGGTCGTTAGGTGTGTTGGAGTGTCAAGTTGCACAAGTTGTCAATTTTGCAAAATGTTGTCAAAGTTGTAAAAATGCAAAAATAGGGAATATGAAGAGTCATAAGTTGTAAATGAGGGAATTTAAATGGTTGTAAGTTGAAAAGTTGGTTGAGAACCATTGGAAAATGGTTGTAAATATTTAAATAGCCTTGGGGAGGTTGAACCCAAGGATGGGTGGTGATATTCTTGAAGTGAAATTAATAAAAGACATTCTTGTTTTTGCATTTTTTAACGTTAAGTTGTTGTTTCAAAGCTTGGTATGGATCTATACGGCCTTTGCACGAATTGCACATGATATGGTTGGAATGATAATTGAGTAAGATTTCATTTGGTTGTGGTTTGGCTAAATTTTATTAAGTTTAGAGAAAGTTATAGCATTTTTTGTAATAGCAGGTCTAAATCTGCCCTAAGATAAAAGTGAGAAAACAAATCAATTTTTGAAGGTTTCCATCCAAAGTAACCAATCCTTATTTTGAATTATGTTAAATAAGGGCCAAATGGGTATTTGAATCAATTTTTATTTCTTGGATATCAATTCTGTTTTGAAAGTTATGACCAAAAAACATGAAATTGCTACTCCATTTCAAGCCTAATTCCAAGCGTAGCAACAGAAATTTGACCTTGATGTTCCAAAACAACCATCCCTAAATTTTGAATATGTTTTAGAACTCCAAAAAAGGTATCCAAAATAGCTTTTCAGTTGTGATTTTGAATTGTTCTCCTCAAATTATGACAGAAAAGGCATGTTCGTTGTCCTACAAGGCCTAGTGGTAGTTTGTGAAGGAAATCACCTTATTTTATGTGTTAAGGCTCTTAAATTGGAAAAGTTTGTTTAATTGAGATTGTGTCGGTACCATCCCCCTACTTTGCATCAAATTGGTATCAGAACCCGAAGATCTGGGCAAGATAAGTTTTTAGAGTTTATGTGTTGTCTTTTTGTAGGTTGAAGCAAGAACCTGGATGCCAAAAGACTAGGTAGTGAAGAAAGGAGGAAACCTAGGTGAGGTATCATGAAGACAAGAAGAAGCAAGGTGAAAGAGACTTGCTTGAGAAATAAGAATGGAAATTTTGAGAAGATTAGTCTGTGGAAACTTGCACAATAAGGAGGTACCAAGCAAGAAACAAGAAAAAAGAAAAGTGAAAAGTGAGATAAAGAAGAAGGATGAGAAGGTAAAGCAAATTGATATTGAGCAAGAGATAGTAGATTTGAGGCAAGCCTTGGAGAAAATGAAAGAATTTCAGGAAGAAATGGAAAAGAGAATGGAACTTGAGATGCAGCAGCTTTGTGAGAAAGCAAACCAAGAAAACGGTTGCCATTTACCAATAAGAAAGAAGGTAAAGTGGTCTATCAAGAAGATCATTCAGAGGAGAAGAAGGAAAAATATGATACCCGCAAGGATCGATGAGTTGCAAGCTATGTTGAAAGGAAGGGTGCTAGAAGAATCTGAAGAGACAAGCAAATCTTGTGTTTTTGAAACTAATCCTTTGTGTGAGTATGTGTTTACAAGTGCAGCAGATGAAAATGAAGATGGAGAAGGGTATAAAGGAAAAGGAGAAGTGCATACAATGTATGAAGATGGTTATACAAATGTAGCACACTATGGGGATGAAGATGTTGCCAAAACAACTGAGGTATTGGTTGTATTTTATGATTTTATGGATGATGAATATGCTGACAAATTGTATTTGAATGATGAATATGAAGACATAGACGGTGGTAGTAAGACATATGAACGAGAAGTAGAGTTTTGGTACCTTGAAGTTGAGAAGATGCTCCATAAGAGATGGTACAAGAGGAAGAAAATTGATCCAGGGAAATTTGTAGAGATGAAAGAAAAGTTGTCGAAGAATTGGAAGACCAAGAAGAGAGAGAAACCCTGCACTCAAGTGGACTTGAGTTTTTCTTCCCCTTTGGACTATGGTGTAGGGGCACCTAGGTTCTCATGCCCAAGAGGGGTAAAAATTTAATGTTTTGTTTTGTTTAAGTTCTTAATATGTAATAAGGTCTAAGAAGACCATTTTAAATATTTTGGAGTCCATATTAGGTTGTTATGTGTGTTGGAGTGTCAAGTTGCACAAGTTGTCAATTTTGCAAAATGTTGTCAAAGTTGTAAAAATGCAAAAACAGGGAATAGGAAGAGTCATAAGTTGTAAATGAGGGAATTTAAATGGTTGTAAGTTGAAAAGTTGGTTGAGAACCATTGGAAAATGGTTGTAAATGTTTAAATATCCTTGGGGAGGTTGAACCCAAGGTTGGGTGGTGATATTGTTGAAGTGAAATCAATAAAAGACATTCTTGTTTCTGCATTTTTTAACGTTAAGTAGTTGTTTCAGAGCTTGGTACGGATCTTTACAGCCTTTGTATGACCTACACGTGATATGGTTGGAAATATAATTGAGTTATCTTTCATTTGGTTGTGGTTTGGTTAATTTTTATTAAGTTTAGATAAAGTTATAGCATTTTTTGTAACAGCAGGTTTGAATCTGCCCTAGGGTAAAAGTGAGAAAACAAATCAATTTTTGAAGGTTTTCATCCAAAGTAACCTATCTTGATTTTGAGATATGTTAAATAAAGGTCAAATGAGTATTTGAATCAAGTTTTATTTCTTGGAGATCAATTCTAGTTTGAAAGTTATGACCAAAAAACATGAAATTGCTGCTCTATTTCAAGCCTAATTCCAAGCGTAGCAGCAAAAATTTGACCTTGATGTTCCAAAACAACCATCCCTAAGTTTTGAGTATGTTTTAGAAATCCCAAAAGGGTATCCAAAAAATCTTTTCGGTTGTGGGTTTGAGTTGTTCTCTTCAAGTTATGATAGAAAAGGCTTGTTTGTTGTCCTACAAGGCCTAGTGGTAATTTGTGAAGGAAACCACCTTATTTGATGTGTTAAGGCTCTTGAATTGGAAAATTTTGTTTAATTGAAATTATTTTGGTACCATCCCCTTGCTCTGCATCAAGGAGGCTAAAAAAAATTTGATACAGGAGTGGGAAAACAAAGTGGAAAACTATGTAGAACCAGTAGTAGTGGAGGGCATCAATTTTGGAAACGAAAGTCCTTCAGGCACATGGCATTCCCAAAAGATCAAATAATAGAATATTATCAAGAATTCTTGTGTCCACTTCATAGAAGCAAGGGATGAGTTAAAATGGTGTGCCTCCAAGTCTGGGAAGTACAATGTGAGGATAGCTTATGGCATGGAGGAGGCTATAGAAAGGATGGAAGAATGGTCGATTGAGTTTCGTTGGGGGAAAGAATGCTTACCAAAAGTAGGAGACTTTTCTTGGTTATCCATCCAAAACACACTTATGACAAGAGACAAACATCAAAGAATGGGAATAATGGGTCCTCATAGGTGTATAATGTGCAAAGTGGAGGCAGAAATAGCAGACCACATATTACTAAATTGTGATATAGAAAACTTATGTTGGAAGTGGATGCAGAATAAGATTTAGTGGATGGCACCAAACCCCAACAAACTCATTGACTTGTTTAATGGTTGGACAATTATTAAGAGAAGAGTAGTATTCTCATGTGTCTAGAAGGTGATACCATCAATGGTAATATGGGAAGTGTGGAAGGAGAGAAATAAGAGTTTGTTCCAAGAGAAGGAGAGATTGGTGGAGAGCCATATCAGCAAATTAGATTTAGAAATCACAAAGGTTGTAAATAATGTGACAAGAAGACAGTTTAAAGAAGAGCCCTTTTACCTTGTGGGATTAGCAGCTTAAGAAACGATGGCCTAGGCTTATCATCCCCCCATTTATGGGATGGGTCGGTATAATTTGTCCAGTCCAAGACTTGATATTAAATGGAGACCTTCAAACAAAGGATGGGTCAAATTCAACTTTGACGGAGCCTCAAGGGGTAACCCAAGACCTTCAAGGGGCAGGATGCATTCTTAGAGATCATGACGGTAGATTCCTTATGGAGGTGGCAAGGAAATTACCAGATAGAATGAAAAATGAATCAAAGATTCAAACAAGCATCAGTAGGGGTAAATTTATGCAAGGCAATGGGATTCATAGAACTCCATCTCAAAGGGACTCGATGATAATAATAAATGTGATTAGGAAAAAGGTGACGCCTAATTGAAAACTTCAAAAAATTATTCCTCGAATTTGGGAGTGCCTTAATATGTCAAAAGATTTTAAATTCCCCTATATCTACCGAGAAGGTAATGAGAAAGTTGATAGCCTGTCAAAGGAGGTGATTGCAATGATGACAAGCTTGAATGGGAATTCCATCGAAGATTCGTAGTCCCCTCACACATGACGATAGACCAAACCATGGTACACAATGACAAGGGTATAATAAAGATGACAGAAAGATTAATTATAGAAGAGAGTTCGACAGCAAATGGGCTATAAGGAAGGAAGATGGCCAAACCCAAATGGAAAAATAAAATGGAGTCGACCATCCGCTTGAATTCCAAAGAGAGAGAAATGGCTTTTAGAGGTAAATTTTTTTAGCAAAGGCTAAGAAAGGTGTTCACGGTGATAAAAATGGAGGCATGGGAGGTCATATGGGCAATCTGGGCTACATATTTTTGGTCTTGAATTATGGATATCACATTCAAACAACGATATATCATCCATGTTTCTAGCCTAGCTACTAGAGGCAAGGGAGGAAGTCGAGATAGTGAGATGGCTCATGAGGAAGCTAGTGAAGGCATGTTGGAGGAAAGGAATGGAGCGATAGCTAGGTATAGTGGTGACAGGATAGGGTCTGAGACATGTGGAGGGAGTATGGCAACAACTCACTCTACCTTACAATGGGCCTTGGGTGTCATTTGTGATATGGAGTGTAGCGGAAGACAAACAAATGAGGTTGTGGGAGGTTGCAGGGAACATCCTGGCGCTAAAGGAGATTGTAAAAGCTCACAAGATATTAGACACAAGGACAATGTTGGCTCTTTCCCCCCCTCAAGGGGATTTAGGAGAGGAGGATCCAAGTGATGAAGCGAGGGAATAAAGACAGACAATATATAAGGGTGACGACAAATTTTAGCTTGAAAGTCTTTTTTGTATGAAATCATAAACGATTGTTGGTTTTGCTTTGTATTTTGGGGTTCGGCTCCCATAACGCCACTTTAATATATCAAAAAACATTAGAAACTAAAATTAAAAAAATTATCAAAATGTATAACATTATCATAGAACTTTTCTCTGTGCCCAGGACTCCCCTATGGTGGTTTGTGGTCCGGAGATAGTCGAAAATGAAGAGTATTATTTGAAAACAGGGGTGGTTTGCAGGTTCAATGGCCTGTGGCCATCCCTCCCGGATCTCCACAATTGGGTGACGGCTTCTTGGAAGCCCTTGGTTGTTGGGGAAATCAAACTCTAACCTAGCACTAGGGGCTTCTTTATCACAACCTTTAGCTCCCCGCTTGAATGAAACTGTGTGCTGGACAGAGGGTGGATGTGGGGTATTCATTCTCTAGCCATCGGCCTTGGTCTCGCTCTTTCAACCCCCTCACGGAGTTGTTGAACACTAGACGTTTCTGGGTCTGTCTGCCAAACCTTCCTCTCCAGTTTTGGGAGGAATCATGCTTCGAGGCCATTGGCAATACCATTGGTCGTTTCCTAATGGTGGACTCCACAACTAGGGAGTTTGGGCATACCATAGTCACTCGGATGCTAGTTGATCTTGACATCTCCAAGCCTCTCCATGGGGATGTTGTCTTGCTAGTGGAGGACAGGTCGTGGAAATAGCTCCTTGACTATGAGGGTCTCCCCTTTCGATGTCGCAGGTGTTTTTCAATGGGCCATTTGGCCTCTATTTGTCCTCATTCCTGCCGCAAGGGCGCCGCAACTTGGTGGAAGGATGCTCTCTTGGATCACCTCACGGTGGGCTCTCCTTCGGTTGCTTCTTCAGTGGGGGTCGATGAACATACTTTTGATCCTCTCTCAGACTTACCTTATGTGGATCCTCCTTTGGAGTGTTCTGTTGACGCTGGTAAGCCTATGCCTATCCATTCCGTTGACGCTAGTAAAACTATGCCTATTCGTTTTGCTGACGTTGTTGTCTATGTCCGCCCTCTGTCGGACGCCTCTGTTGTTCCTTTGGATGATTCGTTATTGTGTGCTTCGCTTCCTTTGCTTGGTGGTTCCTCTCCTGTGGGGACTACGGTTGTGCCACTCCTGTCCCCAGTGGTTCTTAACTTCGGGCCTCCTTGGTCGGTTGTCCTTCGAAAGAGGAAGGGCCCCTCCCTTTCGGTTGCTACTTCCCGACACAGGTCTTGTGGCGTCAGCCTGGACCCCTCTGGTTCTGGGGTCGTTTGATTTCTTTGTTTTTCGACAGTTGTCGGTCAACTGTTTCTGGTTGTGCCTATATTTCAAGTTTCGTTTGAACTATGTTTTCCTTTGGCCTTTTCGGCCCTTTGTGAAGGGTTCGGCACCCTGTAAATGTTGCTTAACTTTTCAAAAACATTAGTTTATATTAAAGATATGAAGATTTCAATATTTAAATTAAATTAATAAAAATAAGTTTTAGAAGATTTTAATATTTCTAGATTAGATATTTAAATATTTTTTATTTTTTATTATGTTTTGAGTTAGGGTTAAGATTATGGTTTAGAGTTTATTGTTTGTTAGGTTTGGAGTTAAGGTTAGGGTTACGAGAAACAAGGTTAAGATTAGGGTTAGATTAAGGCTTAGGGTTTAGGGTTAAGTTTAGAGATATAATTATGGTTCAAATTAGAGATCATATTAGGGTTAGGGTTTTCAATTATAGTTAGGGATGTGATTAGGGTTAGGGTTAAGATTGTAGTTTATGGTTAGGGTTAGGGAAAGGTAAGGGTTACAATTCTAGTTAACAATTTGGGGTTTATAGTTATGATTAGTGTTACGATTATGGTTAGGGTTAGAGATAAATTTAGGGTTATGATAATGGTTTAGGATTTATTTTAGGGTTAGGATTAGGGTTAGGGTGAGGGTTAGGGTTGGGTCATGCAAAGAACTAATTAACAAAACCAAAATACTATAATTAAAAAAACTTAAATTTATTTTTATTCACATTAATAAAACTTAATTTATTTTTTTCAAACCTAGAAAACTATGATTACAATACTATAAAGGAAAGTACTAGCCACTACGTGGCACTTGTTTTTTCTATCACATTTGATTTTTTTATATTTTAATTGTGTATTGATTATTCATGGTACACACTAACAATTAGCATGTACAAGAAGATAATCAAGTTGTAAACACAACATAAATCAAACAAAAAATAAAAAGGAAATCCACTTCTCTTTATTTCAATTGTTTTGATTTGGTTTGATTTGATTTTTATTTATATATTTAATTATGTTGAGTATAATTATTATTATTGTTTTTAAATAAAATTCAATTCTAAATAGTTTTTTAATATATTAATTATTATTTTATTTTTGTATTTAATTATGTCAATTATAATTATAATTTTTTTATTTTTATTTTTTTTTAAATTATTTTAATAATGTAAAATAGTTATCAAATTCAAAGTCAAAAGATAAAATCTTATGTACACACAATAATGACATGAGACTTCATAATATCATCCATAATACCAATATTGAGTGTCGTTATAAAACACTTCTCAACATAAAAATAAATAAAAAATTAATATGAAAATCAATTTATATTAATTTATGAAATATTGTTTTACATCATATTCCTATATGAATCTAAAGACAAATAAAATAACATTATAAAAATTTACTAATTAAAAATTATACAAAATTGAAATAAAACTTAACTCGATACAAATTTTGTACAAATATTAGTCAATTTGGAAAAAGAATCCATAAAACTTCTATTCCTTCAAATATCACATTTGATCTAGTAAGTTATCTCTTTATTCTTAATTATGCTCCAATATTTTTTAATGCACCGGGCGAAAATATAATAGAAATTCCTTTGAAAATGTTGCATATGGCAGCATGTTTTAACCGCTGGTGAGAATTAGTCATATGACTATCAATCTTACAGTACGAATATTTATAAATAATCGTTAATAGTTGGGTGGGGTATTTATAGTTATGTGCAACGTATTTATTCGATCTTATTGTTAAAGAATTAATAGAAATGTGAATTGAAAATTATTAAGTCAGGTTGAAGTAGCTGTTTTGTTGAATAATTTTATTTTTTTCATTTTTCAATCTGAATGGTTGTTCAATAACTCTTCTTGAAGATCCTTGATTTTTGAAGAAGAATAGTCTGACTAAAAATTGGTCTCCAACTTCAACCCAATGAACGATGTTATTATCAAGTTTCTTATTTGGATTAAACTATCAAAACTACCATCGGAATATTGGGATAAAGAGGTTTTTATGTTTATTGCCAATACTTTTGGACAGTACTATGTTATTGATTTGGTCACCAAATTCAAGAAGCATTTGTTGTTCACTAGATTTTGTTTGTTTGTGGAAAAACACGAGGTGCTCCCTACTTAAATTGTATTTATTTTCAAATATGGCGATTGAATGCAGCAAATTGAATTTTAAGACTCTTCAATTGTTTGTCATTGTTGTTGTAAAGTGAATCATGCTACTGCTAGTTGCTCAAGCAACAAGAATTTGTTTTAAGGAAAAAGGAACAAACGTCTACTACTACTGAGAAGTTCATTACAAAGGTGCAGAAGGAAGATAATAGGGAACAATTCCCCTGAGGATTGCTCGATGAGGGATACCTCTTTTAAGGCTTCAAGGTTGGATAGGTATTTTGCCTATGGTCTTATGAATTTTCTTTGTTCCAAAAAAACAAAAAATTGGAAAGAAGGATCCTTGCTCTGTGATAAAGCAAAAATTGTTGGAACAATTTTTCAAATCACCATGATTTTGAGTTGATAGTTTGTAAGATTTTGGAATATCCTATCTTTTGTAGAATAATTTCCACTTGACTGTCTTTTGTTGTCTTGCTGTGATTAATGCTTATCTTTTCTTTTTATACAAGGGTCTAGGCCCTTTCAAAATCCCTACTTACCTTAATCAAAAAATTATTTCAAATTGGAATACAAATTATCAAATGTTTGTTAAGATGAATCCTTATATGAACACATGAGAACTTGACAATGACATTTTAAAACTGATAAATACATTATTTAAAATACATACAAATAATTTGTTTAGTTTATATAAAATATTATAACTAAACATATTTTACAATGAAATGTAAAAGATTATCTAAAAAAATTATGATAATTTATATTAATTGTAGGTTGTATTTTAAATAAGAATATGGTGTTTTTATATGAATAAATTATATTTTGTTTTCAACTATTGGGACATTCATGTTGCATATAAAGGTGAAAACTAAAACTTATGTTTACGAAAAGGTATTGAGATTATTTAGTTTGCATATATATTGTATTTTAAATAAGAATATGATGAAGTTATGGTCAAATCTTTTAAAACTCGTTTTAAGGACATGTCTCACTAGACATGCTGATGTGGTGAGTTGCATGATGAATCACACCTCCAAACCTCAATTGTTAATAGATAAGAATCCATATCACATTTCTTAAGAAAATGGATCTCTTATGCAGTTCCATGAATCACACCTCAATTGTAAATAATAAGAATCAATATCACATTTCTTAAGAAAATGGATCTCTTATGCAGTTCCATGTATCCACTACATGATCAAAAAGTTAGCCCAATAACTACTAATCCCTCTCCCCTAACAATTTGAGCTTTTTACTTCTCTTAAAAAAAATTGTAAAGCATAAAAGGAATGCATCTTAATGTCTTTTCATTTAGGAATGGAGAATAATAAATATTGAGTTAAAAGTTAAAACAGCATCTGGACAACAACGAACCACTGCAGACGACACGGTATCTTCTCAAGTAAGGAGTAAAAACATAATCAGGTCCATTCGCTCCAGACCAAATAAGAAAAAAAAATCAAGTGGCCTTGGAGCTACTGACCCAGGCATACCCTGCAAAGTTTTCATATTTAACTTGTGGTCATTAGCATTGTAATATATCATTACCATGAACTTGTTTTCAATGTCAAAACTGAAGTTGCTTTACCCAGGGTTATTGTCACTACCACTTGTGCCCTGCCTCAAAGAGTTGTGTACCTCTGTTCTTTGTTGAATAACTGTTCAATGAATGGTCCAGAACTTGACACATGTCACTTCAGGAAATTATCATAGGTGTGGCCTTCTATCCTATGGGTGGTATAACAAGCTTCCCTTGCATCCTTAGCCTCTTCCTCATTTGCCTCATATAATTGCACAGTGATTCAATAGCTGAAAGCTTCTCTATCATAATCCTCATCCCAGTCACTTGGCATTAGAGCTATTAAATTGGTCTTGTCTTCAGTTTCAATATTGGCCACAAAACCATATGCCTCTTCATGGGTAGGATGGGGTTAAATATCTTCATCTGAACATCCTTGACTTTGGAAGAAGTCTTTCAATAAATCACCTGTTTCGAGTATGTACATCGCTTCATTTTCTGATTTTCAAGCAATTCGTTCGATTAGTTGTTAAATAAGTGGCTTGTTTCACTCTTCCCTCTGCTCGTTTTCTAGATTTCTGTGACCATTTCATTGCTTCTCATATACTCTATGTACCCATCTGAGGATACCCATATGCAGTCCCCCCAACAATCAAAGCCTTTGTCTAATAGACCGTGTGGTGTTCAGATAGTCTCACATATACAAGTATCTGGAACTGGATCTCTCTCACCCCCATATACTTTAGGCAGCCTCTACCTGTAATAAGATGAACTTGGCATTCTATTTCTTCTTTCTGGGTTGACATCCCCTTATAACAAAGTCCACTTCTTAGTGTTACCAGACCTTTCTTGACAACTTCTTCGAAAGCACGGAGCAAATCCTTGAATCCTGTATTTTTGTGTTGTCGGTCACATCAGGTAACACTTCTTGCTCGACAGAAACTTTTCCAATCTTAAACTGTTTTCTTTATAAGCATCTCCTTCCTTGATTAAAAATAAGTCATTGAACATGCTTCCTGAATGAAGTTGAACCTAAATCTGAGGCAACTAACAGTTTGAGATGCAAGCATTACAAACTCTTCAAAATTAAGTGGATTTTCGGGGGATGGTTACAAGCTGCCCCCTACAACCTCTATTTTCCAGTTCTTTTTCACATGAGCCATGCAGACCACTTTATTTCATCTCCTCGCTAGATTTGTTCCCACTTCATGTCACATTTTTGTGTAAGGACTCAGTCATATATCTCTTGGATATCTTTCCTTGATATGTTCTTCTCCTTCCCATCAAAACGTGTCGTCTTATCCTTGTGAAACACTTGTTCACCCTCTAGTTCTTGTTCCACAAACAAAACTCACATCAACATGTAGTGGCAAGCCAAGAGTCAAAGCACATAGGCCATCAACTAGTCAACATATTTGTTCCACAGCCAATTGCACCAACCATCACTGAGCCTAACAAGGGTGCTGTGAGCTAACTAGTGAATGTGATCTCTAATAGCAACAGTACATTAAAATTTAGAGTATCCGACCTTTCTTCTGTTTGTCCAATAAATCTACCCATATATGACTCCAACCAACCCTTACAACTCCATTTCGGTTGTTGATGATGTCATATTCGACATGTTTGCAACAATAGATGAAAAGAGATGCCTGGCTTAACATCAATCAAGCTATGATGCAAAAATATAGAATAGAAAAATAAACCAAAAATATCCTACTGAACAACCTTAGCATGCACCATAGAATAAGGCATTCAGAACAGAACAGGGATAGAACAGTCAAGGCATAGTAGATTAAAACATGACAGTTATTTATCATCAATAGTGCAATGTAGATTCTCCAAGAACAGAACTTAATAAGAGAATGCAAAATCAATTGAACACCTAAATGTAATGACCTATGTATATAAACAACAAAAATTAATAGGTGAGATCTGTACATTACACAACACATATCTTAGTCAATAACAATGCAAATATTTTATTAACCTCATAATGCCAAAATATAGCCATCCTTATTTATTTATTACAAAACTTTAACTTCTGCATGGATCAATTAGAGGATTATAAAGAGATGGCTATGTTTAAGTGTGAAATCTCCAGAGACTCATGCAGACGTGTCAAAAGTTGCTCCTTGTCTCCTAAACATTCAGTGTTGGTCAACAATGTGCTCACTGGTTACTAAATTTCTTTACCAGCCCCAGGCTTGAGGCCAGGAGATACTTTGTCTCCATACCTCTTCATTCTACTAGAGCAAGCCTTCGGAAGATCAATCAGCAAAATGAAATTCAAGGTGAGAGCAAAAGGTTTCCCTATCATTTCTGATTTCTCCTTATCCCATAAATAATTTGTAGATAATATAATCATTTCAGGGGGTTCGGTGCTAAGATCAATCAGCAAAATGAAATTTGAGGTGAGAGCAAGAGGTTTCCCTATCATTTTCTGAGTTCTTATCCCATATATAATTTGTAGATAATATGATCTTTTCAGGGGGTTCAGTGCTAAGATAAATCAGCAAAATTAAATTCGAGGTGAGAGCAAGAGGTTTCCCTATTATTTCTGTGTTCTCCTTATCCCATAAATAATTTGTAGATAATATGATCTTTTCACGGGGTTCGGTGCTGCAAGAACCATGCCATTTAAAGACTACATTAAGCAGATATGAATCTGCAGAAGGTCACTCAGACAAATCTCAGAAATTGTGGATTTCTTCCTCAATATCAACCACGGAAGACAGATTCAGATTGATATTTGTCTCGGGCTTTATCTGAAAGTCACTTCACAGAAGGGATCCCCTTCTTTCAACATAGGATCAAATAACATTGTAAACTCAATTGACAGATTTCAGAATGAATTTGAAGGTGGCAAGGAAAACATCTTATCTGCTGCAAGTTAACTTCAGTTGCAAAATGTTTTGCATGATCTTCCTGTTTATTTTGTCAAATCTGCAGATTTCTACCAAGTTCCAGATGACCATCTCTATATCCAAAGGAAAGGGGCTGAAGATAAACTCAAGATACCCCACTTTACTTGGAGAGCACAATAAGAATCACCAAGAAAATGATTTTAAAGAGCTGACAGCCAAGGATGTAAATACCTAGGCTCTGTGGACCCATTAAGGATTTTCAAGGTCACCAACAGCAAAAGCATGACCCTTTCTGCTATGACCCACATTTGAACTTGTATAAACTAAAGCATAGGCTTAAGGGAGGATGAATCAGATTCCTAGAAGCCCTCCTCCAAACACTAGATCTCCCAGTCAAGTAAGATGCACTCATATAATGATAGCTAAAACAGATGAGGAAAATCTAGTTTGAAATGAAGTCCTGAGATTTGAGGGGATCAATGTCTTTCACAGATAACTGCCAGAGATAATAGTTAAACCCAAGACAACTTGCAGGAATGAGGCTTTACAAGACCCTCGCATTGCACTCTCAGTAATGTGTATCAAGAAGGCTAGTTTGCAAAGCATTAGACCAGGAGGAAAATGATTGCAGATACTCCAGAGATTTTACACTGAATGATATATTGCTAGAAGTAGACATATATCTATCTCATGTTTCCACTTTTTTGTTTTAGAAAGAACACAAATGAGAACAGCAAACTGTGTGATTCCTCTTACTCCACAATTATGCAACTAATGAGAAAGAAAATCAAGAGCAAAGTGAGGGACACTTCACAGCATGTGGTAATAATTTGCATGGCCTGAAAAACAGAGTTGCAGCTGCCGACAGTATTGCCACTTGATTGTTTCTGAAAGTTTTGTTTGCTGGCTATGGCCTACACTACTATTTTGTCTCCTTTCCCTATTTCATAGGATCGTTCCATGTTTTTAGGAGCTTCTGTTATAGCACATAGTTCATATTACTTGTTGCTTACAGTTTATTTATGTGTAGATTTTTTGTTGGTATTGTCAACCCTGAGCTCTAGTTGTTTTTCTCACTTTCACCAGAAAGGAGAACTCCCTTGATCTGAAAACTAAAATGGTTATACCATACAATAGTCTCCAACATACAGATTTGACGAAAGTAATGAAAACTGGAATTCCAACCACACAATAGAAGAAAACAGAGATTTACCATGGAGAACCTGAATTCTGGGAAAATAGTTCCATAGAATGTGACAAAAAATTATAAATTTAATCCCTGTCTCCAACGGCAAAATAAATTAATATCAGAA